>CM057055.1:24662500-25262500 GCA_029948455.1 Solanum rostratum
CGTAGAAAATAGAGCCGCTCCCTGAAGCTGATCAAACAAGTCATCAATACGGGGAAGAGGGTACTTGTTCTTGACAGTCACCTTGTTCAACTGTCTGTAATAAATACACATCCTTATAGACCCATCTTTCTTTTTCACAAACAAGACGGGGGCACCCCATGGTGACACACTAGGACGAATAAACCCTTTGCTCAGCAAATCTTGAAGTTGCTCCTTTAATTCTTTTAGTTCAGCTGGAGCCATTCTATATGGAGGGATGGTGATGGGCTTAGTGCCTGGCTCTAGATCAATAGGGAAGTCAATATCCCTATCAGGAGGAACACCTGGAAGGTCAGTAGGAAACACATCGACAAACTCTTGAACCACAGGAATAGATTCCATCGAAGGTGATTCAACACTGGTATCTCGAATGAAAGCTAAGTAAGACAAACACCCCCTATCAATCAATTTCTTAGCATGGATGTAGGAAATAACTTTGCTAGGATAAGAACCACTACCACCCTTCCACTCAATCTTTGGTACACCGGGCATGACTAAGGTCACAGTTTTCTCATAGAAATCAAGAATAGCATGATAGGGAGAAAGCTAATCCATCCCCAAGATAACATCAAAGTCTACCATCTCAAGAATAATCATATCTACCCAAATATCATACCCAGCTAGAGAAACAAGACAGGATCGATACACTCGATCCACCACTAAAGGCTCGCCTATCAGTGTGGAAACATGCACGGGCACTGACATCCGTTCACACAATAAATCAAACCCAGATGAAAAGTATGTAGACACATAAGAGTAGGTAGATCCAGGATCAAATAGCACCGATGCAGGTTGATGACAGACTGGAACAATACCTGTAATAACTGCGTCTGAAGCCTCAACCTCAGGCCTCCCAAGAAAAGAATAGCACTGAGCTCCTCTGCCACCCCCGGTCTGAGCAACACCTCGATCTCTACCACGTGGAACCAAGGCACCACTATCTGAAGTCCTGGCACCTCTAGTAGTTTGACCCTTGCCTCGACCCCTGGTCAGTGGAGCTGAATCCCTAACTGGAGCTGCCGAATAAGTACGATGAGGTCCCGAATGAATCTAAAAGGGACAGTATCGAATCAGGTGGCCTGGATCCCCACAGCCAAAGCAAGACCTCAGTGTAGAAGATTGTTGTCCAACAAATGAACTGCTATGGCTATCCCGGGTGGAACTATGGGACCCTCGAGACATCTGTCCACCGTCAGCTGCTGGCATAGATGCATGCACAGGGTCTTGACGCTTGAAAGATCCACCACTCCTATGCGAACCTCTACCTCCTGATGAAGTACCAGAAAATTGACCTGTAGTACGAGCCCTCTTAGGGTCTCCAAACTCCTCTCGAACCAGCAACTCTGCCTCCTTAGCGGTGCTCACGATAGACTGAAAGGAAGCCCCCTCACGAGCTGCCCTGAATACATAAGATCTAATGGAGAAATTCAAGCCCCTCACAAACCTGCGAACTCTCTCCACCTCATCTGGAATTATAGCTAAGGCATGTCGAGATAACTGACAAAAACGAGCCTCATACTTAGTAACATTCATACCACCCCATTTCAAATCCTCAAACCTCAATCGGCTCTCCTCTCGTACACTCCAAGGAATGAAATGATCCTGAAAAGCATTGGAGAACACACTCCAATCCACTGGAGGGGATCCGGCTGGTCTGGACCTCACATAAGTCCTCCACCACTCCCTGGCTAGCCCACGGAGCTGGAGTGCAACAAAACGGACACCACGCTGATCAACCAAACCCACTGCTTCTAGCATCTCATGGCACAAGGTCAGAAACTCATGGGCGTCCTCGCTCCTACCACCCTGCAATTGAGGTGGTTTCATCTTCTGGAATCTTTCGTAACTAAGCTGATCATCTGCTGCCAAAACTGCCTCTGGAGTGGTTTGTGCCCCAATAGATGATACAGGAACCACTGGGGGCTGAACCACCTAATTATCATGAACTTGGTCGTGATGATGCCCCGAAGTCTGTTCTCCCACTCTCGTCTGAGAAACTCCCTGCGTGCCTGTCGCACCACCCCCTAAGTGAAGTTCTCAAGCATGCCCAGCATCCTCAGCAGGGTGTCCTGAAGCAATGGTGCAGCTGTGGGCTCTAGAAGAGCCTGATCCTCATCAACTTCTATCTGTGGCTCTGGAGAAACCCCTCTATCCTGTCCTCTAACTGGTGCCGCCCCTCGGGCACGTCCTCTCACTGATGCCACTCCACGAGCACGGCCTCTAGCTCGGCCCCTTCCCCTACCTCTAATTGGGGTCTCAACCATGGTCTCGGGAGCTGCCTCGCCTCTACCACCAGTAATCGTAGCTCTAGTCCTTGCCATCTGCCAAAAGAGCAAGGGCACAACTCAATACTAATGGAGATAACCATGCACGATAAGAGAGAGTAAATAAAAAGAAGTTTCCTAACAGTCATCATAGACTCTCAAAGATAAGTACGGACGTCTCCGTACCGATCCTTGAGACTCTAATTAGACTTGGCTCGTACACACGTGAGACCTATGAACCTGGGGCTCTGATACCAACTGTCACGACCCGAAAATGGTCGTGATGGCACTTGCTCAAACCCACCAGAACAAGTCAGCCTAAACCCAACAAGAAATCAAAATGACATGCAGAAGTACTATATAAAATAGATAACTTAAAAAGAGAAATCTTCACAAAACTTAAATACCACCCAAGGATTGGTCGTCACAAATATCAAATCACAAGTCACAACACAAAAGAAGCAACACAATCAAACACAGGGATAACATCATGCCACACAGGAATATGCAAGGATGAGATGCAATGCGTATGCAATATTTGCCGGCAAAGACCTCGGCATCACAATATCATCGCCGGCAAAGACCGCGGCATCACAATATCGCCGGCAAAGACCTCGGCATCACAATATCATCGCCGGCAAAGACCTCGGTATCACAATATCGCCGGCAAAGACCTCGGCATCACAATATCGCCGGCAAAGACCTCGGCATCACATTTCGACCGGTAAAGACCTCGGTCCCAACTTTTTACCATCTCACTCATATCAAGATTCAGAACGATGCAAATGCGTATGTGTCATAGAATAAATGCACATGAGATGAAATCTACAACAAATCTACTCATAATCACCAACCACAACCATGTATCTAAAAAATAGAATTTTTCATCACTTAACTACATGTTTAATTCAAGTGTCACAATAACACCCCAACTCACATTTATATTTAAGAACCTCATTAAAATATTTCACGATTCACACATAGAAGAAGGAGAATTTGAGAATTCTACAAGAATTACAAAGTTTTGAAAATTCACTTGCCTTAGTCAAATCACGATCAATCAACCACTTGAGCCTTCCCCTTTCGAATAGAATCCGTAGCACCACGATCTAGTCAAATAATTCATCACAATAAGATTTCAAAACTAACAACACCTAACTACTATATGTCTAACCTAGACCCAAAAACTCATCCAAAATCTTATAATCAAGTTCCAAAATATCAAGCCTAAGATTAAGTGTTAATTCTCCGAATATCACAAATCTAATGATACTTACATAAAACAAAACACCTATTATTTATGATCAATCTCAACATATCCAAAATTTAAATTATAATAAAATTAGAAATTAATAATATCTACAAATGAAGCCACTGCTTTTGGAACCAGTGGCGGTACTAGGAAGCTACCCACCAACCTTTCTCTTCAAAATTATAATGATCCAACACTAATTCACAAATGCTATTCATTAATTTCCCTTGAAGGCAACTACCACAATTCTCATATGATTTTCACTTTACTGGAGCCACTTGTCACGTGCCTATACCACATTCCTTAACTAACTTCATTTCATGACCATTCCTAATTCCTATATTCATACATGCAGGGAATGGGACATTATTATAATATTGCATCCACTTACAATTAAAGCTACTACTATTCTTTAAGATAGATTCAACATTTTTAAAAAAATATTCTCACACAATTAACCCACTTACTCATTACTGTCTATACTCATTATTGTATCCTACACATGAAATCTTTTTTTTTCTTGGGATTTAAGACCTTAAGTCCGAATAGCCATCCCTGTGTTTGTTCCGTCGCCGCAACTTCTCTTCCTCTTCTGCTATATTAACCTAGTAATTAGTAAAAATATGGTATAAGTGATCTAGAATTTAATTAAATTATCATTTTAGCCCATTAACTAACTCGACTATTTAAAATTACCCTTCAACTCAATAACAAAAGTTATCAAATAGTCCAAAAGACTCCTTTAAAATTACAAGAAGGATATTTATTGGAAAAATAAGATGAATAATTTTCGAAATGACCTAACGGGTCACTACATAATAATAATAATGATAATGATAATGATGATAATGATGATAATGATGATAATGATAATGATGATAATAATGATAATAATGATGATGATAATGATGATAATGATAATGATGATAATAATGATGATGATAATTATGATAATGAAGATGATGATAATGATGATGATGATGATGATAATGATGATGATGATGATGATGATAATGATGATAATGATTATGATAATGATGAAGATGATAATGATGATAATGATAATGATAATAATAATAATGATGATAATGATAATATGATAATGATGATAATGATAATGATAATAATAATAATAATGATAATAATGATAAGGCCAAATACATAAACAGACACCTAAACTTGTCCTCATTTTCCACTTAGTCACCTAAACTAAGACAAGTTCCTAATAGACACCTCAACTGCTCAGATTTTATCTCATTAAACACTTTTATCCTACTTGGCACTCTCCGGTATAGTGTTTTTACTTTTTCAGCAAAAAATAAATAGTTGCGGACCAAAAAAAAATTCTCATAAAAGTAGATTCTCAAAATTCTCAGTTAACCATGTGCAAAAAAATTTTATTTAAAATTGTAATAATATTTTTTCGCACATGGTTAAGGGAGAATTTTGAGAACCTACTTTTATGGAAAATTTTTTTTTTTTGGATAAATGAGAATTTTGAGAACCTACTTTTATGAAAAAAAAATTTTTTGATCGCAACTATTTATTTTTGACTGAAAAATTAAAAAAATAGTACCGGAGAGTGTCAAGTAGGATAAAAGTGTTTAATGAGATCAAATCTGAGCAGTTGAGGTGTCTATTAGGAACTTGTCTTAGTTTAGGTGTCTAAGTGGAAAATGAGGACAAGTTTAGGTGTCTTTTTATGAGTTAAGCCTATTGATAATGATAATAATAATAATGATGATGATGATAATGATAATAATAATGATGATGATAATGATAATGATAACAATGATAATAATAATGATAATAATGATGATGATGATAATGATAATAATAATAATAATAATAATAATAATAATAATAATAATAATAATAATAATAATAATAATGATAATAATAACAATAATAATAATAATAATTATTATTATTATTATTATTATAATAATTATTATTATTATTATAATAATAATGATAATAATAATGGTAATAATAATAATGATAATAATAATGATAATAATGATAATAATAATAATAATGATAATAATGATAATAATAATGATAATGATAATGTTAATGTTAATAATAATGATAATAATAATGATGATAATGATAATGATAATAATAATGATGATAATGATAATGATAATGATAATGATGATGATGATAATGATAATGATAATGATAATGATAATGATAATGATAATGATAATGATAATGATAATGATGATAATGATAATAATAATGATAATGATAATAATAATGATAATAATGATAATGATAATGATAATGATAATGATGATAATGATAATGATAATGATAATAATAATAATGATAATAATAATGATAATGATAATGATAATAATGATAATGATAATGATAATGATAATAATGATAATGATAATGATGATGACAATGATGATAATAATAATGGTGATGATAATAATGATGATAATAATGATAATAATAATAATAATGATAATGATAATGATAATAATAATGATAATGATAATGATAATAATGATAATAATGATAATAATAATGATAATAATAATAATAATAATGATGATGATAATAATGATAATAATAATGATAATAACGATAATAATGATGATAATGATAATAATGATGATAATGATGATAATGATAATAATAATGATAGTAATAATGATAATAATATTGATAATGATAATAATAATAATACTAATAATGATAATAATGTTGATAATAATGATAATGATAATAATAATGATAATAATGATAATAATAATGATAATAATGATAATAATGATAATAATCATGATAATAATGATAATAATGATAACAATAATTATAATGATAATAATAATAATAATAATAATAATAATAATAATAATAATAATAATAATAATAATAATAATAATAATAATAATAATAATAATAATAATAATAATAATAATAATAATAATAATAATAATAATAATAATAATAATAATAATAATAATCATGATAATCATGATAATCATGATAATAATGATGATAATGATGATAATAATGATAATGATGATAATAATGATGATAATGATGATAATGATGATAATAATGAAAATAATGATAATGATGATAATGATGATAATAATGATGATAATGAAGATAATGATGATAATGATGATGATGATGATAATGATGATGATGATGATGATAATAATAATGATAATGATGATAATAATAATGATAATGATGATAATAATGATAATGAAAATAATAGTGATAATGATAATAATAAGGCCAAATATATAAAGAGACACCTAAACTTGTCCTCATTTTTCACTTGGACACCTAAACTAAGACAAGTTCCTAATAGACACCTCAACTGCTCAGATTTGATCCCATTAAACACTTTCATCCTACTTGGCACTCTCCGGTACTTTTTTTTAATTTTTCAGCCAAAAATAAATAGTTGTGGTCCAAAAAAAAAATTTTTTTTTCATAAAAGTAGGTTCTCAAAATTCTCAGTTATTCAAAAAAAAAATATTTTTCATAAAAGTAGGTTCTCAAAATTCTCCGTTAACCATATGCGAAAAAAAATTATTACAATTTTAAATAAAACTTTTTTGCACATGGTTAACTGAGAATTTTGAGAACTTACTTTTATGAAAAAAATAATTTTTTGGACCGCAACTATTTAGTTTTGGCTGAAAAATTAGAAAAATAGTACCGGAGAGTGCCAAGTAGGATAAAAGTATTTAATGGGATCAAATCTGAGCAGTTGAGGTGTCTATTAGGAACTTGTCTTAGTTTAGGTGTCTAAGTGAAAAATGAGGACAAGTTTATGTGTCTCTTTATGTATTTGGCCTAATAATAATGATAATGATAATGATAAGGCCAAATACATAAACAGACACCTAAACTTGTCCTCATTTTTCACATAAACACCTAAACTAAGACATGTTCCTAATAGACACCTCAACTGCTCAGATTTGATCCCATTAAACACTTTTATCCTACTTGGCACACCCTGGTACTGTTTTTTAAATTTTTCAGCCAAAAATAAATAGTTGCGGTCCAAATTTTTTTTATAAAAGTAGATTCTCAAAATTCTCAGTTAATCATGTGTAAAATTTTTTTATTTAAAATTATAATAATTTTTTTCCGCATATGGTTAACGGAGAATTTTGAGAACCTACTTTTATGGAAAAAAAAATTTTATTTGGATAACTGAGAATTTTGAGAACCTACTTTTATGAAATTTTTTTTGGACCGCAACTATTTATTTTTGGCTGAAAAATTAAAAAAACAATACCGGAGAGTGGCAAGTAGGATAAAAGTGTTTAATGGGATCAAATCTGAGCAGTTGAGGTGTCTATTAGGAACTTATCTTAGTTTAGGTGTCTAAGTGAAAAATGAGGACAAATTTAGGTGTCTCTTTATGAGTTAAGCCTAATGATAATGACGATGATGATAATAATGAGTGGTAATGATAATGATAATGGTAATGATAAGCCTAAATACATAAACAGACACCTAAACTTGTCCTCATTTTTCACTTAGACACCTAAACTAAGACAAGTTCCTAATAGACACCTCAACTGCTCAGATTTGATCTCATTAAACACTTTTATCCTACTTGGCAATCTCCGGTACTTTTTTTTAATTTTTCAGCAAAAAATAAATATTTGCGGTCCAAAAAAATTTTTTTTTTCATAAAAGTAGATTCTAAAAATTCTCAATTAACCATGTGCAAAAAAGTTTTATTTAAAATTGTAATAATTTTTTTCCGCATATGGTTAACGGAGAATTTCGAGAACCTACTTTTATGGAAATTTTTTTTTTGGATAACTGAGAATCTTGAGAACCTACTTTTATGAAAAAAAATTTTTTGGACCGCAACTATTTATTTTTGGCTGAAAAATTAAAAAAGACAATACCGGAGAGTGCCAAGTAGGATAAAATCATTTAATGGGATCAAATCTGAGCAGTTAAGGTGTCTATTAGGAACTTGTCTTAGTTTAGGTGGCTAAGTGAAAAATGAGGACAAGTTTAGGTGTCTGTTTATGTATTTGGCCTAATGATATAGATAATGATAATGATAATAATAATGATGATGATGATGATGATAATAATGATAATAATGATAATGATGATGATGATGATGATGATAATGATAATAATGATAATAATAATAATAATGATAATAATGATAATAATAATAATAATAATAATAATAATAATAATAATAATAATAATAATAATAATTATAATGATAATAATGATAATAATAATAATAATAATAATAATAATGATAATAATGATAATAATGATAATAATAATAATAGTAATAGTAGTAGTAGTAGTAGTAATAGTAGTAATAATAATGATAATAATAATAATAGTAATAGTAGTAGTAGTAGTAGTAATAATAATAATAATAATAATAATAATAATGATAATGATAATAATAATAATAATAATAATAATAATAATAATAATAATAATAATAATAATAATAATAATAATAATAATAATAATAATAATAATAATAATAATAATAATAATAATGATGATGATGATGATAATGATAATGATGATTATGATGATAATGATAATAATGATAATGATGATAATGATGATAATGATAATAATGATAATGATGATAATGATGATAATGATAATAATAATAATAATAATGATAATGATGATAATGATGATAATGATAATGATGATAATAATGATAATAATAAGCTTAACTCATAAAGAGACACCTAAACTTGTCCTCATTTTTCACTTAGACACCTAAACTAAGACAAGTTCCTAATAAACACCTCAACTGCTCAAATTTGATTCCATTAAACATTTTTATCCATTTTGGCACTCTTCGGTACTGTTTTTTTAATTTTTCAGCCAAAAATAAATATTTACGATTCAAATTTTTTTTTCATAAAAGTAGGTTCTCAAAATTCTCAGTTATCCAAAAAAAAATTTTTTTTCCCATAAAAGTAGGTTCTCAAAATTCTCCGTTAACCATATGCGAAAAAAAAGTATTACAATTTTAAATAAATTTTTTTTGCATATGGTTAACTGAGAATTTTAAGTATCTACTTTTATCAAAAATTTTTTTTTTTGGACTGCAACTATTTATTTTTGGCTGAAAAATTAAAAAAAAAGTACCGGAGAGTGCCAAGTAGGATAAAAGTGTTTAATGAGATCAAATCTGAGCAGTTGAGGTGTCTATTAGGAACTTGTCTTAGTTTAGGTGTCTAAGTGAAAAATGAGGACAAGTTTAGGTGTCTCTTTATGTATTTGGCCATAATAATAATAATGATAATAATGATAATGATGATAATGATAATATTGATGATAATGATAATGATGATAATAATAATAATGATGATAATGATAATGATGATAATGATAATAATGATGATAATGATAATAATGATAATGATGATAATGATAATAATGATGATAATGATAATAATGATAATGATGATAATGATAATGATGATAATGATAATGATGATAATAATGATAATGATAATGATAATAATGATAATGATAATAATGATAATAATGATAATGATGATAATGATAATAATGATAATGATAATGATAATAATGATAATGATAATAATGATGATAATGATAATGATGATAATGATAATAATGATAATGATGATGATGATAATAATAATATTAATAATAATAATAATAATAATAAATAGTAATAATGAGTAAATAATAATATTAATAATGAGAGTAAGTAGTAAACAACAACAACACAAAAAAAAAACAATCATAATAATAATAAAAGTAATGAAAGTGATTAGTCATAATGATAACAATGAAAGTAATATTAATAACAACAACAACAACAATAATGATGGTGATGATGATGAGGACAACGATCACGTCAACGACGAGATGATGTGTGACGCTCGGTAAAATTACCAAAGTGCCCCTAGAGTGAGGGTACGCGCGTAACACATCTTTCGGGGCTCGTATGGCAAATCCGCGACCGGATTCGTGATCAACACGAAAAATAGAGTGGGAAAATAGTTCGGATCGAATTTTAGGACGACCCGATCGAAAGATAAATTTTCGATCCAATTCACAAAACAGTGACTGTCCGCGACAGAGGCGCGACGCGCACCTGCCGCGGAGAGACACTTATATATTTTTTCAGATTTCCGACGGGATGGAGAAAACTTTTTTAAAACACTTTTTTCAAAAATACACAGTTCGCGACAGGTCCGCGTCGCGGGCCGTGTATATTCCGAACTGGAAATTCTAATTTATTTTGAGGGGCATTCCGGTCAATCCCTAACCCCTCCTAAACACTAATACACGGCTAGTAAGGTCGTTTCTACACGAAAAGAGTCTAACAAAACCTATTCTAAGTCCTATTCCAAAATCTAACAAGGCTAGGGCTTGAGGAGAGGAGAGAAAGGCTTGGGGTGAGAAATACGAGAAGAGATCCTCGACATCACCCGGTTGGACAGTTGCATCACAGGTATGTAAGACTAAACTAAAACGTGAGATTATTCTCTCATGTGCCCCATAGAGGTCATAGTTGAATTGATGATTGAAGGGTCTACATGCATGATTTCTTTGATGGATTTTCTTGAAAATTATATTTGAAATTACATGTTTTATAAAAAATGTTGATGATCATCATACTATTTGTTTTCTTAAATTGAATACTTTCATGGAATTTGCATAATCCTACATGACTATTTTGAAGAGCATGCATAATGAACTTGAGACTTGAGTCTAGAGCCTTGCATTGGGATTGTTGATTGTGATGATGAGTTGATGAAACCTTGATTGTTGTATGAGTCTCTATAAATGAACTCTACCGATGTGTTTATCCACTTGTTTCCTAATGACGGTTATATAATCTTGAGTCATTGAGGAGCTGTTGATGATAGGGTTAAAGTCCCTATGAGGTAATTGATGAAAGGGGCCAAGGTCCCAGTGAAATATCTGTCGTGGACGGGGAGTGGGTCCCTATAAGACTGGCAGTCGTTGACGGGGAGTGAATCCCTATAAGACTGGTTGAGATTGATTTTATGAGCACTGAGTCGGGAGGAGTATCGAGCACCGAAATGAGCAGGAGTGAGTCCCACTCGAACTCATTAACTACGTCGCCAAGCGTAGGAGCGGCTTAAACCATCACATACACACATATGGTTTCCCTCGAGGTTTAACAGTCCCTGAAAGCAATAGAGGACCTGTTCAGTTTGATCCCATGTCGGGTTTATTGATATGGGATCCAGTGTTCCTTACCTGGCAAGTTTGGGACCACTGTGGCAACATCAGGGTGATTGTTGTACATTCACTGGCTCATAAGTGAGTGTTGTCGGTTAAGAGAAACTCCCGGGGAAATTCGTACCTTACTCTGAGTCTAGATGAGATGAGACGAGAGGGGGTGAACTCCTCTGAGATGATTCATGTGATGAGTTGAGACTTTTGATGAGTTTGAGATAATGTTGTGTCATTTGTCCACTCTGTACTCTTTCGTAGAGGGGCAAGCTGGCGGTTAATGTGATTATGATGTTTATTTTGGCTTGATGTTACTTTTCATATTTTCTACCGTTTTCTGTTTCATTCAGCTATTTTACATACCAGTAGATTCCAAGTACTGACGTCCACTCTGGACTGCATCGTTTTATGATGTAGAGACAGGTACTAGAGATCATCAACAGGCGCTCTGTTGAAGATCAGAGACCCGAAGTTGATTTGGTGAGCCTCCCCTACTCTGGAGGAACCATTATTTTATTTCATCATGCTTTAGAGTTAGGATTGGACTATCTTCTTATTTTGCTTTGGGTAGCCATGGGTCTGTCATTGGCACCACATGATTTAGTGATAGAGGCTTCATAGACAGGTGTCGAGTATTGATGTTGAGATTGTGAGCTAGTTCTTTCTACTAGCCTTCGTTATTCTATCTATATTATATTGAGAACTTTAGATGAATTGTGTCCATTGCTTGCATATAATTTCCGCTGATCAGCAGAAGTATGTGATTGAATGATGTGATGAGACTAGGTGGTTCACTTGGAGGCTAGCAATAGTCTCCGAGTGCCGGCCACGCCAAGGGTACCCTCCCGGGGCGTGACATGATGATGATGATAATATAAAGTACATATTTTGAAAATCAAGAATGTTTAAAATATGTATTTCCTTTCACAAAATTAAATGTAAGCTCATTTATTTTTTAAAAATTTTAAAAATACCTATTTTAATCAAATAATAATCTAAAAATAGATTATAGGTCGATCAAAATTAGATGTCAACAGCTGCCCCTTCTTTGCTGGAGAATGAAGGATGAATTGTCCAGAAGAAAAGTTGTCAGAGTAGTTGATTTTGTCCGCTCGATGAAATATTATCGGAGGGACTAGTTGGGGTTGTGAAAATATTATGACCGAGACTTCAGTTTTAAGTTACCTACATACAGGTGGTTATATGAGAATTAGGCCGTGTGTACTTTTAGATTTAGAAATGAATACAATTTCTAAAGATAAAAATTGACGGTGCGAAATTTGAAGTGGGAGTGATAGTAACTTGAATTGAAAGGATTAGGCAATAAGGTAAATATAAGGAATGATTCAAATGGTCAATGTGACGCCAAAATATGACACTTTTGATGCTTTAAACTTAAGATTTTGTACACTCTCTAGCACATTTTATTGGATTTGACGTGCATTTGTATTTATTCTTACTGAAAACAAGATTCGACGTGAGTTTTGCTAAGTGTTGCAGACTTGCACTGTTTTTGGGAGTTTCTGAGCCCATTTACGAGCCATGGTTTGATACACGATCTATAGATGATGCTTGTGGTTGTGATATAGTGGATGACCCAAACTTGAGAAATTACAAAGATGAAGTACGAGTCATGATTTTGAATACAACTCATAAACCAAGTTGTAAATGAAGTATGCTAAAATCCAGTAGTTCAATCTAAGAAGGGAGAGTACTAATTGTAAAGTGTAGTACAAGTGTAGATTTAGGCTTGCAGATGGGAACACGATTTTTCATAGTGGAAACTACGATGAAGACCACGAGCCGTAAAACATTGTACAACCCATAAAATGGCTCGTGGTACATGCCGATTCCAGTTTTTCTTGTTTGTCTAGAACTTGATTTTCCATGTTTATATATAGTTAGCTTTTCCTTATAACGTTACGCACTCTATAACTTCCACAACTTAGAAAAAATTGTGGTACATTATTTTGGGATTTGTTCATAATTTTTGGATGGATTTAGTATTGAATTTCAACTCAACATTTTAGGTTTATCATTCTTCTATTTTGTGTTGTAAGTTCATAATTATGCAAACATCGATTATCATTGATCATAATATAATAAATATGAGTAGTAAACCCACAACTAGGGTTGTGAGAACCATGAAGATTAACAAAGTAAAACTGAATAAGTGGTAATTCTTGAATAGTGTGCATGCATGTATTGTTTATCTCTTCATTTTGATTGCTTTTTAACGGAGGCCCATGTTAGAAAATCGTCTTATTCTTACTTGCCGAATTAGGGGGTAACTTATGAGAAAAGAGATGAATTGTAGAGATTTGATGTGATTAAACTCATCTAATTAGCCTGAACGAACCTAGAGATAGCTAAATCTGGGACCATGGTAAGGGTTAGTAATGCACACACCGATAGACAAACTAATCAAGTGGTGAAAGTCATCTGTTTACCAAACCTAGGACTTAGGTGTACTTAACTTACTAGTCTGCATGTTACACACTAGAAAAGGTTACTATTATGAGGTTATACTTTGTTATGAATTCATGGGGAACAAAGTATCCTAGTCGCATTCCTTCACAAATTTCTTAACACTTGAATACAATTCAATTTTAGAATAAGTTTTCTTTACCATTTTATTTAATTATAAATCCCTATTATAAATAAGTCGATTACTAACTTGAATTCACATCCACTGATCTAAATCTAAACCATATTCCTTGTGGGATTGATCCTAACCTTGGTTAGGTTTTATATTTGACAATGACCGCTTACGCTTCTATCGGGAGGTGTAATTTGGGAGTGATCATTGGTGATAGAAAAGTAATGGAAGAATAATAGTACAGATGGCGTGAAAGAAAACAAAAGGCTAGTTTTGATCGGTACACAAGAATGACAGTCGTATCTCTGAAGCAAAATGCGAAATAGATCTTGTGTGGAGTCCACAAATTTTTGCAATCTAAAACTCTAACATAACTAAGAAAAATGATTAGAGTGCGTATGATAAAATAATTTATAAGTATGATGAAAATTTTCATTTAGACCATGATTTTGCTTTAAGATGATATGACGACTTAGGCTATGATGTCTTAGGGCCATATTAATCATAAATTAAATTCTTACATCATGAAATGATGTTTCTAGTCTATGACAAATGATGCTTTCAGATGATAACACCTTCGGAACATGATAAGCATAAATTAAATCCTTAGACTATGAAATAATGTTTGTGGGCTATGAAAATAATGGATCTGGACTATGGACATCTTAGGAGCATGATAAGAATAAATTAAATCCCCAGACCATGAAATGATGTCCAAAAGACAGGAAAAATGATGTCTTTTGACTATAACGTTTTAGGAGTATAATATATTATTTATTTTCATACAAGTTGTTGGGCCAATGCAAATGTAATTTTCAGGCCCAATGCGATGTAATTTTCTCAGGCCAATGTAATGCAAATTTAAAGGGCTCAAATGCAAATGTCAATTTCTCGGTCTCAAAGCAGATGCAATTTTATCGGGCTCAAATGCAAATGCAATTTTATCGAGCTCAAATGTAAATGCAATTTTCTCAAGCCAATGTAATGCAAGTATTAGGAATAATGTATAGCAATTTCCAGGCATAATACGATGCAATTTTATGGGACATGCAAAATTCAATTTTCTCGGGCCAATGCAATGCAATTTTATGGGGCTCAAGTGCAAAAAATAATTTTATCGTGCTCAAATGCAAATACAAAAGAAATATTTTCAAACTCAAATGTAAATGTAATTTCTCGGGCTCAAATACAGATGCAATTATGGGGCTTAAATATGAATGCAATTTTATCGGGCTCAAATGCGAATGCAATTTTATCAGTCTTAAATGTAAATTCGATTTTATCTGGATCAAACCCAAATGCAATTTCATTGGGCATAAATACAAATGCGATTTTATCAGGCTCAAATGCAAATGCAATTTTTTGAGCCAATGCAATGCAAATTTATTAAGCTCCAATACAGGTGCAATTTTCTCAAGCCAATGCAATGTAAATTTATTGGGTTAAAATGCAAATACAAATTTATCGAGCCAATACAATGCAATTTTCAGGCACAATGCAATTAAAAGCATATAGAAATATTTTTTCTTATTGGAATAACAATTACTTGGACAATATTGAAATGTGTGCATGTCTTTTCTGTATTCAAAGAAAAATTATCGATTTATAAAAGGAGAAGATTGATTTGTGCCTTTGCCATGACTAATACGTTCTCTTGTTGTTGATATCACTTTTATTTCGATCTCCACTTAAAGGCCGATCTTCAATTCCAAATTTGGCTTTATTAAAAATTTTTAGAATCACTTTAAAATTTTTGTCGAGGTGTAGAAATTCTGATTTTCTGACGCTTCTTTGTTGATAAGAATTATTTCTCATAATATTTTGAGTCCTTCCTTAAAAATACTACCCTAGTTATATGGTTTTGGCAAGAGATATGCTCTTTTGAAAGAAGAGATATGCTCTTTTGAAAGAATTTTTGAGATCCTCTCAAAACTTTTGTGCAGTGTATGATCAAAAGGGAAATAAGGATTTTATTAAGATAACATTGAACTCTATAGGATCACTGACATGTCTCTGTTAAATGAAAATCAGGTTTGACGTAGTTCCAAATACAAAGTGAAAGAGCATAAATCAAAATAACAAAATATCCCTTTGTAACAACTAAAGTGATGGACTTGAGCCAAGCTTATTTCTTTTGCTAGCATGATCCCTAGATGTATAAATCAGAATCTCAGACGGTGTGAGTCTTTATTTGAGATTACTTTATTGACTTTCATCATGTTTGCTAATGATTTGAAGATGGATTATCCAATATATCGGGGGCAAAATCCTTCAAGTGTATGACTTTGTTGTCAATGAAGCTCTGAATCTTATGGTTCAAGTCTCAATATTTCTCTATGGTATGCCCCTTCATTCTTGAATGATAAGCACAAATCTTAAGAATAATAGAGCCATCTTGCAGGTTTAGTCATAGACATCGCAGGAATAGGAGTAAGATAGTCACTAACCCTTAATCTCTCATAAAGTTGAGCTATGAGTTCGACTAAAGAAGTGTCATTTTTGGCAGGCTTCTTCTCAAGATTAGATCACTCTTTGATATTATTGTTAGTAAATGAGTGCAAGTCTAATCTTATCAATAAAATATCTTGGTTGTTCATATGGTGGATAAGATATTCGATATAGAGTCATTTAATGTTGTGCAAGAGGCACATAATATGAGAGCACTTGATATAGAGATAGTGTTTGGAAATGAGGAGGTTTATTTGGTATGATGTTATTGAATTTTGAGTGGATTACGAGATGAGCTTTTGTGATTGTAGAGTGGATTACATAGGTTTGAAGGTATAGGTACTATGTTGGGGGTGCATAGATGTAGTTTAGTGGAGATATATTTCATGGATTTTGAGGTTGAATACTAGAATAAATTGGTAAAGGGTGATTTGAAATATAGTTTGATTGATGCAAGGGTGACTAGCCATGCTTCTAGTAGAAAGGAATTGACATACATTGACAACTTATCTCAATTGCGCATACCAGTCACTTCTTCTTCTTATTCCGTTATCTTCTACTCTAGCCTTAGAACCAAATTATTCAGAGGATATTCCTTTTCAATAGTCTCGTCTTTTTCCTTATTGTTGTTGTTATCCATAATCTTTCTTTTTTCCTTTGTGCTTCAAACTTGGAGGAGGAGGAATCATTTTCGATCACAAGGTGATAGGCCATGGTGTATAGATCAACCTTTGGGAAGAGGGAAATAATGAAAGGAAAAATAGAAAAGTAAAAAAATTGAGTTAGTAACATAACATATAGCACAAGCATAACACATAGGTTTTCATAAATAAACACCCTAAATGTAAGGAGCCTCGTTGAGCCAAGGGTAAACCTAAGACGACAGATAAGTGATTCACGATAGTTAATTCAAGCCTTAATTTGTTACTTGGAGTTCAAAGTTAGCAAAAGAAAAGAATAACAAACTATTTTATTTATTGAATAAGTCGAACTATTACATCCTCAAAAAGAAAAGCAGGATAATAAAATCAAAACTTCAAGATAGAAATTAAAATCCTAAGGAAAAATGGAATGACAAGGGAAATAAATCTAAAAATCAAAATCTTCAAGGATGGTGCCAACCCTCACGTCATATCCCTTACTCAATGAATTGTGAACCCGATCCTTACTCCAAAACACTCATCAAGTTTAACATTCTTAGCATCCTTCGAAATCTACATAAGATACTCTAGTGTTATATAAGGACGATAATCATGAAGGCTAATAATTATAGCTCGTTCCTGTCTTCTCACTATATCATGAAATTTTGTTCAGATATCCCCATATTGTATGTCAATGGTATCCTTTGAATTTTTACAAATGTTGAAGTACTCATAGAGGAGCATATGGTTGAAAACCACTCAAGCCAACGAGCTCAAGATAACAAAGCTTGTCCCCTCTTACCATGACATGATCTATGTTTAACCAAGGATAGTTCCATCGGATGTGAAGACTAGAAAGCTCTTTCATAAATGCATATCACTCTTCGTCCCTATGGGAGTGATAAGTCCATCCATTCTTCTCGAATGGGTATGAAATTTATTTTTCATCCCACTTTGAATCTCGATTTGTTGATAAAAATGCTCAACGATCTATAATTAAAGTAGTATATTGCATCCTTCAAAAAATCTTCTACCTCTAAAGCATTCGGATGATGCTCTCATAATTTCTACTACAATCATAGGTCCCAACGTTATATTAACCTTTTCTATGCTTCTAGCTAAAATATGGACCATGCAAGTCAAGGAAGTGTCTATCTTTTCACCTTCTCTAGAAAAAAAATAAGGTATCCAATAATGCAATAGCAAAGGAATTCACTTGATACTTTTCCCATTTTCCTACTGAACAAGAGAAATCTACACTAAAATTTTTGTCACCATCTTGGTGACCAATGTGAGAGTATAAAAAATTTAGAAAAATCCAATTAATATCTAGACAAGTTAATCTTAGATTATGCTTTAGTCCAAAAAATCTTGAAATCTTCTTGGTGCTTTCTAGTGGGGTATAATCATGTTGGCCCCCTTAATAACTCAGATCAATAAAACATCCAATTTTCTCAACTATTGGAGTCCACTCGAAATGTTGAAACTTGAAGACTGCCCTATCAAGATTCCACAACTTCAACAAGGCCTTAATCAGATTGTCATGGCCCGGGACTAGGGCCTAGATGTGACACGACGAATAGGAACCCGAGAGTCCTTAAACAAGCCTCAAGTATCTATATCCCATCGGTTCAAGAAGGACATACAAATAGCAACACATAGTTCTAAGGGGTGGGAGAATAGGACTCACGGAATGTGGGCAATACGAGGCTAGTGACCTTCCACATTTTCACACCAAAAATATGCATATAGACAATAAGAATTTCCCATAAAACACTGCAACAAATACATAAGCCAGATACTACGCATAACATGCGGTTTTCAAAAGAATCAACATATTGTCCAACGAATGCCTCTAATCAAGATGGAATGGGGGCTAGGACATGTTCCAGGCTCACTCTCAAATGAAAAAGGAACTCAAGATAGTAAAGGTAGAGGAAGATGGCTCGTCTTCGGAAAATGGGACTCACCACAATATTCTTTTGAATAGGACTACTCGTCAAACGGTTGATACTCAAAGTACTCGGCCTCTACATGGTAAAATCATGTAGGCATAGAGTATGCGTTAGTACATTTGAATGTACTAAGTATGCAGACATGCAATGCATATGACTTACCAAACCTGCATTTCAATGTTAGATGACAAGGACACATAATATAGAAAGAATCATATATTCAAGGGAAATATACAAGATACGATGAAATTTATGATGCATGAAATGCAACAATGCTCATATATAGTAGGGATGGACTATAACTAACAAAATCAAATCCATGCGAGCTATTACATGAATTAGTCCGATAAAGACCTCCAATCGGTAGGAGAAGATTACTTGCCAAAGGTAATCTACATCATACCTATCGGAACACACCATTTCGGTGGATGGTCACCTTTCTTACAGAACTCACCATTTCAGAAGGATTTTCCATAATCTTACCATATCATATCATAATCATAAATGAAAAACCACTCCTTACGACACGGTCATTTCGGTAGTGGCTAACGTTCCTATGTTGGTACATAGTTCAAGGAAATGAAAATAGCCCTTGGGGATAGCCCTAATGCCCCAAATCCATCGGTGCTAAGTCAACAACATCCCACATGAATACTTATACATATACTTGCTCTCAAGAGATACGATGTTTATTTCAAACCGTTCAACACACATTTAGGCTCAAATACAAAATCATAAATCATAATCATAATGCTTATGCAAGGAATAACTCATCTACATATGAAATGGTGCAAGCATCCAATATGCTCAAAGAGACATAATCATAGACATGTATGTGATCACATTCTTGTCATAACCAATGCGTTGCCAAAATCATATCATAATAGTTTCATAAAACATAATTGGGCTTAACACACTTCATAATCCATACAAACCAATGTTCATGAATGCAAATGCAATGCATAATGTGATATTAGCATGGGTAACATAGATTCAAGTTAAAATCAGTCCTATAAAATGAAATTGAGGAAATCCATAATTAAATCCATATGTAAATCGTAATATAGATCACCCATGCATAAATCAACTTAAAAAGGGACGTGCATATTCATAACTTCATAATTCAATGTAAATCATCATAATAGTGATTTGAAATTATAGGTAGAATTTAACCCATACATCAATTGGATTTAAGTAAATCAAGTAATGAAATTCATATTTAAAGTAATATAAATTTATAAAATCAATTGAAAGATTTTTTTGGATCTTCTTGATTGAAAGGGACCAAGAATCAATCCCACATACCTTGATTGAGGAGCTGAATTTGGGGAAGGACTTAGCTTATATTGGTCTACAATTAAGCCCTAGCCTTGAACCTTGAGAGGGGAGAGTAGAGAGTATTTGGGAGGTGATCTTATGAGGGGTAGAAGGTTTTAGGATAATGAATTAAGGGGGGAGGGATATCAGCTGAATTAAGGGTTTAGGATGGGTAAACGGTCATAATTCATAATTAAAATAAATTGGAATTACATAAGCGCCATTAATGAAATGGGGAAAAATTGGAACTGTCAGGTCCACACGGTCGCCTACACGGTCTGTGAGACGTCACACGGACTGTGAACAGTGATCGTGAACTGTCACTTAGAAAATTCGTAGAGCCAATGCTGGGTATCTATTCGAGGCTAAGGGGTACCACATAGACGACTTTATGGTCCGTGTGACTCCATATGGGCCATGACATTGATCATGTGATAGTACTTGAAATAATTCTGCACGACAAAGTTACGAGACAATACTTTCATACTTAGAAAAATTCTACATAGCGAGTTATACGGAGGGCCACACGGCCCTTGACACATCACACGGACCGTGTGAGTGGCCGTGTGCCCTCATTTGGTCCAAAATACCCTCCATCTCAAATTTCCCCTGCCGTGAGCTAGACTAAGTGTCCCTCCATGGGAGGTCACACGGTCTGTGTGACTTCACACGGCTCGTGTGGCACTTTTGTGGAGCGATGCCTGGTAGCTTTGCTCGGGACAGTACCAAAAGAACTGGTAAAGCCGCTAAAAAAATTCGGGTTCTTACACAGATTCTAGAACAACATAGATAAGGAAGGTCAATCTTCCAACTTATAATTGGGAAACTTCTTTTGTAGTATCCCGTTTGATGTTCTTTCAGCAATGTCAAAGCTTGTGGTTGACACCCATTACCATTTGAGTATTGGCGAAGTTAGTGGAGGCCATTGAGATCTGCATTAAACCAAAACGAAAAACAAGTTCTAAACTCCAATCAAAATAATTTAGGCTTGAATAATTATCATGATTCACATTGATACATAATATATAATTTTTTCAAAAGGGTGGTGGGCTCTTTAGACTTAAATAGGGTGGCTACTAATATTATAGATTAACACTGTAGGTCAAACTACCTAAGGTTTTATGCATGCATGACCTAATTCGAAGGTGGATACAACTCTATCCTAGGTTCTTAAAAGAGTGAGTTAGACACGGACTAAAGTTGTTCCTATGCGAGAAGCACGTGATCCGCCAATGGTAAAATCATCCGTTATCCCACACATATGCTTTGCTCTCTAAAATATGAATTTTGAAGAGGATTTGTGAGATGTGTAAAAACACAACATCATGATAAAGAGTAAAAAAGAGAGATCCCAAGTGGAGAAAGTATGAACAAAATGCTAATTTATATAAACAATGATAATTAGCACTTATTTGAAGAGCAATAACATATATATAATTTAAAAGAAAGCAGTAAGTAAAAAATGAATATAAATCAAGTAGGGATTACGGGGTAGGAGTTACTAAATAAAATGAAATACAAAGAAAATTAAAGGGAGAAAGAGAAAGGGGATTAATAAGGACATATAAGGTAATAGAGAAAGAGAAAAAGGGTGAGTTAAATAATTAAACAAATAAACATGTAAGGAAAGTAAACAGATGGGAAAGGGAAGGGAATAACACTGAGATTAGCAAAAAATATGAAAGGAAAAAGGTAGTATGTATGAAAAGAAACCTACAAATACAAAATACATAACAGTTACAACCTAGATTCCCCAAAAGAGTCATCATTAGTCGTACCCCATTTTTCGCAAAAAGGGGTCTACGACGTCAGGACAACTCTATTTCAGGATCTTGAAGAAAAGAAAATTTTGAAGAGCCTCCACCTAACGAATTAAGGTGCATTAAGGAACCATTCTATCCTAAACAAATTAATTAAAAGAATCTAAAATCCAGCAAAGATTGGGTAAGGATTCAAGTTAGCTCAAAAAAGAAAGGTGTTAGGCCCTTTCAAGTTCCAAAAAATGTGAAACCTAGTCGTATCTCACATTTTTAAGTGAGGGTTCAAAATTTTACAACTAAGGTCTCTAATTTTAAAAATATTATCCTAAATAAATCTAAGTGATAAAAAATATAATAAGACAAAATTTAATAAATAGATGCAACAATAAATTAAACAAACAAATAACTAAACTACCCCAAATAATTTTTAACATAAGCAATAAAGAAAGCACTAAAAAAAACTAGATGAGTTTAATCCCACACAGATCAGTATTCTTCTTTATTGTTCAAAAGACAAAACTAGAGTTTTGTTGTTTCATAGCCCATTCGGCTTATAGCCAAAATACAAAAAACAATTTTTTGTCATTTTTATAGCTCGAGTTGTTTACATTATTTATGAGGATCCTATCTACCCTTACCCTTCCTAGGTTGATGTAATGCCCAATAAAATTACTAAAATACCCCTAAAGGAGGGGTATGCATGTAACACATCTTCCAATGCTCATATGGCAAATCTGAGACCAGATTTGTGATCAGCATGAAAAATCAAGTGGGAAAATGGTCTTGATTGATTTTTAAAGCGACCGGATCAAAAGATAATTTTTCGACCTGAAAATCGAAAAAGAGCCGGTACGCGACGGTGGCATGTCGTGCCTCTGTAGTGGACTCACACTTATATTTTTTCAAAATTTCTGACGGGATTGAGATAGCTCGTTCAGAAACTTTTCAGAGAAAAGTACACTATATGCGATCGGTCCACGTCACGGACTAGGTTATTCTGAAGTTGAAAAATTTCTAAATTTTTAGAGGGGCATTTAGGTCAATTCCCAACCCCTCCTAAACTCCATACACGATCTAATTAGGTTGTTTTGACATAAAAAGGTGTCTAAAACCCAATTTTAAGTCCTTTTTCTAACAATCTAAAAAGACTAGGGCTTGAGGAAAGAGGAGAAGAGCTTGTGATTGAGGAATTCAAGTGGAAATCCTTAAAGTGATTGTTAAGAGCTTCATCCCAGTCATTTAAGCCTAAACTAAAAGCATGAGATTGTCCTCTCATGTGCCCCATAGATGATCATAGAGGAGTTGAGCATCTATGAGGCCCCATACATGTTCTTAACTTGATTCTTGAATAACTTCTTATAAATTATATCTATTTTCATGTACTTCCATATGTTGATGATCATCATAAACTTACTTTCTTGAATTGGATATTTTCACGAGAAATTGTACAATCGTACATGTTAAATTTTGAAAGTATGCATGAATGAGTCTAGGGGTTGAGTCTAGAGCCTTGACGTGAGATTGTTGATTGCCATTGTGATGAGAGAATGATGATGAGTTTACAGGACTTGTTAATCCTATGAGTCTCCATAAATGAATTCCAATGATTGTTAAAATGATTGTTCCCTAACGATTGTTCTAAGCCTTAAGCTATTGATTGAGATTGATTGATGAAAGTCCCTATAGGTTTGATTGATGATATGGTTAGAGTCGCTATGAATATGATTGATGAAAGGGTTAAAGTGCATATGAGTTTGATTGATGATAGGGTTAGAGTCCCTATGAGATACTGATCGATGACGGTGTTAAAGTACCTTGAGATTGGTTGAGATGGAGGTCTTATGATAATTGAGTCTTGGGAGGAGTATCGAGCATCGAAATGGGTAAGAGTGAGTCCCACTTGCACTTATTAACTATGTCACCAAGTGTAGAAGTAGACCAATTCCGTTAAAGTCAGATAAGTTCCTATTTGGGGGACTAGGTACCCGTTAAAGTCTGATATGTCCCCCTTTTTATAGTCCCTGAAAAATAGAGGACTCGAGAGACTGGTCCCTTGTGGATCATAGGATTTCCTTACTTGTCAAGTATGGAACGGCCGTGGCAACACTGGTGGGATGTTGTACAATCACTGGCTTATAAGTGATTGTTGTTGGATAAGAGAAACTCCTACAAAGTTTCTACCTTGAGTACTTTGAGTAGAGATGAGATGAGATATGATGAGATGAGTTCCTTTGAGATGAGTCTGATTTAATTGATTATGGTGATTGGTTGATGGGTCACTTGTCTACTCTTTATTCTTGCTTTAGATAGACATTTGACATGTTGATTGTTTACTATTTCTGAGTTAACGATGTTCCATATTATTCCACCTGTTTTTGTTTCATTCAGCTATTTTACATACCGCACATTCCACGTACAGATGCCACTCGACGCTGCATCATTTTATGAGGTAGATACATGGATTAGGGATCATCAATAGATGCTTCGTTGAAGATCCAGGATGTTCAGCTGATTGATGAGACTCCCCTATTCCGAAAGATTTACTACCTTTATTTCATCATGCTTTTCAGTTAGACTAGACTAGTCTTATATTTTGTTTTCGGTAGCCATGGATTTGTCATTGGCACCACTTGTTTAGTGATAGAGGCTACATAGATGATAGTCAGACATTAGTGTTGAGATTATGAGCTAGTTCTTCTTACTAGCCTTTATTATTAATCTATTATTATTTGATACATTAGATGAGATGAACTCATTTACTTTCATTTACTTCCGCTGATCTGCAAATTATTGGATTAAATGGATGTGATGAGGCCAAGTGGTTCACTTGGGGACTAAAAATAGTCTCTAGGTGCCGGCCACGTCTTGGGTACCCTCCCGGGGTGTGACAAACTTGGTATCAGAGCACAGAATTCAAGTGTCTTAGGGAGTCTATGAAGACGTGTCTAGTAGAGTCCTTATTATTGGTGTGAAGAGCTCCATATCCATAATATGGAGGCTATAGGACATTTAGGAACTGTTTCACTTCTTTGATGTTCTAAATCATGCAATAACGCATAATTCTATGAAAGGGTTCTTCTCTAATTCGTGCTCTACATGTTGTAATAATCATGCCTCTTAGAAGTCGTCAGAGGTAAGGGACATCCCGCTAGGAAAAATATTAACCCACCTGAGCCTCAAGGACACGAGGAGCCTGCAGACCAAGCTTTCTCAGTTGAGTAGCCCTCGCAAGATGAGGTCTCCAATGCTGAGCTACCCCAAGCTATTCAAACTATAGCCCAGGATATCATAGCACCTGTTGAGAGAAAGAGAGAGGGTAGACAGGATTCCCATGACACGTCTAGAGTCTAGGAATTCTTGAGGATGAATTCGCTTGAGTTCACAGGGTCTGTATCCACTGAAAATCCTGAGAACTATGTGGAGGAACTTCAGAAGGTGTTCCAAGTGATGCATGTGGCTGATGCTGACAGGGTTGAACTGGATTCTTACCAATTCAAGGGTGTGGCCAGACTATGGTTCGACCAATGGAAGAGAGGTAGAGGAGAGGGTGCCCCATTGTTGAATTGAGAAATGTTCGAAGAAGCCTTCTTGGGGAGTTTCTTTCTAAAGGAAAAAAGAGAGGCCAAGGTAATAGAGTTCCTAAAGCTGAAACAAGGCTCTATGACTGTGCAGGAGTATGGGTTGAAGTTCCCGCAACTATCTCGCTATGCTTCGGACATGGTTACTGATATGAGGGGAAGAGTGGGGATGTATGTTGACAGGTTAACAGAGGACCCAAGTGAGACGGGAGGGGAGAAATGCTTTTGAGTGATATGGATATTAGATGATTGATGCAATTGTTCAACAAGCTGATGAGGAGAGGCAACATGATAGAGAAGAGTTCAGACATAAGAAAGCTAAGATATTCAATCATGAGGTTGGAAGGAAAGGAAATGGTAATCGATTACCAGAACCATCAAACTGCTAGTGCACCTGTGCCTAGAGGTAGCAATGATCAGAGGCCTCAGTATGTTGGAACCCAAGGATCTCAGTCACAAGCTAGTGTTGCTCAAGGTTCACAAGGTAAACCACCATGTGGTAAGTGTGGAAAATTGCACATAAGGAGATGCCATGAGGGGGATGATGTATGCTCCAAATGTGGCCAGACAGGTCATTACCAGAGAGAGTGTGCAAAGTGGGCTGATCAGGCTTAACCTTTTGCACCAGACCCGCCAGCTAGAGAGAACGAGAGGGGTACTACGTCAGGCATAAGTGGAGCTATAAACCGTTTGTATGCCATGGGTAGTCGCCAAGATTAGGAGAACTCCCCAGATGTTGTGACAGGTATGATTCAAATCTTTACTTTTAATTGTTATGTTTTGATGGATCCATGTGCCACATTGTCATTTGTAACTTCTTGTGTGGCCAGTAAATCTGATAGAACCCCTGAGAGTCTTCTTTAACCCTTTGATGTTTCTACTCTAGTGGGTGAATCTATCCGAGCTGAGAAAATCTATAAATCTTGTGTAGTGTCCATCCATCATAGGGATACTCTTGTTGATTTGGTTGAGTTGGATATGGTTAATTGTGTTTTGATCCTTGGCATGGATTGGCTTCACGCCTGTTATGCCTCCATTAGTTATAGATCCCGAAACGTTAAGTTCTAATTTCTGAATGAACCGGTTCTTAAGTAGAAGGGTGATTCTGTTGCACCTAGGAGAAAGTTTATCTCGTACCTTAGAGCTAGAAAGCTTATATCCAAAGGTTGTATCTATCACCTAGTGCGAGTGAAATCTGATGATGTTGAGTCTCTTACTCTTAAGTCAATCCCGATTGTGAATGAGTTTCCTGAGGATCTGCCCAGAGTCCCTCTTGATAAGGAGATTGACTTTGGGATTGATGTTCTTCCCAATACCCAGCGTATTTCAATTCCACCTTATAGGATCGCCCCGGTTAAGCTGAAAGAGTTGAAAGAACAATTAAAAGAATTGTTAGAGAAAAGCTTCATTAGGCCGAGTGTTTCTCCTTGGGGTGCCCTGGTCCTATTAGTGCGACAGAAAAATGGATCCCTCAGAATGTTTCTTGACTATAGGCAATTGAACAAGGTCACGATAAAGAATAAATATCATCTTCCAAGAATAGATGATTTTTTTTACCAACTTCAAGGTGCCTCTTGTTTCTCAAAGATAGACCTCAGCTCTGGCTACCATCGGTTGAAAGTGAGGGAATGTGATATTCCAAAGACATTCTTTAGGACTAGATACGACCATTTTGAGTTCATGGTCATGTCCTTTGGATTGACGAATGCACCTGCAGCCTTTATGAACTTGATGAATAGAGTATTCAGACAATATCTTGATATGTTTATGATTGTGTTTATCGATGATATTTTGGTGTATTTGAAAAATGCGAAGGACCATGCTAATCACCTCAGAGTTATCCTCCAAACAGTTAAGGACCATGAGTTATATGCAAAATTCTCAAAGTGTGAATTCTGGCTTAAATCAGTAGCTTTCCTAGGCCATGGTTTTTCTGGAGATGGTATTCGAGTGGATGCCTAAAAGATTGAAATGGTTAAGAACTAGCCCAGACCGACCTTTCTGACTAACATAAGAAGTTTCTTAGGGTTGGTAGGCTACAACCATAGATTTGTTGATGGATTTTCTTTCCTATCCACACCATTGACTAAATTGACTTAGAAGAAAGTCAAGTTTCAGTGGTCCGATGAATGTGAGAAGAGTTTCCGAGAGTTGTAGATGAGACTAACAACTGCACCAGTTCTAACCTTACCTAATGGGATAGAGGACTTTGTAATTTATTATGATGCTTTGAGGGTTGGATTAGGATGTGTGCTGATGCAGAGGGAGAAAGTGATAGCCTATGCTTCCAGGCAACTCAAGGTTCATTAGAGGAACTATCCAACCCATGATCTCAAGTTGGCAGCAGTGGTGTTTGCACTTAAAATCTAGCGTCACTACTTATACAGAGTGCATGTGGATGTGTTCACTGAACACAAGAGCTTGCCGTATGTCTTTAGTCAGAAAGATCTCAACCTTCGACAGAGGAGATGGTTGGAATTGCTCAAGGATTACGACATGAGCATTCTCCACCACCCAGGTAAAGCTAATGTTGTTGCTGATACTCTTAGCAGGTTGTCAATGGGTAGTACAACCCATGCTGAGGAGGGAAAGAAGGAGCTATCTAAAGAAGTAGATCAGTTGGGTTCATCCTTAGTTGCAGAGGTGAAAGAAAAGGAATACCAAGTTCTTATCATACTCCAATTGAAGGAGACTGTCCATAGATAGAAAATGATGGTTTTCTCCAAAAGAGGGAAATGGAGCGTTGAGATACCAGAGTAGATTATGTGCTTTGGATGTGGATGGGGTTCGAGATAAAATCATGGCTAAAGCCCATAACACTAGATATTGCATCCATCCTGGCTCTACCAAGAGGGGAGTGAAGAGGGATATTGTTGAGTTTGTTTCAAGGTGCCCGAATTGCCACCAAGTGGAAGTTGAGCATCAAAGGCCATGTGGATTGGCTCAGAACTTTGAGATCCCTAAATGGAAGTGGGAAATGATTAACATGGACTTTATTACTGGTCTTTCAAAGTCACAAAAGCAACATGATTCGATATGGGTGATTGTAGACATGATGATTAAATTCTTACTTCTTAGCTGTCAAGACAACCAATACTGCAGAGGAGTACGCCAAGTTGTGCATCTAGGAGATTGTGAGGTTG
Source organism: Solanum rostratum (assembly GCA_029948455.1). Classification (NCBI taxonomy): domain Eukaryota; kingdom Viridiplantae; phylum Streptophyta; class Magnoliopsida; order Solanales; family Solanaceae; genus Solanum; species Solanum rostratum. Next base: position 24,691,738 of record CM057055.1, read on the forward strand.
CATGGACTTCCCTTGTCCATCATCTCGGATAGAGGAGCTCAATTTACCTCCCAATTTTTGAGATCGTTCCAGAAAGGATTGGGTACTAAAGTGAACCTGAGTACAAACTTTTATCCATAGAAAAATGGTTGTAGAGCACACAATTCAGACATTAGAGGATATGTTGAGAGCATGTGTTCTTGATTTCAAGGAAAATTAGGATGATCACCTTCCATTGAATGAATTTGCATAGAACAATAGTTATCATACAAGCATTCAAATGGCTCCCTATGAAGCCTTATATGGAATGAGATGTAGATCACCAATTGGGTGGTTTGAGGTTGGAGAAGGAGAATTGATTGGCCTGGTCTTGTCCACCAATCGATGGAGAAGGTTAAGATCATTAGAGAGAGATTGAATACTTCCCAAAGTGTAAGGACCCAGATATTTTGAGCGGCGTTTCCTAAATCTCTTGTAATTATCCCAAGTGAACTGCACAACATCACTCCACGGAAGGCCCACACGGGCCGTGTGAAGCCACACGTACGGCGTGACCTCCTATGAAGGGATACTTAGTCCAGTTTACGGTAGGGTAACTTTAAGATGGAAGGGCATTTTGACCAAGTGAGGGCACACGACCACTCACACGGTCCGTGTGATGTGTTACGTACTATGTGACCCTCCGTGTAAGTTACTACATAAAATTTTTCTAAGTATGGAAGTACCGTCTCATAATATCATGCGAAAATTATTTCAAGTACCATCACATGGTCAATGTCACGACCCGTGTGGAGTCACACAGACCGTGTAGTTATCTGTGTGGTACCCCTAAGCTCCATGTGAATTCCCTCTGCGAAGTTTCTAAGTATTGGATCACGACCACTGTTCACGGTCCGTGTGACGTTTCACGGACCATGTAGTGGACCGTGTGGACCTAATGGTTCTAATTTCTGTCCGTTTTATTAATGGCGTTTATGTAATTTTGGTTTATTTTAATTATAAATTATGACCTTTTACCTATCCTAAATCCCTAATTCAGCTGATATCCTCTCCGCTCTTAATTCTTTCTTCTAAAACCCCTACCTCTCATAAGATCACCTCCCTATTCCTCTCTACTCTCCCCTCTCAAGGTTCAAGCTAAGGATCTATCGGAGTCCAGTTCAAGCAAAATTCATCCCTCAAATTCAACTCCTTAATCAAGGTATGTGGGATTGATTCTTAGTCCCCTTCAACTAAGAAGACCCAAAAAATTTTCTATTGATATCATGAATTTATTCGTCTTTAAATATGAATTTCATTACTTGATTTACTTAAATCCAATTGATGTATGGGTTGTATTCTACCTATGATCTCAATTCACTTTGATCACTATTATGATGATTTATATTGGGTTATGAAGTTATGAACATGCATGTCCCCTTTTAAAGTTAATTTATACATGGGTAATTTATACTATGTTTTTTATGTTGATTTAATTATGGATTTACTCAATTTAATATTATGATATTGATTTCTACTTGAATCTATGTTCCCCATGCCAACCTCACATCATGCATTGCATTTGCATTCAAGCTTATTAGCTTATACGAAAATTATGAAGTGGGTTAAGCCCAATTATGTTTTTATGAACCTATTATGATATGATTTTGGTAAGGCATTGGTTATGACGAGAATGTGATCATATACATGCCTATGATTATGGCTCTTTGAGCATTCTAGGTGCTTGGACCATTCTATATATGTGAAAGAGTTATTCACTGCATGAGCATTACGATTATGATCTATGATTGGGCATTTGACCCTAAATGTGTATTGAACGGTTTGAAGTGAGCATTGTATCTCCTAAAAGCACGTATATGTATAAGTATACATATGGGATGTTGATGACTCTGCACCAATGGATTGGGGGCGTTAGGACTATCACCAAGGGCCCTCCCCCTTTCCTTGAACTGTGTGCCAACATAGGAACATTTTCCATTACCGAAAAGACCAAGTCGTAAGGAATGGTTATTAATTTATTATGTTTCTGATATGATATGATTATGAAAAATCCTTCTGAAAAGCGGGTCGTAAGAAAGGTGACCATCCGCTGAAAAGCATGGTCGTAAGATATGATGTAGATTACCTTTGGCAAGTAATCTTCTCCCTGTCGGAGAGAGGTCCCAATTGGTCTAATTCATGTAATAGCTCGCATGGGTTTGATTTGTCGATTATAGTCCATCCCCAATATATATGAGCATTGTTGCATTTCATGCATCATAAATTTCATGGCATCTTGTATATATTTCCATTGAGTATATGATTCTTTCTATATTATGTGCCCTTGTCATCTAACATTGAAATTCAGGTTTGGTAAGTCATATTCATTGCATGCCCTCATACTTAGTACATTCAAACGTACTAACACATACTCTATGTCTACATGATTTTACCATATAGCGACCAAGCACTTTCATTACCAACAGGTTGATGAATAGTCCGATCCCGGAGTATACTGTGGTGAATCCTGTATTCCAAGGACGAGCCAACTGCTTTTCTTTTATGTTATTTCAGGATGTTCTTCCTTATTCGAGGGTGAGTCCGAAACTTGTCCCGGTTGCATTTCTTTTTACTAGAGGCATTTGTTGGCATTATGTAGACTCTTTGAAATCTGTTTTTTATGACTAGTATCTTGCTTATGTATTGTGGGAGTGATTTATGAAATTTTCTATTTGATTATTTTTATGTTTTGGTATGGAAATGTGGGAAGTCCCTAGCCCCGTATTGCCCCATAGTGTGAGTCCTATTTTCCCGTCCCTTAAATTTTGTGTTAGTATTTGAATGTTATTCTTGAAGTGATGATGTGGATATAGATACTTGAGGCTTGTTTGGGGACACTTGGGTTCCTATTAACGTGTCACATCTAGGCCCTAACCCCGAGTCATGACAAAAGATGGTATCAGAGCACTAGGTTTATAAATCGTCCTCGGAGTCCAACATGCCGCGTCAAGTAGAGTCCTATTCATGAGTGTGAAGTGCACCATACCTATGAGTGGGAGGCTACAAAGACGTTTTAGGAATTTACTCACTTCTTCATGTCTTATGTCATGCTATGGCTAGTATATTTGGTTCCCTTATCTTGATGGTGTCGTTGATCCATTTCAGAAGATGCCTCAAGGAAGACCCCTCCCACCAAGGCCGGCTCCGGCTGATTAGGATCAGGCTCCCGATGAGCCTTTGGAGGAACCCATCTCAAACGGTGAGTTCTGCATAGCCTTCACCATGCTCGCTCAGGTGGTGACTTCTCAGACAAGGTAGGCTAACTTGCCACAAGATCCTACACCTGCTTCTAGGGTGAGGGATTTTACCTTAATGAATCCTCCGGAGTTCCATGGGTCAAAGACTGAACATCATGGGTGTCACTTTTGAAAGAAAGCTGAATTGGCTACCTATCAACTGAAAGATGTGGCTTAAGTGTGGTATACTCAATGGTCTTCGGAGAGAGTTTGCACTGATGATATCAATTAGGAGGAGTTCAGATTTGCCTTCCTTAACCATTTCTTTCCACTTGAGCTCAGGGAGGCCAAAATGACTGAGTTTATCAATCTCAAGCAAGGAATTATGTGTGTGAGGGACTATGCCCTCAAATTCATGAAGTTTTCCAAGTATGCTCTATTACTGGTGGCTGACCCCCGTTCAAGGATGCATAAGTTTGTTTTGGGTATCTCTGATTTACTTGCTATGCTTATAGGGGATATGGATATTGCTAGAGTCATGGTGTATGCAGAACAGACCGAAGGGGAAAAACTCAAGGAGAGGAGGGTTCACGATTCTAAGAGGACACATTTTGATGGTGGATTCTTTGGCTCTCGGAGTGGTGGTTTTGGTCAAATCCAACAGGGCCAAGGTTCCGGTACTCAAGTTGCTATTGTTTGGGTGCCTCCTCCTAGGGCACCGACTGGTGGCGACCAGGGGTATCTTGTGTGTGACAAGTGCAGGAGGCCTCACCCGAGGGTATGTTGGCGGGAGTTGGGTGTTTTCTACGGCGGTGGTGATAAAAATCATAAGGATGCTAATTGTCCTAGGAATGCCCATAGAGGCCAAGGTCAAGTGGACCAAGGTGGGCAAGGTCAACAAAGAGCTCCCCAAGGTGTTGCCCCAAGGAACAATCAGTTCTATGCGCTCCATGCCCACCAGGATGTCGAGGAAGCTCTATATGTTGTGACCGGTATGTTAAAAGTGTTTGATTTTGATGATTATGTTTTTCTTGATCCGAGTGCAAATTTGTCTTTTGTGACTCCTCTGTTGTCTATTAAATTTGGTTTGAGTCCCAAGGTTTTGAGGGAACCTTTCTCAGTTTATACTCCCATGGGTGAATCTGTTGTTGCACATAGAGTCTAACATGGTTACCCTATTTCTGTGTTCCACAAAATATTTCTGTGTGATCTTGTAGAACTTGAGATGTTCAACTTTGACGTGATTCTTGGGATGGATTGGTTGCATGCATCATATGCCTCTATAGATTGTAGAACCCAAAAGCGCAAGTTCCAACCTCCCGGTGAGCCCGTTCTTGAATGGAAGGCTGGTGGCTCCTCTATTAAAAGTCAATTTATTTCCTACCTCAAGGTGCGGAGAATGATTTCTAAGGGGTGTATTTATCATATTGTGAGGGTCAAGGATATGGAGTCCGAAGTGCCTACTCTTGAGTCGGTCGTTGTGGTGAATGAGTTTTCGAATGTGTTCCATGAAGATTTATCGGGCATCCTTCCTGAAAGAGAGGTAGGCTTCGGCATATATATTCTTCTAGATACTCAGCCTATCTCTATTCCTCCTTATCGTATGGCGCCGACGGAGTTGAAAAAATTAAAAGAGCCGTTAAAGGATTTGTTGGAGAAGGGTTTTACTCAGCCTAGTATATTACTGTGGGTGCTCCGGTGTTGTTTGTAAGGAAGAAGGATGGGAATCTTCGAATGTGTATTGATTATAGGCAACTGAATAAGGTGATCATTAAGAATAAGCACCTATTTCCCAGGATTGATGACTTGTTTGACCAGCTTCAATGGGCTACTCATTTCTCAAAGATTGATCTTTGATCCCGGTATCATCAGTTGAAGGTTAGGAGTGTGCCATTCCCAAAACAGCTTTTCAGACAGGGTATGGGAACTTTGAGTTTCTGGTGATGTTGTTTGGCCTAACCAATGCTCTGACCGTGTTTATGGATCTAATGAACCGGGTGTTTAAGCCATTGTTTGATAGTGTTGTGGTGGTCTTCATTGATGATATTCTCATTTACTCCCAAAGTGAGCAGGAGCACGGGGATCACTTGAGGATCGTTCTCCGAACTTTGAGAGAGAAGAAGTTGTATGCCAAGTTTAGGAAATATGAATTTTGGTTGGGCAAAGTGGCTTTCCTTGGTCATGTGGTGTCCGGTGATGGTATCAAGGTAGATCCGAAGAAGACCGAGGCCGTGAAGAATTGGCCTAGACTATTGACTCCTTCAGATATTCGTAGTTTTCTTGAGTTGGCCGGGTATTTCAGAAGGTTTGTTGAAGGGTTCTCAACTATTGCATCTCCATTGACTAAGTTGACCCAGAAGAAGGCTATGTTTGTGTGGTCGCACGTATGCGAGTGGAGTTTCCAGACTTTAAAGGATCGATTTACATCAGCTCCCGTCTTGGCTTTATCAAATAGTTTGGAGGGGTTCATGGTGTATTGTGATGCCTCTCCGATTGGGTTGGGTTTTGTGCTTATGCAACATGGTAAGGTAATAGTGTATGCATCAAGACAGCTGAAGGTGCATGAATATAATTACCCAACTCACGACCTCGAACTGGCGGCGGTAGTTTTTGCCTTGAAAATTTGGAGACATTATTTGTATGGGGTTCATGTTGATGTGTTCACCAATCACAAGAGTTTTCAATATGTATTCACTCATAGGGATCTCAATTTGAGGCAAAGGCAGTGGGTGGAGCTCCTAAAAGATTACAACATGAGTGTTCTGTATCATCCCGGCAAGGCCAATGTAGTAGCTGATGCTGTCAACAGGCTATCCATAGGGAGTGTGGCGCATGTTAGGGAAGAAAGGAAGGAGTTGGCAAGAGATGTTCACCGGTTAGCTAGGTTGTGTGTCAGGTTGGTTGATTCGGGCAATGGTGGTATTCGTGTTCAAAGGGGGGCAGAATCTTCCATGGTAAGTGATGTAAAAGCTAAGCAAGATTTAGACCCATCTTACTTGAATTGAAGAAGTTGGATGTTGTAAAGGAGATCGAGGTGTTCTCCCAAGGGGGAGATGGTGTACTCTGGTACCAAGACCGGTTTTGTGTTCTGGATGTGGATGATCTTAGGAGGGTGATTATGAGTGAGGCTCATAACTCTCATTATTCTATTCACCCGGGGTCTACCAAAATGCATCAGGATTTGAAATAATTGTATTGGTTGCATGGACTGAAGAAAGGTATCGCTAAGTTCGTATCTGAATTCCCGGGTTGTCAACAGGTGAAGGTAGAGAACCAAAGGCCAGGTGGTTTGACCCAAGACATTGAGATTCCCACCTGGAAATGGGAAGATGTCAACATGGATTTTGTAGTTGGTTTGCCTCAGACCCGAAGTCAATTTGATTCCATTTGGGTTGTCATGGATCGGATGATGAAGTCGGCTCATTTCCTACCGGTCTTGACTACCTTTAGGGCCGAGGATTACACAAGGTTGTATATCGAATAGTTGGTGAGGTTGCATGGTACGCATAGGTCCATCATATCGGATCGTGGTACCCAATTCACTTTCCACTCTTCGAGGTCATTTAAGAAGGGACTTGGAACTAAGATTAAGTTGAGCACTACTTTCCATCCTCAAACCGATGGCCAAGCAGAGAGGACTATTCAAACCTGGGAGGATATGTTGAGGTCTTGTGTATTGGAGTTTAAAGGGAATTGGGATGACCATCTTCCACTCATTGAGTTTGCTTATAATAATAGCTTCCATTCTAGCATTGGTATGGTGTCATTTGAGGATTTATATGGGAGAAGGTGTAGGTCACCTGTGGTGTGGTTTGAGTTGGGAGAGATGGCACTTGTTGGTCCGAATTTAGTGATGGAGGCCATGGATAAGGTGAAGGTGATTACGGAAAGGTTGAAAACGACCCAAAGTCGTCAAAAGTCTTATTCAGATGTCAGGAAAAGGGATCTTGAGTTTCGTGTCGGTGATTGGGTATATGTGAAGGTTTCGCCTATGAAAGGTTTGATGCATTTTAGTAAGAAGGGAAAGCTAAGCCCCCGGTATATTGGCCCTTAAGATATTGTTAGGCGAGTTAGAGGTGTGGCTTATAAGTTGGAGTTGCCTCCGGATTTGAGTTCCATTCACCCGGTCTTCCATATGTCTATGTTGAGGAAGCTAGTTGATGATCCTAGCACAATTATGCTCTTGGAAGGGATTGAGATAGAAGAAAACTTGTCTTATGAGGAGATTCCGGTGGAGATCTTGGATAGGCAAGTATAGCGGCTTCATAACAAGGACGTGGCTTCGGTGAAGGTGATTTGGAGTAATCAACATGTGGATAGTGCTACTTGGGAAGCGGAGCTAGACATAGTGAAGCTATACCCTCATCTTTTCCAATATAGTCAAGCCTAAGGTATTAGGATTCTTCCTTTTCTAATGGTGCCATTTCTTGTCCTCTTGAGTCTTATGACATGACATGCATACATGTGCACGAAAAAGAATTTTTATAATGTCTTGAGTGACTTGAATTCAATTTTGATATGAGTTGAAAGGCTTTGTGATTTTTTTTTTCAAATAATAAACTATGCATTGTATCTTATGTTGGGTATTTCATGCTCTATGTCAAGCCTTTCAAGCCTTGTTCTTGCACATTCAGGGAAGAATGTTCCCAAGGGGGAGATGATGTAAGGAACTAGATTTTTTGAGTGACGTTTCCCAAATCTCTTGGAATTGTCCCAAGTGAATTGCCAGACATCACTCTACAGAAGACCCACACGGGCCGTGTGAAGCCACACAGACCGTGTGGCCTCCCATGAAGGGACACTTGGTCCAGTTCACAGTAGGGAAAAGTTTGAGATAGAAGGGGTTTTGACCAAGTGAGGTCACATAGCCACTCACACGGTCTGTGTGATGTGACACGGACTGTGTAGCCCTCCCGGTAACTCACTACGTAAAACTTTTTCTAAGTATGGAAGTATCATCTCGTAACTTTGTCGTGCAGAATTATTTCAAGTACTATCACACAGTCGTTGTCACGACCCATGTGGAGTCACACGAACCGTATAAGCGTACCTATGGTACCCCTAAGCTCCATGTGAATTCTCTCTATGAAATTTCTATGTGATGGGTCACAACCACTGTTCACGGTCTGTGTGACGTCTCAAGGACCGTGTAGTGGACTGTGTGGACCTGACGGTTCCAATTTTGCCCGTTTCATTAATAGCGTTTATGTAATTTAGGTTTATTTTAATTATGAATTACGACCTTTTACCTATCCTAAACCCCTAATTTAGCTGATACCCCTCCCTTCTTAATTTCGTCTCCTGAAACCTTCTACCCCTCATAAGATCACCTCGCTATTCCTCTCTACTCTCCCCTATCAAGGTTCAAGGCTAGGGTTTAATTGAAGTCTAATTCAAGCTAAGTTGTTCCCTCAAATTTAGCTCCTCAATCAAGGTATGTGGGATTGAATCTTGGTCCCTTTCAACCAAGAAGACCCAAAGATCTTTCAATCTATTTCATGAATTTAGTTACTTTGAATATGAATTTTCATTACATGATTTATTTAAATCCTATTGATGTATGGGTTGTATTCTATCTATGATTTTAATTCACTTTGATCATTATTATGGTGACTTACATGGAGTTATGAAGTTATGAACATGTATGTCCCTTTTTCAAAGTTGATTTACGCATGGGCGACTTATATTATGTTTTAGATGTTGATTTAATTATAAATTTACTTAATTCAACATTATGGTATTGATTTTAACATGAATCTATGTTACCCATACTATGCTCACATCATGCATTGCATTGTATTCATGCACATTGGTTTATATGGAAATTATCCCAACTATGTTTTATGAAACAAATATGAAATGATTCTGATAAGATATTGGCTATGACAAGAATGTGATCACATACATGTCTATGACTCTGAATCTTTGAGCATTTTAGGTGTTTGCACCATTCTGTATATGTGGATGAGCTATTCCTTCCATGAGCATTATGATTATGATCTATGATTTGGCAGTTGAGCCTAAATGTGTATTGAATGGTTTGAAATGAGCATTGTATCTCTTGAAAACATGTATATGTATAACTATTCAAGTGGGATGTTGATGACTTAGCACTGATGGATTGGAGGCATCAGGGCTATCCCCAAGGTCCCTCTCCCTTTCCTTGAACTATATGCCAACATAGGATCGTTCGCTATTACCGAAAAGACTGGGTTGTAAGGAATGGTTATTCTTTTATTATATTTATTATATGATATAATTATGAAAAATCCTTCTGAAAAGCGAGTGTCAGTGCGCAATGGAGGCGCGTCGTGCCTCAGCAGAGGACCCACACTTATATTTTTTTCAAAATATTTCGATGGGATTGGGATAACTCGTTCAGAAACCTTTCGAGAAAAGTACACTATACGCGACCAGTCCGCGTCGTTAACTGGGTTATTTCGAAGCTGAAAAATTTCTAAAGTATGTGAGGGGCATTTCGGTCAATTTCCTTGCCTTCCTAAACTCAATACGTGATCTAAGTAGGTCATTTTGACGTAATAAGGGGTCTAAACCACATTCTAAGTCTTTTTCTAAGAATCTAAAAAGACTAGGGCTTGAGGATAAAAGAGAAGAGCTTGAGATTTGAGGAATTCAAGAGCAAATCCTTGAAGTGATTGCTGAGGTCTTCATCCCAAGTATATAAGGATAAATTAAAAGCATGAGATTGTCCTCTCATGTCCCCATAGATGATCATAGAGGAGTTGAGTGTCCATGAGTCCCCATACATATTCTTAAATTGATTCTTGAATTTGTTCTTATAAATTATATCTATTTTCATGTACTTCCGTATGTTGATGATTATCATAAACTTAGTTTCTTGAATTGGATATTTTCATGAGAAATTGCACAACCTTAGATGTTAACTTTTGAAAGCATGCATGAATGAGTTTAGGGGTTGAGTCTAAAGCCTTGACGTGAGATTATTGGTTGCGATTGTGATGAGAGAATGATGATGAGTTGAAAGAACTTGATAATCCTATGAGTCTTCATAAATAAACACCAATGATTGTCGATTCGATTGTTGTCTAATGATTGTTCCAAGCCTTGAGCTACTAATTGAGAGTGATCGATGAAAGGGTTAAAGTCCCTATAGTTTGATTGATGATAGGTTTAAAGTCCCTATGAATATGATTGATGAAAGAGTTAAAGTCCATATAAGTTTGATTAATGATAGGGTTAGAGTCCTTATGAGATACTGATCGATGACGGAGATAGAGTCCCTATGAGATTGGTGGAGATGGAGGTCTTATGAGCATTGAGTCTTGGGAGGAGTATTGAGAACCAAAATGGGTAAGAGTGAGTCCCACTCACACTCATTAACTACATCACCAAGCATAGGAGTGGACTAATTTCGTTAAAGTTGGATAAGTTCCTATTTGGAGGACTAGGTATTTGTTAAAGTCGAACATGTCCCCCATCTTAAAACCCCTGAAACAATAGAGAACTCAAGATACACGATCCCTTGTGGATCATAGGTGTTCCTTACCTGGCAAGTATGGAAAGGTCGTGGCAACACATGTGGGATGTTGTACAATCATTGGCTTATAAGTAATTGTTGTCGGATAAGAGAAACTCCCAAAAAGTTCCTACCTTGAGTACTCTGAGTCGAGATGAAGTGAGATGTGTTCCTTTGAGATGAGTCTTATTTGATTGATGAGGTTGATTGGTTGATGGGTCACTTGTCTACTCTTTATTCTTGCTTTAGATAGACATTTGATATGTTGATTGTTTACTATTTCTGAGTTGACAATTTTCTGAATTATTCTACTTGTTTCTTTTTCATCCAGCTATTTTACATACCGTACATTCCATATACTAATGTCACTCAGTGCTGCATCATTTTATGATACAGATACAAGGATTAGGGATTGCTAATAGGCGCACCATTGAAGATTTAGGACGTTCATCTGATTGGTGAATATCCCCTATTCCATAGGATTCACTACCTTTATTTCATCATGCTTTTGAGTTAGACTAGACTAGTCTTATATTTTAGTTTTGGTAGCCATGGGTCTCATTGGTAGCACTTGTTTAGTGATAAAGGCTTCATAGATGATAGTCGGATGTTGATGTTGAGTTTGTCAGGTAGTTCTTCCTAATAGCCTTTATTATTAATCTATTATTATTTGATACATTAGATGGATAAGCCCATTTACTTTCATTTACTTTCGCTGATTTGTAGAGTTGTTGGATTGAATGGCTGTGATGAGGTCAATTGGTTCGCTTGGGGACTAGCAATAGTTTCTAGGTGCCGGCCACATCTTGGGTACCCTCTTGGGGAGTGAGAGTTGATTTATTATTAACCTAAATCCAAAAGAAATGAGAAAATGTAAGGCTCCTAAAAGTGTCTATCGTACCATCTTAAGGTCCAAGAGGCATTGGACTTTTAATTTGGTAGGTTCTAGACTAAAAGAAAATTAAAGGATTCCTAGTTAGGCACATCATCACAAAAAACATAGAAGAAAAGCATTTAGCACATAAGTCTCATAAACACCTCTAAACATACTTGAAAACACAAACAGTGCAAAAGGTTATGACAAGGTGTATGCAAATTAACAATCCAAAATATGTTAATGAAGGAGATAACCTGTAATGACCTGGTTGGTCATTTTTGGCTTTATTTATGAAAATTACTATTTTACCCTTTTGTAAGTTGCTTTGGTCCCACTTTGAACAGTTGGAATTGAAATCCTGAGCTTTAAAAGTGGAAAAATATAAGTTTTGGTCTTTTTGAAAGCTTATGTTGTTAAAAAAGTGAATTTTTGTGTCATTCTGAGTTTCAGAGATCAGACTGGGATTCATCATTCCATTAACTCCGAAATGTTGAAACTGGAGTACAGGAAGTTGCAGAACTAAATTTGTAAAATAAGATTTTTAGGCCCAAAGTTGTGATTCTAGTCAATTCTGAAACCAATGTTTGACTTTGGTCAACATTCAAAGCTTGGAAGCTCGGATCAGAATTTCAATAGTTCTAATAGTTCCGGATGGTGAAACTAACGCTAAAAATGGTCTCGTCATAGTTTTTGGAGTTTTCATGGGTAATTTTGGTATTTTGATGTCTTAAACTAGTATAATGACTTGAATTGACTAATGTGTCATGGAGACCTCCGAATCGAATTCAAATAATTCCGTTGAGTTTGAATTGTTGGTTCTGGTACAGATCCATATAAAGTTTGTGAAATTCTGATTTTGGATGAGTTTCAAATACCTATTCCGAGTTTGGTTGAGTTGTGATTTGCTGGTGTACAGTTTTCTAGAGCAGGGATACCTTCTACTCCATGATCATGGAGGTCTTGAGAGTTTTATACTCCATGATCACAGGATGGGCTCCGCATTCGCAGAGCACTCTTTGTACCTGAATAATTTTTATTTCGGGAAATACTATTTTTAATCCATTTTCGAACTTCTAAGTTTTTTGGGCAATTTTGTAGAAGGGTTTGCACAGATTTGTGTTGGGTAAGTGTTTCTAACACTAAACTAAACATTTTTTATGAGTTTTATCTTGATTTTGACTATGTTTTCTAAACTTTAACCATTGATTTCTCATTCAATTTAAGATTGATTTTAATGAGATTTTCTCCCATGAACTCTACATCCTAAGTAGACCATGATTCTGAAATCAATTTCCAGATTTGAGACTTTCGAATTTTAGCCATAATTTTGACTATTTTTCCCCTAAGCCTAAAATATGCCAATATGGATATCAAAATGCACCTCTTGATACGTAGTATCTATTTTTGATAGTGGTTGATCGATTCATGGATTTTTTGGAGGCTTGAGTTGATTAAAAGCTTGTCCGTGCAGTTTCGACATCGAGGTTGGTTTGGCTAACCTTTTTGGGACTGGATTCGAGCTATTGAGTATGCTTATGTGATAATTGTGAGATGTAGATTGATTTGGTGTCATGATATGATTAAATTTGATAGGAATATGAGGTCGGTTATGTCGAGTATTGAGTAAATGGCGATCTTATTAACTAATTGAGATGAAATCTTGTGTTTTGAGATAACTGGGATATCATTATGATAATATGAGACTTGAAATAATTCTTGGTTAATGTTGTATATAATTGATGATGAGTATGATCAGTGTAAGAGTTATGAGCCCATTTGGGGCACTTGTGGAGCTTGTTTCAATGACATAGTTATTTGTGAGTGGAGATGAGTTGAGGCATAGTATAGCCATATAATGTTAATACTCTATTGTTGCATTGGTATGAACCTATCTTATATTGACTAGTTGCATTGGTATGCGCATATCTTATGCTCCATTGTTGCATTGTTATGCACATATCTTATATTAGACTGGGTGCATTGGTATGCATGGATCTTATTTCTGATTAGGTTGCGTTGATATGCATACGTGTTATATATGAAAAATTGCACTAGTATGCACATATTTGATACATGATTAAATGCATTATTATGTACATTTATCACTACATTTATATCATTTCAGATATTATGATCCATATTGAGACAGTGGTTATGGGTTGCAATGCCTCAAGATACTTCTGATTATGGATAGCGGCGCCTTATTATATATATATATATATATATATATATATATATATATATATATATATATATATATATATATATATATATATATATATATATATATATATATATATATATATATATATATATATATATATATATATATATATATATATATATATGTAGTAGTACATGGCCTGCGACGCCCCCAGGTTTTATCTTGTATCTTCAGCTCGATAGATGTGTAGATTGGCGCTGCGACGATCGTGATTTCACTTCTTACATGGCCTGCGATGCCATTACATCTATGCATTGCATTGCATTACATCATTGGATTGGTTTACCATCTATGATTGCTATTATTCATGATTTTATCGTATTGTTTACTAACCATTTTGATGCAGGTGTTAGGATTCCTCGTTATTACATACTTGTTCGATTTCTCTTACCCAAGCAGTTGAACCTGCTGGGTACATTTTGATGTACTCATCCCTACTCTTTTTCCCCTGTAAATCGAGCACCGGGACCCGTACAGGGTAGCTGCTTCACTCTTTTTGGAATTTTCTACAACCATCGTGATCCTACTAGTGAGGCTCAAACTTCGAGTAGTCGTGGATCTTTAGGACTTTCTTTATTGCTTTCTTTTGAACTTTGTATCATATGTTATGTGATAGTCTAGTATCTTATTTTGAGACAGTTGTACTATTTAGATGCTCTTGTACTCATGACTCCAGGTTTTGGGAGATTTCTTGTATCTTATGTACGGACCTGGTTGGTCATTTTTAGCATTACCTTTTCGTAAGTTGCTTTGGGCCTACTTTGAACTATTTGAATGGTTAGAATTAAAAACATGAGTTTTGAAAGTTGAAAAATTTGAGTTTTGGTCTTTTGGAGGCTTAGGTTATTGAAAAAGTGAACTTTTGTTTCATTTTGAGTTTCGGAGATCCATCAATTCCATTAGCTTCAGAATGTCGAAACTGAACTACAGAAAGTTGCAGAACTGAACTGGAGTTAAAATGAGGTTTTAAGGCTCAAAGTTGTTCATTGGAAAAAGTTGAATCGGAAGCTCGGATCAAAATTTTACAGTCCTAATAGTTTCAAATGGTGAAACTAATGCTAAAAATGGTCTCGTCATAATATTTGGAGTTTCCGAGGGCAACTTTGGTATTTTGAGTTTTATACTAGTTTAGTTGACTTGCTTTGGTAAATGTATCCCGGAGACCTCAGAATTGAATTTTGATGATTTCGTTGGGTTTGTATTGATGTTTCTGGTATAGATACATATAAAGTTTGTGAAATTATGAGTTTGGATAAGTTTCGGGGGTCCATTCTGAGTAGGAAAATTGGATTTAGGTTGCTAATTTTGTTGATATCAAGTGTAGACACCGTTCTTCTCCGCATTCGCGGACCTGGTCCCAGCGTTTGCGGAGTGGTGTGCCATTAGGCTCCATGTTCGGGGAGAATTGGTCTTGGTTAGGCTCCACATTCATGGACCTATTCCTGCGTTCGAAGACCTAGTCTTATGTTCGCGGAGGGCATTTTACCATTCTATTTTGAAAACCCAAGAGACACTATTTTTAATCCATTTTTGAACTTCTAAGCTTTTTGGGGTGATTTTGAATAAAGGTTTTCGAAGATTCTTGTTGGGTAAGTGTTTCAAATACTACCAAGCATTTTCTATCAAATGTATCTTGATTTTTGCTTTGATTTCATGAATTAAATCACCCAAAATTGGGGGTTTTTAGACTATGTTTTTCAAATTATAACTATTGATTTTTCATTCAATTGAAGCTTGATTTTATGGGATTTTTTCCTATGTGCTCTATTTTTCGAGTATAATATGATTTCAAAATCAATTTTCAGTTTTGAGACATTTGAAGCCCCAATTTTAACCTTTTTGCCCCTAAACCTAAACCATGCCAATATGGGTATCAAAATGTACCGCATGATGAGTAGTAACTATTGTTAATAGTGGTTGATCAAATTGGAGGCTCGATTTGAGGATTTGAGTTGATTGAAAGCTCGTTCGAGTGCAGTTTCTACATCGAGGTAGGTTCGGCTAACATTTTCGGTCTGGATTTGAGTTATTGATCTTCTCATGTGATAATTGTGAGATTTAGATGGATAATTGTTCTATTGAGTTGTTGTGTTGAAATGATGATGGAAAATCAATTCTAGTTGAGCCGAGTTGTGGTAGAATCTCGATCCTATTGATGAATTGAGCTAAATTATGATGAATTGACGAGGACTTGAGATAGAATGTGACTAAATGAGTCTTATGAGACTAATTGGGACAAGTAAGGTCCTGTATTATTGATATTCGTTCATATTTAGGACGAGTTAGGCCCGATATGGTTGACATTCTTGATTTTTGATACAATTATGATGATCTAAATTATGATGATTGTTTGGGCATTAGCTGCGACACTTGGGTGCATATGAAATGATTAAGCTTCATGCCTTAGTATCCTGATTGAGGTTCTATTTACATGTTATTGTTGTATTATATCTACATATTGTTGGTGGCGCCAGAGTCCATCCAGACATGTTATTGTTGTGATAATATTTATATGTTGTTTATTGGCCCCACAGTCCACCAAGGCATGTTATTGTTATGGTATATCTAGATACCTTGTCATTGACATATATTTCTTTTTATATCTCTCCATCGGCGCCAACGTTTGTCAGGGTATCATCAGTGCCAGAGTTTGCTGAGGTGTCATCGGTGCCAGTGACTGTCGTGACACTTGAGAGACTTTGTATATGGCCATACGAAGCCCCCATGGGTTCTACCTTGTAGATTTATCTCGGTAAATGTATACATCAGCATCAACGTCTTTCGTATTTCTTCCTCATACATTACTTATGTATTGCATCTTCGACTGACAATGCGATTTTACTTTACCGATATATGTATGGTTCACATTATACACTAACCCTTTTCTTATAGGTGATAGTATTCTTTGTTATTGCATACTTGTTCGATTTCTCTTATGCAGTCGGTTGAACCTACTGGGTATATTTCGGTATACTTACCCCTACTTTCTTTTCTCTCTGCAGATCGAGTACAGGGACCAACACAGGGTAGTTAATCACTCTAGTTGAGCTATTCTGCTTCCATCCAGATCTTACCGGTGAGGCTCAAACTTTGAGTTGCCATGGATCTTTGGGACTCTTTTTATTGCTATCTTGCAGACTTTGTACTAGATATTATGATATAGTTTTGTATCTTATTCCGAGAAAGTTATATTTACCTTCCATACTATTTTGATGCTCTTGTACTCATGACTCCATGTTTTTGGATATTTGATGTTATGTTCTGTTGGTTTTCGTCTTTATTCATCTTTCTTTAGTTGCAATCTGTTTTTGGTCGAGAAAAGTTTGGTATCAGACCCCTAGGTTCGTTGGGCTTGTGAGTCAAGAGCAAGATGTCTATTAGAGTCTCGTGGATTTGTGTGTAGACATCCACGCCCATCTTCGAGAGGCTACGAGATACTTTTTAGGAAAACTTTCCATATCTTGCTTCCATTCATGCATTCCTTGTATTACCCATTTTGAAAGTGTCTAATCTACTCCTTCTACACAAATGTCGATTACTCGATCCCGTCATTCAGTGAAAGAGCCCGAGGCAGCTGATGTGGCTCCAACCCGAGGTCGAGGAAGAGTTCGGGGAAGGACTAGGGGCAGGCGACATATTAGAGGAGGAGCTTCACCTCGAGGGTAGACTAGATCAGCTTCCCCAGAGCCTGTTCATGAGCCAGAGGGGCCTATGGATCCTATTCCACTGCCCTCAGCCCCAAAGACTACAACCTCCATTCAGGAGTTACTGATGAGATTATTGGCTAGATAGGTGGGAGATCCTCCAACCCCAGCTACTATTGAGATACCAATTTCTACCGCACCGGTTGGTCCTTCTAGTGCTCCATTGTAGCCGGCTATGATTCATGTGGGTCCTTGATAACGTTCAAGCATATTCCCTATTACAGAACATGAAGGATTGTTAGCAGTCTATTCGCCCAACTTATAGTTGATGTGCCGTCAAAATGCAACACTTCTGATGCTTAAAACTTGAAATTTTGTGTGTTATCAATGCGATGTTAGAAGGTTTGATGTGTTTTTTTGTTTGTTTTATAGGATTTCAGGGTTGGCACTATTTTTTGGGCAAAGTGTGCAAAAATTGCTGAAAGTGATAATCCACGAGACCTTTTATGGGTCATAGTGTATACGACGAGGTGTAAAAGAGGTTTCATGTGCGATTCCTGTGAAGGGTGTACTTCTAAAGTTGAGTCTACGAACATGCAGACGAGCCATAGAAACCATTACGAGTCATAGACTTAGTCTTGTACCTTGAGGATCAAAAGATGAGACTTGCTGAAATTTCATCAGTCAAAACCCCCTATGGGTCATAGAATTATTTACGGGTTGTAGAGGGGTGTCATAGAAGACAAGTCCAAAATTGAAGCAACAGTTCACGAAATCTAGATCATGAGCCGTAAACTGCTATACGGCCTGTAGAGCACCTTGTAGAGCCTGCCGACCCTGTTATCCTATTTTATTTTGGTTTTGTATTTTAAACACTATAAATACTCTTTTAGGTTATTTTTCATGAGGAGTCTGTAGGGGAGTCAGTAGAGAATGAAGAGAAGAACATCAGAGAGTTTGAGAAACACTTCTAAAACATTGTTTCATCTTCTAATTTCAATCTTGTGATCCTTATTGAAGGGTCGGATTTCTTTTGCTTAGTTCTCTTGTGTAAATTCTCAATTATATTATTCAAATTCATAAGTCTTGCATTTACACTGATCATGAGTAGCTATATCCATAACTAGGGTTGTTGGAGCCATGAAGAACTAACAAGGTAAAACCGGATAATTCATAATTCTTGAAAATTTTGCATGCATGTATTGATTAATTCTCTTCGTATTGAATGCTTTCTAATGGTGGCCAACATTAGAACCCCCCTAGTGTTACCGACTAGACCAAGGTAGTAATGAATAGGAAAAGAGATTAATTAACAAGATTTGATTGATGTTTCTCATCTAACAAACCAAATTGGCCTAGGGGAGGTTGTACTAGGTCAATAGGTAAGGGTTAGTAATGTCACACTGTAGGGATGGACCAAATCACATAGTGAAATTCGTCTCTCGCTTAGGTTAAAGGGTTTGGTGAACCTAACTTATCATTTTGCATGTTATACAGTGGAAACAGATTCGATTATATGGTGATACTGAGTTAGGGAATCATGGGTAACATAATACCTTAGTTACTCTTCATACTGGTTTAACACTTGTCTTAGCTTAGAATTACTTTTAAACATTATTATAACCCCTCCCCTTTTAGGGAGATAAGTTGGTTAATCAACCCCAATTGCAATTGAATTCTTTTAAGTCTACCATATTCCCTGTGGGATTCGACCCTAACCTTGGTTAGGTTATATATCTTGACAACGACCGCTTTAACCTAAAAAAGGATGATAACAAGATTTTGGCACCATTGCTGGGGAATACGGCTAGACTTGTCTAATTCAAGTAATTTGGGAATGTATCCTTATTTTCTCATTTTATTTGTTTTGTTATTTTTGTTTTCTTTAAGGGTATAGGTGTAGTGCATGCCCGACACATGAAGTCAAGGCATACCCTTGACTCTGTTTTACCTAGAGATCCAGAGAAGACTTAGAAGGATGGCCCAAGTTAATGTAAACAACGTGGCAAATGCAGCTTTGAATCTGAATGAGAATGAAAGTGCAAATAATGACAACCCACCTCCTCTTGAGGACATTTCTCCACAACCACACGACTTCAATGCTGAAGCTTATTAGTGGAATCAATATCGGTTGAACCTTATGGCTATGGCGGTTACTGGAGCTATTATGTTACCACC
The DNA here is from genome assembly GCA_029948455.1 of Solanum rostratum. Lineage (NCBI taxonomy): Eukaryota > Viridiplantae > Streptophyta > Magnoliopsida > Solanales > Solanaceae > Solanum > Solanum rostratum. The sequence goes on from CM057055.1 coordinate 24,711,353, forward strand.
ACTACCAGCTGATACAAAGTTTGTGGTTTCGAGTGGGTTGCTTAAGATGATGCAGAACCGTGGGTTGTTCACAGGCCTACCATGAGAGGATCCACATAGTCATCTACAAAATATTGCATTTGTTTGCAAGAGTGTGATGGGAACACAGAATCTACCTATGAATGTTGTGGGACTCCGTGTCTTCCTACTATCTCTGACAGGCAATTAGGCACTATGGCTATCCGAGCTCTAGCAAAGTTCGATCACCAGTTGGACTTAGTTGCAGAAGGCCTTTTTGGAGAGGTACTTCCCGAGATTGAAGAACCTTAAGTTGAAAGATCAAATCAACAACTTTGAGCAACTTCCTGGTGACTCGATCAGTACTACATGAGAGCAATTTACAAAGTGATTGAGGAGTATCCCAGACTACAAAATAGTTGATGATGCCTTGGTGAGATCTTCTGCCATGCCATGGATGAGAATAGTGAAGCCTATGCTGATACCATTATGGGGGCATATTCCTAGATCAACCATTTGCAAGCATCACTGAAAGGATGGAAAGGGTGGTCAAGACATATCATGCATGGAGGCAAAGAGACAGATCATTAACCAAAAGTTCGTGTGCTGTTAGTATTAGTTCGGAGCAAGCTAAAATAAATGAAGAGATTATGCAAAAGCTTTCCCGAATCAGTACAGGTATAGAGGTGATGATGAAGCAGAATCAGGAATAAGTTAATGCAGTTGTTCATCAGCCTTCACGAGTACCTATGTATGATGATTCCTACTATGAGCAAGATACTTGCTTCATTGCTGATCAGATAGGGGTTTTCAGACCAACACCCAAGGGTCAAATCAGGACTATTGGTTCCAAGGTCAAAGAAGCCAAGGTTGGAACTATAATCAAGATGGTGCTTTCAGAGACAACCGTGGAGGTTACTATGACAGGAATCGGGGCCAAGATAGAGATGCAAATTGGGGCCGCAGAGATGGCTACAAAAATGGTCCTTATGTGCCACCGTACAACCACGATACCCATGCTAGTAGTTCTAGAGTTGAAGAGATATTTGACATCCTGTTGAAGAAAGATGAGACAGATGATGAGACTCTGAGGGAGACAAAATCTGAAATCTCCAACATAAATCAGAAAATCAAGTTTCATTTTGTCGCTATCAAATAACTTGAACAATAGTTTGGTCAAGTGTCAACTCAACTCAACCAGCGTCAGAGAGGTACACTCCCTAGCAATATAGTTCAGAACCCAAAGAATGAAGAGTAGTGCATTGCGGTTGCTACTCATGGGAACAAAAGTACCATTGATCCTCCCATATTAGTAGATGAGGGTGATGCTCGAGAGGATACGGTTGAGGTCAAGGATGCATATACTAGAGATAACTCATGGCAAGGATGGGGTGAGTGATGTTGCAGAGGCACCATAGAAGCTGAAGCATGTTCCTAGGCCTCCTTCTCCTTTCCCTCAGAGAATTAAAAAGAAAGAGGAGGAGGGCAAGTTCAAGCACTTTCTCTCCATGCTAAAACAACTCTCCATTAACATCTTTCTCATTGAGGCATTGGAGAATATGCCAAGGTATGCGGAGTTTATGAAGGATCTGGTTACAAAAAAGAGAACTTTAAGTCAAAAGCTCTCCCAAGAGCTTCAACATTGTAGTGCAATCGCTATGAGGTACTTGGTACAAAAACATGAAGATCCTGACGCTTTGACCTTACCCTACACTATTGGAGATTTGGAGTTCACAAGGGCATTGTGTGATCTCAATGTGAGCATAGATCTAATGCCCCTTGAGGTCTTCAAGAAGCTAGGATTGAGAGCCCCTACTCCGACGAGCATGCAATTATTGATGGATAACCGCATGGTGAAGAAGCCTGCGGGGATACTATACGATGTGCTTGTTAAAGTGGAGAAATTCATATTCCTCACAGACTTTGTTATCTTAGATTATGAAGTCAACTTTGATGTCCCAATCATCTTGAGAAGGCTATTCCAAGCCACTGGTCGGGCACTAGTGGATATGGAAGCTAGTCAACTCTAGTTTTGATTGAACGATAAAGAAGTTGTCTTCAATATCTGTCAGTCTATGAAGAGGCCAGATGATTTGAAGAAGGAGGTTTGGACACTTGGTGAAGTCTGAGTAACAAAGTTATCCAAAACGTCCCGCGATAATAAATCAGGCGCTGCTTGGGAGGCAATCCAAGGTAGAGACTGGCGCTTAGGCACCCAAGTATGTTCTTTTTGACCCCGGTACTTTATTTTGCATTTTTTGTGTGCATTGAGGATAGTGAACCTCTTTTTCGATGTGGTGTGGGTAGTTATAGGCCTTAGAGAAGTCGGAGTAGTCTTGGCCTATAACTATCCTAAATTTTGAATTCAAGGGGTTTTCTTGCCTGTGTTTTTTCCCCATGTATAGTTACTTAAGGTTAAATCGACATATTTAGGATGTGTAGGTAGTATTGGTAGTATATAGTACTACTATCTGTGACATATATATGTGTTTGTGTTTTTTTTTTAAACATGATATCCACTAAAATTTTAGATTAGGATAGCAATCATGCATATTTGATTGTGTTGAGTATGCTTGTTTTGATAAGTGAGGAGAAGAGTGAGATAAAAAGCATGATCTGAGAGTCTGCGTTGATTCTGCGTTGATAGGTGTAATCATTGCCATGTGGGTGTGACTTTAATTTTGCTAAATTCATGTATTGTGTTTCAATTCAGAACTTGCCCTATTACTCTGATTTAGACTTTAGATTAGTTGGTTAGGAAAGGATCTTAACCATTGTTCATAACAATCCACTTAACCTAAATAACCAACCAAATGTGTGGAATATCCCTTAATCCAAATGTTTGAGCCTTACTTGTACCTTTTTCTTTGTAAAAACTTAAGTGAACTAGCCTTATTAGATTTAAAATCCTGAAATTGGCCTTGGACCTTCCTTGAACATTGTGTATCTTGACCGAGGAAAAAATCCTAAGTTGAGGGTGGCTACAGAAAGTGGCCCTGGTTCCGAGGTTGGATAATGTGCACCTCAACTCAGGCGAAAAGACTAAGTTGAGGATGTCTGGTGTAAGGGTAAAGCACAAAATGAGGGGGGAAAGTTAGTGATACATGAAAAAGGAGAAAAAATGTGTACTGGGTGCAAGAAAAATGAGTGATGCCTTAGCTATGAATTAAAAAGAAAATGAGGTTTAAATAAAATGAAAAGAGTTGAAAAATAAAAAGAAAGCACCTAGAAAATCTTGAAATAGGAGAAAGGGAGAATAAAATGAAAAGTAACAGTGTTAGTAGGCAAAAGTGTAGAAAAACACAGTGTCAAGGAGGGCCTTTAGTCACTATGTCCAGAAACATCATACCGAAACCCCCTGAGCCTATGTTACAAGCCAGTAAAGTCCTAAAGTGATCCTAGTCTAACCAGTCAAAGGTATTAGTCATGAGTATAGGGGCAAGCACATTGTATTGAGCATGATATATGACTGTCTTTTGTGTGAGTGATTTTGAGTAGTCCCAATATTATACATTAAAACATCATTATGAGTGAGATATGTGACTTCTTTCTATGGGTGCACTTGCATTGCATTATTAAGATTAGACTCATTCAGTGATTGTGGCTTGTTGATGGTTACCTCGCTTGTCATAGTTGTACTTTCACATGCATTGATCTATGTAGGTTTTCTGGATAGCTATTTGATTGTGTTTTGAAAGTGGCGTGGGTATCTATGCTTAAATTTGATGTGATGTATGCCATTAGATTGAAGTCTCTGTGTTGCTGTGCTACCTATGTAGATTGAGTCTGTCGCTTGAGGACAAGCAAGAATTTTAAGTTGAGGGTGTTGATGTGCTGTCAAAATACAACACTTTTGATGCTTAAAACTTGGAATTTTACGCGTTCTCAATGCGAAGTTAGTAGGTTTGATGTGTTTTTATGTTTGTTTTATAGGATTTCAGGTTTTTGACACTATTTTTGGGGCAAAGTATGCTGAAGTTGCTGAAAGTGATGATCCATGAGTCCCTTTACGGGGCGAATCGAAGCGGACAACGACAACGATCAAAGAGTTCTAAACTTCGACAAATCAGCACCGGTGAAATGGGTAAACAATCAACCCTTTTTCATTCTCTACTTTAATATATGTTTTCTCTGTCTATTTTGTGTTTGTTTGTCACCAACAAGAAGGATTTTGTTTCATTATCTATATAACTTGGAAAATATTTTGAACTCTGTCACATTTATTTATTTATTTATTTTCTTTTTCCTTTATTCTAATTATTTGATAAATATCTTCCATTAAAATTATTTGCTTCATAGTTCTCTATTGTCATACTGTACAATTTTTTTAATTATTGCTTTATTTATTCTTGCTTAGTCGAGACTAATATCACATATTTTATAATTATTTTCAAGTGACCTTTCAATGAATTCTTGTGTTCCGACCATTTTTCTTATGATTCTTTATCTTTGTTTTGATAATTTTTGTTCACTGATATTATTTAGTCGATTCTAAAAGTAACATGTTAATTAATTTGAACTATTCTGAAATTATATTGTGCATGTTAACCTTATTATGATGCAATTGTTTTGATTATCAAATATTTTATTACATTGTCATTGATTAGTTCTGCGTCGTATTAATTATTGGTCGTTGTTGCATATCTACTTTTCTAGAAATAATTTTGTTATCTTTTGTCTCTAATATATATTATCTATACTATATTAAAGTGTGAAGTCCCTTAGAAATATTGTTTGAACTTTTTGCGCTACATTAAATGTCTCTTCTTTAGATAAAACCGTCTTATCACCATTTTTCTTTAAATTATTATTTAATTATATTTATAATATTGACTTTTAAAATATATTGGAAGAAGTGAAAATAAGGACTTCTAGCTGTGGAAAGACTTCCTAAATTTTCTCTATTTGATAGACTTCTATTTCTTCCTTATTTGAATCAAGAAGATACCCTACGATTGCTAAGAAAAATTCTAATTTACCATGAGTTCTAACTAGTGATAGAATCTCTATGTATAGGATGTTTATAATAAATAATTTGTCAAAATTAGTGAATTATTTATATTTTTATAAGATCATAATCAAATTTAATTTTTCTTTGTAATGTTTGTTGTCAAACGAGGTACACACTTAGATCACGCACAAAATGAGTCTAGCAAAACTAGTTTGTTAAAAATGACCAATGAAAAATCTAATCGTCGAATTTTAAGGCCTGCCCATTTAAAAAGAAGGAAAATTATAGTTTGAATTAATATTATTGCAGTTTCAAAATTCAAAAAAAAAAAAAATTACTTCAAGTTCACTTATATATATTGTTTGCTAAAATTGGGCAATGAAAAATTTATCCGTTAGATTTCGAGGCCTCCCTATTTAAAAAGATGAAAAATTTAGTTTAGATTAATATTGGTTACATGTTAAAATTCAAAAAGTTTTAATTTAAGTTTGTATATGTTTCTTTATTTGCTAAAATTGATCGATAAAGAAATTATCGTCGATTTCCAAGGTCTTCCATTTATATAAGATGGATTTTATTTTAAGTTATTATTTTTTTCATATTTATTCATTACTAACACTTTTACCAAGTGTTTTTACAAGTACACGAAGTTATCTATTATTTGTTTATTTACTTATTTATTTATTCATTTATTTTATTCATTATTGTGTATATTATTGACGTTAGGGAAACAGTAGGCCTTTTTTTGTATTATTATTCTTTGTACATATTTCATGATTATCATACTTGTATTATATTGTTTATCTCCTCCTCAATTTGAAAAACTGAGTTTAGTCCGAACCCATAGTTGTGGATTTTGAAAGGTGCTAATACCTTCCCTTCGGAATAACTTGAACTCTTACCCGGAGTCTAATTGGTTTCGTAGACCTTTTTGTAAATAATTGGTTTCCTAATTATCCATAAAATTAGGTGGCGACTCCAAACTTCAATTAAATTAATTGTTTCTAAAATTCTTTTTAAATTCTTTAATTTCAATATTTTTATGGGTCACCATGATGTTGTGCCTTTGGGATGTCAACACTATGAGAATGCTATCTATTCATATAACATGTTAAAAATATTTAAAATCCTATAGGCATGATAACTAAAAATATATTATTTAGACATGCTTTGAAACAGAGGGAATAAAGATTTTAAGTCCTATAGGCATGAAATCTAAAACAAATTATTTGGACATGCTTTGCAACAAAAGGAATAAAACTTGTTAACACCTATATAGTGTCACGACCTAAGCCTAGGGCCTAGACGTGACAATGCGAATGAGGAAACCGAAGGGACCTCAAACAAGCCTCTTAAGCATGCATAACACATCCTTGGATGTGAAAGCATTAATAAAGAACAACAAGTAACAAATAATTCTAGGAGAATCGGGACTTTGGACAAAGCTATAGAGATGTCATAGGGAAGAGAATTAGCATGAATCACATAACAAATAATGGTTAAGGGGCGGGTAAGTATGACTCACGCTATGGGGGTAGATAGGGACTTAAGATTTTCATCTCATCAACAACATACAACAAGCATAAGAAGGGGATAAGGATTAAGGGAAATCTTCAATAGTACAAAGTCATAATTAGAGTCGGTGTCATATAAACAAATCCATATCGATATCTAACAACACCTCTAACAAGGAGTAGAACGGGGGTCAAGACATCTCCTGGGCTTACCCTCAAAAGATAAATGTTCATCAATAGGCAAGTGTTAATAGGTATGAAAGTAAATGGATATTGTTCCTAAAATGGAGGACTCACCAAAAGTGATCTTCAACCGAAACACTTATCCATATGGAGGAGGATGAATAGAAACTCTGGTCCCTACATGGTTAGAGTATTTAGGCAAAAAGTATGTGTTAGTACATGGAATGTACTAAGTATGCAGGGTGCAATGCAACAAAAAATATAAGCCATAATTAAACAACATGCATAATCATAAACAACAGGTACAAGCTCAATATGTCATGAATGATAGATGCTTAGTCGAAATATATATGAAAAATCATCAAGTCAAGATATATCATACATCGATGGGAGAGGACCATAACCGACATGTAAGACCAAGCGAGCTACTACTTGAAATTCCGGTGGTCACTCCACACCGAGCAAGGAGTGGTCTACTTCAAGGAAAAACAAACACGCACCGTACCACATGGCCTTTTAGGGAAGTGTCTCCAGATACCCCTTACCTTACGACGTAGCCTTTTCGGTCGGTATTATCCATTTTTCTTACGTTACGACATCGCCTTTCGATAGGTACAAGCCCATATAGGGAATCAATAGCATGAACCTATGGTGGCACATAGTTTGGGGAAAATGGAAGACTACCAGGGTCCTCTTAGTGCTAGGTCACAATCCTACATAATATTTGAATTATAATCAGTCATATTGTTCATCGTCTCAAAACACCAAAATTTTATTCTTGGAGCAGCCCATTAACAAAGCTTATAGCATCAAGATAGAGCTTTACATTATTCTTGTTATTCATATCATGCTTTTGAGCTCATAGCATACTTGTTGGCCCTTACTAATCTCAACATGTGTGACACATATATCTTGCCAGTAGACATTCATTACATAAGGAACTTGACATTTAACTTTAATCAAATTATGGTGGGCACATGTACATAATTTTAAAACCACGAAATTCATGAGTAAATGACATAAGAGGAGCAAAATAGAGCCACTTGAGCATTATTCAAAATAACCCACCAAAAGTATAATAATACATGGCTAGCATATCATCAAGCCCTCATAAAAACCCATCAATTTCTCATGGAATGTCAATGCAATATTAATGTACAGGTAGAATGCCATAATTTATTTCATAAAACCATCATATAAAGAGTTCATAAAACATCCATAAATTTCTATAACTTGAAAATAGATGAGGAAGAGGAATGGTTGATGTGATGCTCGATAAAATTATCAAAATACCCTTAGAGTGAGGGTATGTGTGTAATGCATCTTCCGATGCTCTTACGGAAAATTCGAGGCCGGATTTGTGATCAACATGAAAAATTGAGTGGGAAAATGGTCTCGGTCGGTTTTTAGAGTGACCATATCAAAAGATAAATTTTCGATACGAAGCGCAAAACAGTGTTAATAAAAGACAAGGGCCTGTCGCGCACCCATCATGGACCAGCACTTACATTCTTTTTAAAAGTTTCGACAGGATTGAGAAAAAACTCGTTCAAAAACTCTTTTCTGAAATACATTGTTCGCGACCAGTTCGCGTTGCAGATTGTGTCTTTTCTGAGTTGAAAATTTCTAAATCATTATGAGTGGCATTTCAGTCAATTCTCCACCCTCATAAACTCTATACACAATCTGATAAGGTTATTTCAACATGAAAAGGGTCTGAAACTCCATTCTAAGTCTTATTCCAATACATTACTAAGGCTAGGGCTTGAGGGGAGAAGAGAAGAGCTTGAAATGAGAGATTCGAGAAGAGACCCTTGACGTGCTTGGTTGATAGCTGCATTCCAGGTATGTAAGGCTAAACTAAAAACATGGGACTTTTCTCTCATGTGCCCCATAGAGGTCATACATGAGTTGATGATTGAAGAGTCTACATGCATGAATACTTGAGGGTTTTTCCTGAAAATATTGATTTGAAATTACATGGTTTCTATGCTGATGATCATCATACTATTTGTTTCCTTAAATTTAATATTTTAAAGACAATTTTCATAACCCTACATGACTAGTTTAAAAAGCATGCATATTGAACTTGAGATTTGAGTGTAGAGCCTTGAGTTAAGATTGTGATTGTTGATTGTGATTGTGATTGTGATTGTGATGAGAGAATGATGATGAGTTGATAAAGTTTGATTGTCTTATGAGTCTCTATAAATAAACTCTACCGCTATGCCTTTTCACTTGATTCCTAATGATTGTTCTAAATCTTGAGTCATTGATGAGATTAATAGATGAGAGGGTTAAAGTCCCTATGAGATTGGTTGATGAGAGGGTTAAAGTCCCTATGAGCTTGATTGATGATAGGGTTAGAGCCCCTATGAGATACCGATCGTTGTCGGGGTTAAAGTCCCTATGAGATTAGTTGAGATGGAGGTTTTATGAGCATTGAGTTGGGAGGAGTATTGAGCACCGAAATGGGCAAGAGTGAGTCCCACTCGAACTCATTAACTACGTTGCCAAGCGTAGAAGAGGTTTTACTCTTGAGTTTATGTCCATAAAAGCAATAGCAGACTTGTTGAGTTTTCTATCTCCATTTTGGATTATCCATCATGGTTTCGATTTGTTCTCTACCTGGCAAGTATAGAACGACCGTGGCAACACCAACGGGATGTTGTACAATTACTGGCTTATAAGTGATTGTTGTCGGATAAGAGAAACTCCCATAAATTTCCTACCTTGAGTACTCTGAGTCTGAGATGAGATTTGAGATGAGATGAGAGGAGGTGAGATCCTCTGAGATGAGATGAGGTGAGACGAGATTAGATGAGAGGAGGTGAGCTCCTTTGAGATAAGTCTAACATGATTGATGAGTTTGAGTTATTGATAGGTCACTTGTCTACTCTTTATTCTTGCATAGATAGACATTTGACTATTTGATGTTTATTTTGAGTCGATGTTGTTTCCATATTATTCTACCTATTTCTATTTCACTCAGCTATTTTACATACCCGTACATTCCAAGTACTGATGTCCACTCTGGACTGCATCATTTTATGATGCAGGGCAGGTACTAGAGATTGTCAACAGGCGCTCCGTTAAAGATCTGAGATTCAAAGCTAACTTGGTGAGCCTCCCCTACTCCGGAGGACCCACTATATTTATTTAATCGTGCTTTAGAGTTAGATTGGACTATCTCCTTTATTTTGATTTGGGTAGCCATGGGTTTGTCATTGGCACCACATGAGTAGTAGTAGAGGCTTCATAGACGATAGTTGAGCATTGATGTTGAGACTTGTGAGCTAGTTCTTCCTACTAGCCTTTATTTTTATATACATATTTTGTGACTTAGATGAAATGTGCCCATTTACTTACTTATACTTTCCGATGTTTATTAGAGTTTATTGATTGAATGATGTGATAAGGCTATGTGGTTCTCTTGGGGACTAGCAATAGTCTCTGAGTGCCGGCTACACCAAGGGTACCCTCCCGGGGTGTGGCAGTTGAGCTTTGCAGAGAAAATCAACACCCACATACCTTGGTGTGATTTGATGATGGGAAATTTTATTTGGAAGTGGAGAAATCAATTAGGGTTGTATAGGGCTGAAAAAGGGTCTTTTGGGGGCTTAAATGACGTAGCTTGGACTTAGAAAACTAGAAAAGGTCATATTTTCCCTTCCTAAAAGCCCATCAGACAGGACCACAAGACCCCGATTACGGGCCATGGTCCAGTCTATAGGTCATGGAAGGGAGGTCTCATCTGGTAACATTTTAAACCCTTAGAGATTGTCTCTAATCCTTAACCCAAAACAAGACATATGACTCATGAGTCAGAGTACGAGCGGTATGGTATCTTGTATACCCAACTTCAGATCGAATATTTTCACCACTGGCCATCGTTCAATAAGCACATGGATACGTCACATAGGACCACTTGTGGCCCATAGTCCCCTTTGTAAAACCCACTGATACTTGAAAATTTTCCAGATTTTATTTCTTAGGAACTTTTACACCTTCCAGCATGTAGGGCCTTACGATATCTTCCCCTTAGGAACATTCATCTCCAAAAGTGCTAAAGGTAAGCTCTAAGGAATAAAATACATGCATCACATGCAAAAATGCAACATGTAGATCATGATTCTTTTTCAAACCATACTTCAAATAATTATTTACAATATAACCTCAAAATCACATAATTATGCATTAATGGTATGGTGTGACATGCAAGGAGTGTTCTTAAATAGGAAGATCTTAGTACCTTAAGCTTGATTAGAATGGAAGAGATAAGGGTATCACTTCTTCATATCGGCTTCGGCTTCCCAAGTAGTGCTTTCGACTAGTTAGTTCCTCCAAAGGACTTTAACGGATGCTTGTCTTTGTTTCTCAACCTTTTCACTTGCCTGTCCAAGATTCCCACAGGAACATCCTCATAAGTCAAATTCTGTTACACATTCATCACCTCTAAGGGAATAATGGACTGAGGGTCTCCAACACACTTCCTTAAGATAGAGACATGGAAGATTGGATGAACCACGCTCATCTCCATGGACAATTCTAATTCATATGCAACTTTACCAACACATCTCAAGATCCAGTAAGGCCCTACATACCTAGGGCTTAACCTCCCTTTCTTACCAAAACGGACTACACCCTTTAGTGGCGAAACCGTCAGATGCACGTAATCATCAACTTCAAATTCAAGGTCTCTTTTTCTAGTGTCGACATAGGACCTTTGCCGACCTTGAGCCATTTGCAATCATTTCTTTCTCATTCTCACCTTCTCACAGTTTTCATAACTAAATTCAAACCTAATAGAGCCATTTCTCCCACTTAAAACCACCCAATCGAGGATCTATAATGTCTACCATATAGAGGTTCAACAGGAGCCATTTCGATGCTAGAGTGATAGATATTGTTATAAGCAAACTCTATAAGTGGAATATGCTCATCCCAACTACCCTTAAACTCCAATACACAAGCCCTAAGCATATCCTCAAGAGTTTGAATAGTTCTCTCGGCTTGACCATGCATTTGTGGGTGAAATATCGTGCTTAGCTGGACTTTTGTACCAAGACCTCTTTGGATAGACCTCCAAAAGTACGAAGTGAATAGAACACCATGATCCAAAATAATAGCTAATGGGACCCCATGAAATCTTACCAACTCATGAATGTACAACTTGGCATAATCTTTGGCACCATAAGTTTTCTTAACCGGTAGGAAGTGGGCCAACATTTTCATTTTAACAATAATAACCCAAGTAGAATCAAAGTGTTTTCTAGTCTTTGGTAACCCGATCACAAAATCCATGTTGATTTATTTCCGCTTCCATGTAGAAATCTCTATATCTTGGGCTAGGCCACTCGACCTTTGATGTTCGACTTTGACTTGTTGACAATTCTGGGCACCAGCTACAAAATTAGTGATATCCCTCTTCAAACCACCCCACCAATACACTTCCCTCAAATCTCTATACATCTTCATAGAGCCGGGGTGAATGGAATAAAATGAACCTTGCCATGATTCACCCATGACTTCAATTCCACCAAAGCGGGGTCAGTGTCTTGTTTGGATTTGACCACTTCCGCCAAGGAAGACTTAGAACCATGTACAATCCCCACACCTCCATTTTTAGCCTCATCCAACCTAACTCCCAATCTAGCCAACCGGTGAACTTTCTCTTGCCAACTCCGTCTTACCATCACCAATATGAGTCATACTCTCCATGAACACTCTACTTAGAGCATCGACCATAATATTAGCCATGCCAAAATGATAATGTACACTTATTTCATAATCTTTAAGGAGTTCCAACTACCTCATTTGCCTTAAGATTAGATACCTTTGGGTGAACACGCATTGGAGACTCTTATGGTTGGTGAACACGTTTACATGAACCCCATATAAATTATGATATCTTTTAGGCAAATACCACGACTACTAATTCAAGATCATGAGGTGGGGTGATTACGCTCATTCACCTTTAGTTGCTAGAAGCATAGGTAATGACTTTGCCACTTTGCATCAATGCACACCCCAAACGAAGCGTTGAAGCATCACAATAAACCACAAACCTTTTTAACTTTTTTGGTAGGGCCAAAAGATGAGCGGATGTAAGCTTATCTTTCAAAGTTTGGAAAATTCTTTCACATTCATTGGTCCATACAAATTGAGCCTTCTTTTGTATGAACTTTGTCAAGGGAAAGGAAATTGAAGATAAACCCTCAACAAATCTTGATAGTACCTCATCAAGTCCAAGAAACTCTTAATATCTTTTTTGAATCCACTTTAATCCCTTCATCTAACACCACATGACCTAAAAATGCAACTTTCTTCAACAAAAATTCACATTTGTTAAACTTAGCATAAAAGCTTTCTTCCCTCAACGTTTGCAACACTACCCTCAAATGTGTTACATCTTTTTCTTTAATACGTAAATAAATCATAATATTATCAATGAAGACCAGCACAAACATGTCAAGGTAAGGTCTAAAGACCCTATTCATAAGATCCATAAATATTTCCAAAGAATTAGTTAGGTCAAAGGACATCACCACAAATTCAAAATGCCCATATCTAGTTCAAAAGGATGTTTTGAGAATGTCACACTCCCTTACCCTCAATTGATGATACCCGGACCGAAGGTCAATATTTGAGAAGTGATTAGATGTAATGACCAGTTAGGTTATCTTAAAAAAATTAATCCTCTTATTGTCTTGAAATATCCTTCTCGTGAATTTTAAACTTCAGACTATTTGATGCAACAATTGTTTAACTTATGGGTAAATTTAGACAATTAGATTAATTTGTGGACTAAAGAGTTAAGTTACTTGAGTACCATTTAATCTATTTATTAAAATAATAATTTAGTGGGGTTTAATATTTTACTCCACAATCGAAGCAACAGAGAAAAGAAAAGAGAAAAAAAATAATAGAAAGTCACTGTGCGGCAAAAGGCATGGAGCTGATCTCCAAAATTTCTTCAGGTAAAACTTTCAACATATGGTTGCTAATAAACAACCCTCCTTAGTATAGAGGGATATAATGTTAATAAGAGTGGCACCGAATCCGGTACTGGCACCACCGGACCGGCATTTACCGATACCGGACCGGGACCGGTAAAGTGGGGGTACTTTTTTTCCGAAATCGGACCAGAACCGGTACTGGCGGTTCCGGGAAAATACCCCGTTACCTTACCGGTCCGGTACCAATCAGTACGGTACTGGACCGGACCGGTAATCCGGTAATTAAAAAAAATTAATTAATAAAATACAAATTTACAATTTGAAGTGTAATTTTTATATGTTAAATTAATATTAATATTTAAAAATTTAAATTGAAGTTTAAAATGGTAAAGGTTAAATTAAAATTTTAAAATAGTATTATTATTCATTAATCATTAATTCATTATATAAATTTTTTAAAATTTAAATTGAAGTTTGAATTTAAAGTTGTTATGAAATATAAGTATAAAAGTTTTATATAATATAACTAAAACATTTAAAGTGTAAAATCAAAATTTTCAATCTTTCTACTATAAAAGTTTAAATTTTTAATTTTTTAAATATAAAATTATAAAGTTTAATTTTTAACGATTAAATTTTGAATGTTTCTTTTTATATTTTAAACTTTAAAGTTAACAAAGATTTGAGAAATAAGGGGGCAAATATATTAAAAAGAAGTCAAAACTTAAATTAAGATTAAGTGAAGATAATACCATTAATAAAAGAAATAAGGTGAATAGCCTATAATTTTATTATGTAATTTTAAAATTTAAATTGTACAATGTAATGAGGTAAGATATTAGAAATCAACCTAATTTACGCAGCCACCGTCTAGGAAGGGTTCTGTTTCAACTTGGTCTTATTTATTGTAAATTTGTAATACAATAAAATTTAATCACTAATATCTTAAACTACTTTGAAATTCTTGTCCAAGAGTTTCTAACATTTCAAGTGTGACATTTTCTGGAATCGGCTCTTGAGCTTGTTCTTCCAGAAAGTCCATGCCATCTTCGCTTGATTTTGATATAACATTATCAATATCGGCTTCAAACTGAGAAGGCAATGTCGGACGGTCTAAATTCCTGCGCTCCACATTTATCCAGTCTCGAAATAAGACTGAAACTTCCAAGCTATCAGCTGCTAGTGAATGCCTATGGTCTCCAAATTGGAACCTAGCAGCACTAAAAGCGCCTTCCGAAGCCACTGAAGAAGCTTGAATTGCGAGGACATCACGAACCACCCGCTGAAGTCTTGGAAACGTTTTTCCACGAGTATTCCACCACGCCAAAAGCTGCTGCTTCCCCTCTGTATCCTTGATGCTTTCTGGTGCCTGGTTAAGATATTCATTAAAATCGTTGTTTTCGCTAGCGGTTAGTCCAAGCTAAAAAATTCTAATATTGTGTCAATATCATCATCGTATCTAGGCCTAGTAGGTTGTGGTTGGTATTGTACATTTTCTACTAAATTATATTTTTCTAAATCATATAGTTTTCTAGCTTCTGATCTAATGTTACTTTTAACTACGTCTAAATTATGTGATTGATTTTGTTCATCGTATTCTATTTCTAAGTCTGTATATATACTATCTACCATTTTAAATACACCAAATTCTTTATAAGCAAGATTAAATAAACAAATAGTTAAATAAATCTGAGGGATTGGGAAAAAGTATTTCCTAAATTTTTCTATCATTTTTTAACAGGTTCTCTAAAGTTTGTATTATTTTTAAACAAAGCAAATTTATTACAAATAGCACAAATATTGGCAATACAGAACAAATAGTAGGATAGTAAAGATCGGATATTTATTTAGTTGCTAAATAAAAAACTTTTAAAAATTCAATTAAATCCTTAATATCAATCCGGTTATTTTCATCTAGCCGATAGGTGGAATCTGCATTATGTGCATTCAAAACCATTGTAAGCGGTCTCCTATATTAGTAAGCTACTTTTAACATTTCGTATAATGAATTCCACCTAGTAGCTACAATTTTAGGAATTTTTCGAACAGGCAAATTACATTCAATGCAACGACTTTCAAATTCCTTACGCCTAGCCTTTACTTGACATTTAAAAATAAAGTGGCATGCTAATTCTACTTTATTACATCCGTTTTCAAATAAAAGAAACACCATCTCTAACAATTAAATTATAAATATGAGCAGCACATTTAATATGGAAACCATCTTCATAAGTTTGACAAATGACAGGTCTTAAAAAATCTACAACACGTTTATTACTACTAGCATTATCTAAAGTTACACTAATTATTTTTCTAGTTATACCAAAAAATCGTAAAACCTCAAGAATAGTTTGTGAAATATAAGAACCTGTTTTGCGCATTTCACAACTTTTATATCCTAAAATTCTTTTTTGCATATTCCAGTTTTCATCTATCCAGTGGGCGGTAATTGTAAAGTAATCATTACCAATTATACTACATCCCATATCAGAAGTTATTGCTATCCTACAATTATTATAAGCAAATAAACATCTAAGATACTGTACATGTTGTGCTTGAAAATCAAAAACAGCTTTTTTAATTGTATTTCTAGAAAAACCATTAAAAGACGGGTTATAAACAATTTGAATATAATGGACAAAACCTGGATTTTCAGCAAAACTAAAAGGAAAACCAGTAACAACAATCATTTTAGAAAGCTTATCTAGGTCACATTGTCTATTATAAGGTGTATGTTTACTAGGACCAGAAATATTACTAGGGTTTAGTTGCGATTGCACCATATTTGAACCTCCCACCGATTCATCGGGAATGAGAGTTCCAAAATTTTTGGCGTCCGCAACGGCTTGGGCATGCAAAAATTCCAATTTACAACAATGCATTAGGTGATTTTTCAAATGACCCATCCCGCCCCCCTTTCTCGAAGTTTTATCGTTTAAAACATGTTTACATTTGTTACAAATTACTTTTGTTTTATCTTCATTTTGAGTTAGAAATTGTCAAACAACAAATTTTTTAGCGTGTTCCGTCTTAGGCCTATTAGATGACGAAGGTTGTACGGAGGGAGCGGGAGTAGGAGCGGGGGGGGGGGGGGAGCGGGAGGGGGGGAGTAGTAGCAGTGTATGGGGGTTGAGTTTCATCGTCATCAAAAATATCTTCGTCTTTATTACTTTCAAAATCATCTTCCGGTAAATCTTCGTTAAATTCAAATCTTTGTTCAAGAAATTTGTGATCTAATTCCATATTAGAGTCAATATTAAAACATGTGTCATCTACGTGAGTAAAATCTTAGGTATTAAATTTAAGTGGTGGTTGTCTTGTACTTGTAGATTTAGACGAACTACAACCGGATTTTTTATCGGTTATAGCTTTTTTTATCCCACAAAAAATGTACTTTTTTCCTTTCCTTTTCCACTAGAGTCCATGTTAAATTTAATTAAACAAATAACGATTATATGAAAAAATTCAAGTTATGAAATATGAACTTATAATTTATGAATATAAAAAAATTAATTCAAGTAGACAAGTAATCAAATAAGTAATTAGAAGAACAAATAAGTAGGAACGAAGGTACCAAACGTCTATGTAAAAACAAACGTATTAGCCAAAATTCATGAAAGTTAAAGCTTGAATATGCTCCAAATTGGTCCACCAAAATTTGCTCCAAATTGCAATTATGAATTAACACACCAAACTAAATAATATTTTTAAATAATAATTAAGAGAGTAAATAATTAATATATAATATATTTGAGAGTAGTATGTAATATGTATAATATAATTATAAATTTGTAATAGTAAGTGGAGAGAATTGAATCGAATTGAGAGAATTAGATTGAGAGAATTGAAGTGAAAAATTATGGAAGATTTAGGGGTATTTATAGTTGAGAAATTATTGAATTTTGAAAAAAAATAAAAAATGTGTAAAAACGGCTAGAAAAACGGATAAAAAAAATTGTTACCGTTGGTGGGCCCCACCCCAAAGGTAACAAAAATAAAAAATAAATTTTTTGTAAATCGGTATTATCGGTCCGGTACCGGATCAGAACCGGTAAATCGGTACCAGTAATTACCGGTAAAATGGCCTGATCCCTTCCC
This sequence comes from Solanum rostratum, assembly GCA_029948455.1. NCBI lineage: Eukaryota > Viridiplantae > Streptophyta > Magnoliopsida > Solanales > Solanaceae > Solanum > Solanum rostratum. Next base: position 24,729,055 of record CM057055.1, read on the forward strand.
GGTACCCCTACCGGTACCCCCCTTACCGGTACAAACCAGTATAGTACCGGGACCGGACCGGACCGGCACTAAACTGGTAACGGACCCGGACCGGAACCGGTACCTACTGGTTCCGACACTAAACTGGTAACGGACCCGGACCGGAACCGGTACCTACTGGTTCCGTTGCCAGCCTTAAATGTTAAGTAGTAATATTGTGATTGTTAAGTGGAATAGGTGATTGGAGTCAATATATATATATATATATATACACACACACACACACACTCTGTTGCATCCTTTTAAGGAAGAAGCGGGACAAGGTGTGACCTACCATTATAGTCTAACTTTGTCAATTACTTATAAAATTATTAGGCATTATCATTATAGTAAATAAGAAAATCAAGGATTATAGAGAAGTGCAGAATTGATGCCGCAGGTGACTAGGTCGTAGTCATTGCGAGGGTCACGTTGACGTACTGTGTCCCAAATCTTTTTATACATTGTGATCTGGGTTTTGATAAAATTAGCTTACAGAATTAAATAGTAGGTACATTGAATTATAGAATACCATTAAATTCAAGGTATGTAGAGAAATAGGGACCTAATCCTAGGTTTGAAAATTTGGAATATAAGTGAGTGCAAGGGTCTAGGTTAGGTCATATAGTAACACAGGTTTTATTGGACTTCTTGTGATGTATATGTTTCATTCTTGATAGAAAATTGTCGTTTTAGGAGTTGAATTCAAGATTTGTCCATTCGGTAGAAGTGTTCAAGTGCGGTTCCGGCATTGAGGTAGGTTTGGCTATCCTTCTTTGAGACTGAGATTGAGTTATTGAATATCCTTATGTTGTAATCTTTGAGATTATAAGGACCCGGATTTTTCAAGTGGTGTTTCCCAATTTCCTTAGAATTTCCCCGAGCAAACTTCCAGTCATCAATGGAAGGCCCACACGGATCATGTGAAGCCACACGGACCGTGTGACCTCCCGTGAAGGGACACTTGGTCCAGTTCACCATAGGGAAACTTTGAGACGGAAGGAAATTTTGACCAAGTAAGGGCACATGGCCACTCACACAGTCCGTGTGATGTGTCATGGACCATGTGGCATCCGTGTAACTGACTACGTAAATTTCTTTTTAAGTATGGAAGTACCATCTGTTAACTTTATCATGCAAAAATTATTTCAAGTACTATCACACAGTCGTTGTCACGACTTGTGTGGAGTCACACGGACCATGTAGTCTTTCGTGTGATACCCCTTAGCTCCGTGTGAATTCTCTCTATGAGATTCGAAGTAATAGTTCACGACACAATTCACGATCCGTGTGACGCTTCACGGACCATGTGGACTCGACTGTTCCAATTTTGGTCTGTTTTATTAATGGCGTTTATGTAATGTCAGTTTATTTTAATTATTAAATATGACCTTTTACCTATCCTAAACCCCTACCTTCTTAATTCATTCTCCTAAAATCATTTACCCCTCATAAGATCACCTCCCCGTTCCTCTCTACACTCCCCTCTCAAGGTCAAGTTAGGGTTCTATTGGAGTCTAATTCAAGCTAAGTTCATCCCTCAAAATCAAGATATGTGGCATTGATTCTTGGTCCCTTTCAACCAAGAAGACCCAAAGATCTTTTAATTGATTTCATGAATTTAGTCTACTTTAAATATGAATTTTCATTACTTGATTTACTTAAATCCAATTGATGTATGGGATGTATCCTACCTATGATCTTAATTCACTCTGACCACTATTGTGATGATTTACATTGAGTTATAAAGTTATGAACATGCATGTCCCCTTTTAAAGTTGATTTATGCATGGGTAATTTTTATTATTTTTTAGATGTTAATTGAATTATGGATTGGCTCAATTTAACATTATGATATCGATTTTTTTACTTGAATCTATGTTACCCATGCCAACTTCACATCATGCATTGCATTTGCATTTATGCACATTGGTTTATATGAAAATTATGAAGTGGGTTAAGCCCAATTATATTTAATGAAATAATTACATATGATTTTTGCATGACATTGGTTATGACAAGAATGTGATTACATACATGTCTATTATGGCTCTTTGAGCATTCTTGATGCTTGCACCATTCTGTATATGTGAATGAGCTATTCCTTGCATGAGCATTACAATTATGATTTATGATTTGGCATTTAAGCCTAAATATGTATTGAAAAGTTTTGCAATGAATATGGTATCTCTTGAAAGCACGTATATGTATAAGTATTCAAGTGGGTTGTTGATGACTTAGCACCGATAGATTGGGGGCGTCAGGGCTATCCCAAAGGGCCCTCTCCTTTTTCTTGAACTATGTGTCAACAAAGGAATGTCAGCCATTACCGAAAAGACCAGGTTGTAAGGAATGGTTATTTGTTTATTTTGTTTATGATATGATATGATTATGAAAAATCCTTCTGAAAAGCGGGTCGTAAGGAAGGTGACCATCCACTTAAAAGCGTAGTCATAAGGTGTGATGTAGATTATCTTTGGCAAAATTCTTGTGATAGCTCGCATGAGTTTGATTTGTCGGTTATAGTCCATCCCCAATATTTATTAGCATTGTTGCATTTCATGCATCATAAAATTCATGGCATCTTGTATATATTTCCATTGAATATATGATTCATTCTATACTATGTGCCCATGTCATCTAACATTGAAATGCTGGTTTTGTAAGTCATATGCATTGCATGCCCGCATACTCAGTACATTTAAACGTACTAACGCATACTCTATGCCTATATGATTTTACCATGTAGGAGATGAGCACTTAGAGTACCAACAAATTGATGAATAGTCCGATCCCAAAATATACCGTGGTGAGTCCCATCTTCCGAGGATGAGCCGACTATCTTTCTTTTATGCTATTTCAAAACGTTTTTCCTTATTTGAGGGTGAGCCCAGAACTTGTCCTGGTCCCCATTCCTTTTGACTGGAGGCATTTGTTAGACCTTTTGTAGACTCTTCTGAATCCATTTATTATTACTAGTATCTTGCTTATGTATTGTTGGAATGATTTATGAGAAATTCCTATTTGACCATATGTATGTTTATGTGTGGAAGTGTGGAAAGTCCCAGTTTCCCTGTTTTGCCTCCATAGTGTGAGTCCTATTTTCTGTCCCTTAGAATTTTGTGTTACTATTTGAAAGTTTTTCTTGAACCAATGATGTGGATATAGATACTTGAGGCTTGTTTGGGGACTCTCAGGTTCCATTCACTGTGTCACATCTAGGCACTAACCTCGGGTCGTGACAGAGATGGGATCGTATCATGTGTTGGGTTGCTAATTCTTATTGTGATACTAGTGTGAGTGCTTTAATTGTCTATGTGTTGCTTCAAGAGCATGTGAATCCTAAATTGAGGATAGTGTTAATTTGGCACGTTGAGAAGGGGAGATAATTGTGATATATATTGAGGATCATGGGTTGCTTGAGGAAATAAAGATACTAAAATGTGGTGAAATATTTTAAAGGAGAATTGTATCCCAATAGGTACAAAATGGGTGAATATTATAATTGCTAAACTTTAAGAACTTTGATATTTATTGTGCTTATTGAGAGGAATATTGCTTCCATAATTGGGTCTTGATTGTATGCATCCCCATACTACATGTCATGACATTTTGAGAAGTGTGAATGGTGATTCGTATAATGAGTCCTTGACCACGAGCACTTGGGTAGCAAGGTAGTTGATACATTGAGATTCTTATCATGAATCCTTGACCACGAACACTTGGGTGGCAAGGTAGTTGATATATTTTGTGATTGAGATATATGGTCTGCGAGGTCCCCATGGGTCCCCTTAGTCTATGGAGCCTTAGCTCGACGGGGTTGTATACGATAGGCTGTGCGACATTCTTGGTACGACTATGTAGTGCATTGCATGACATTGTATACCATCTCATTACACTACTTGTGGTTGTTTTGGACTGGCTTATGTGAGATTATATGTTTACTTTATTCGCGTCGTTCTATATAAATTGGTGGCACCGATATCGGACTGATTTTCCTATTGCAGGTGGAAGCATTTCTAGATTATTTCATAGTTTATTCAATTTTTGATTCCCAGTCGGTTAAACCTACTAGGTACATATTATGTGTACTCACTCCTACTTCCTTCTTTCCCGCAGATCCTCGTCAGGATTATCCACGTGGCAGTTGATTTTCTCGTGCACTCCATTCATACCAGGTCTAGTGGTGAGACTCAGGGCTTCGAGTTTCCATTGGATCCTATCTTAGTGGTTTAGTCTTTATTTCTATTCAGAGACTGAGATGTACTCATTTTACTAATTCATGTATTAGATTCTCTTTAAACTCGTGACACCAAGTTCAGGGATATGATTTTATATGGTTACTATTTATTTATTGAGTTTTTCTCCTTCTAGTGTACTTTTATTGTTGGGGTTCAGAATTCAAATGGCCCTTTAGCCATCATCCCATTTTGAGTCATGATAAGTTTGGTATCAGAGTTCTAGGTTCACCAGTCTCATGAGTTAAAGAGCAGGGTGTCTAGTAAAGTCTTGTGGATCGGTACGTAGATGTCTGTATCTATCTTTGAGAGGCTACAGGATGCTTGTTAGGAGAAAAACTCTTTCCATTGATTTCTTTTGTGTGATTTGTTCATATTCAAGTTTTATACTTTTCTAATCTATTCTTTCTGAGTAGATGGTGAGGACTAGAGCTAGAAATACCAAAGATGGGTTAGTACCTGCTATCTGAACCCCCACTAGAGGAAGAGCTAGAAGTCGTGGCAGAGCTAGAGGTGGAAGCCGAGCTAGAGGAGCAATACCAACCTGAGGTCAAACTAGAGGGGTTTCACCTGAGCCTATTGCTGACCCAGTTTATGAGCACGGGGAGTAGGCTGAGGACCCTGTTCAGCCTCCTGTAGCCCTAGAGCGTACACCAGTATTACAGGAGCTATTGATTCGATTATTTGGCGAGGTTGGAGGGTACCCCTGCTACTAGTGATGTTCTAGGTACCTCAGTGCCTGCTATACCTGCTGGTCCTTCACAACCAGCTCAGGCACATAATATGGGATTTCAGACCGCGAGTGCATTTTCTATGCCTTCTATTACACCTTCAAGGTTTTCAGCCCCACCAGATTTTGCCAATGCTACTATGTCCTTGTCTGAGCAGAAGAGCTTTGAGAGATTTGTGAGATTAACTCCTTCCAAATTTGATGGTACCGCTGGGGATGGGGCATATGACTTCCTAACAGAGTTCTAGGATCAATTATTTAACTTGAGTGTTCTGGAGGCCCACGGAGTAGCTTACACCTCTTATCAGTTCACAGGCATGGCCAGAGAGTGGTGGAGGTTGGTTGTGGCCCGGAGGCCAGTTAATGCTCCAGCGATGGATTGGAGGCAGTTTACTGAGATCTTTCCTGAGAGGTTTGTACCTTACGACCTTTGCGATAGACATCGTGATGAGTTTGATAGATTGGAGCAGGGTTCCATGACTGTGACCGAGTACGAGGAACGATTCCATGAGTTATCCCATTATGCCAAGTTTAGTATTCTCACAGATTTTGAGTGGATTCGTCGATTTGTGAAGGGGTTCACAAGTTATCTTCAAGAGGCCATAACCTCTCTTGTATAATCTGGTGGTTCCTTTTAGAGCATTATTGACAATGCTAGAATGATAGAGGAAATCTAATAGACCCGACAGGGTGGTGGTAAGAGGTTCCGCTATCATGGTTAGTTTGGCCGCTATGCACCCAGAGATAGAGATTTTCAGAGGCAGGGCGCTCAGGGTTATCATGGGAGATAGGGTCATGCTGCCATTCCTAGTGCGAGTAGTATAGGTAGGTCTAGACCTAGAGTTGTTATGTGTTTGATGAGCTTGGCCACCAGGCCAAGGATTGTCCCAAGTGTGCTCTGGCTTCTTTCATTGGGACACAAACAACCCGGTCTACACCAGCTCTAGCAGCTAGAGGCGCTTCACAGAGTGCGTGCTAGGGGTGGAGCTCGAGGTGGTGCTCGTGGTGGATTGGAAGTTAGCGGAGAGTGCCGGGTATGTTATGCCGTTCTAGGCCATATAGAGGCAGAGGCATCTGATGCTATGATTACAGGTATTATTCTAGTTTTCCATCGTTCAGCTTCAGTATTATTTGACCTTGGTTCAACCTATTCATATGTATCCACTTATTTTGCTAATGACATTGATGGTGTGTGTGAGCCTCTTGATGTGCCTATTTCTGTTTCTACACCTGTGGGTGAATCCTGATTGGTGGATCGGGTATATAGGGTTGTATTGTGGTATTCTCAGGTAGGGAGACCCAGGCTGATTTGATCCTTCTAAACATGCTTGGCTTTGATGTTATCTTGGATATGGGTTGGTTTTCCCCTTATCATGCAATCCTTGATTGTTATGCTAAGACTGTGACCTTAGCTTATCTGGGGTTACCTAGTTAGTATGGGCAGGTGCTCCCAGCTCTTATCCTAAGGGGGTTATTTTTTATGTGCGAGCTCGGTATATGATGGTGCATGAGTGTTTATCTTATTTGGATCATGTACGTGATATTTCTAAGGAGCTATCTTCTTTAGAGACAACGAGGGTGGTGAGAGAGTTCATGGATATGTTTCCTACAGATTTATTGGCTGTTCCTACATATCCTGATATTGATTTTGCCAATTATTTGGAGTTGGGCTCTAAGCCCATATCTATTTCTCCTTATAGAATGGCTCCTATAGAGTTAAAGGAATTGAAAGAGAAATTAGAAGATTTGTTGAAGAAGGGGTTTATCCGGCCTAGTGTGTCACCTTGGGGCGCACCGGTATTGTTCGCAAAGAAGAAGGATAGTACTATGAGAATGTGCATTAACTATTGTCAGTTGAACAAAGTGACTATCAAGAACAGGTATCCCTTGCCTCGTATTGATAATTTATTTGGTCAACTTCAGGGTGCCTCAGTGTTCTCCAAAATTGATTTAAGGTCAGGGTATCACCAGTTGAAGGTCTGAGAATCAAACATCCCGAAGACTGCGTTCAAGACTCGATATGGGCACTATGAATTTTTGGTTATGTCTTTTGGGCTGACTAATGCTCTTGCCGCTTGATGGAGTTGATGAACTGAGTGTTCAAACCTTACTTGGATTCCTTTGTGATTGTATTTATTGACGAAATCTTGGTGTATACCAAGAGTGAGGCGGACCATGTTCATCACCTGAGGACCGTGCTCCAAAGATTGTGTGAGGAGAAATTGTATGCTAAACTCTCCAAATGCGAGTTTTGGCTCTAGTCTATGATTTTCTTGGATTATGTAGTGACTAAGGATGGTATTATGGTTGATCCGGCCAAAGTTGTAGCAGTGCGTGATTGGGTGAGACCCACTTTAGTGACTGAGATTAGGAGTTTTATTGGGCTGACAGATTATTATCGCCGATTTATTCACGGATTCTCCTCTATTGCAGCTCCTTTGACTAGACTAACTCAGAAGGAAGTTTCATTTCTATGGACCGACGACTGTGAGATGAGCTTTTAGAGGCTCAAGGAGTTATTGACTTCAACACCTATTTTAGCATTGCCCGAGGAAGGTACAGTCTTTGTTGTTTATTGTGATGCTTTTTGTGTCGGTTTAGGTGGAGTATTGATGCAGAAGGGAAGAGTTATAGCTTATGCTTCGCGACAACTGAAGGTCCATGAGCGAAACTACCCTACTCATAATTTGGAGTTAGCCGCTGTGGTATTTGTTTTGAAGTTATGGAGCCATTATCTCTATGGGGTACATTGCAAGATCTTCACAAACCATCATAGCCTCAAGTATATTTTCTCTCAGCCTAATTTGAACATGAGGCAACGCAAATGGATGGAGTTGCTGAAGGACTGTGATATCTCTATTCTCTATCACCCTGGCAAGGCTAGTGTGGTGGCCAATGCCTTTAGCCAGAATCCATCTAGTATGGGTAGTTTGACATGTCTTAAAGCCGCGGAGAGGCCCTTAGATTTTGAGGTTCAGTCCTTGGCCAGAAAGTTGATCAGACATGACATCTCCCCATCTCATAGTGTGTTGGCCTTCGTGGAGGCTAGATCTACATTGATAGACCAGATTCGTGCTCACCAGTTTGATAAAAAAAGTTTATGTGTGATTCGGGACAAAGTGTTGAACGGTGAAGCTAAGTTGGCTTTTCTTGATTTTGAGGGAGTGTTGAGAATTAATGGGTGCATTTGTGTGCCTAAGGTAGGTGATTGGGTTCGCTTGATGTTGGAGGAGGCTCACCGTGCTAAGTACTCTATTCACCAGGGTGTGGCAAAAATGTTTCATGATTTGAAGCAACATTATTAGTGGTGTGGGATGAGAAAGGACATTATAGAGTTTGTGGCTAAGTGTTTAAATTGTCAGCAGGTTAAGTATGAGCATCAAAAGCTAGGAGGTCTGATGCAGAGGATGCTCATTCCCGAGTGAAAGTGGGAGCGTATTACCATGGATTTTTTGACTGGATTACTCGTGACATTGGGTAAGTTTGACTCAGTTTGGTTGATTATAGAAAAGTTGATCAAATCAGGTCAACTTCGTTCCGGTGAGGACTAGCCACAGTGCAGAGCAGCTAGCTAGGATCTATATATGTGAGCTTTAGATTGCATGGGGTGCCTATCTCTATTGTGTCAGATCAAGGTTCGGTGTTCACCTCCCAGTTTTGGAAGGCATTGTAGCAAGGGTTGGGTACGCAATTAGACATAATTTTGGCATTTCATCCTCAGACACACGGTTAGTCTGAGCGGACTATTCATGTGTTGGAGGACATGCTTAGGGCCTGTGTGATTGATTTTTGTGCTCGGTGGGACCAACACTTGCCCTTAGAGGAGTTTTCTTATAATAACAGTTATCACATCAGTATTCAGATGGCACCATTTGAGGCCTTATATGGGCGTAGGTTGCAGTCACCTATTGGGTGGTCCGACTCAGTCGTTGTCGAGGCATTGGACACTGATTTGCTCAAAGATGCTATGGAGCAGGTGTGCCTGATCTAGAGTTGACTGTTGACAGCCTAGAGTCAGCAGAAGAGCTACGCTGACAGGAGAATTCATCACTTGGAGTTTATGATAGGTAATCATATATGGTTGAGGATATCACCCATGAAGGGTGTGATGAGGTTTGGGATGAAGGGAAAGCTTAGCTCGAGGTTTATTGGCCAGTTTGAGATTCTGAGCAGAGTAGGAAAGGTGGCTTATGAGTTGGCTTTGCCACCTAGATTTTTAGGTGTTTATCCCTTATTCCATGTCTCCATGCTCCTATAATACATACTAGATGAGTCCCACATTTTTTCTTATGATACCGTGGAGTTGGGTCCAAATTTGACTTATGAGGAGGAGCTAGTAGCCATTCTAGATAAATAGGTTCATAGGCTCAGGACTAAAAGGATCGCTTCAGTTAAGGTTCAGTGGCGACATAGACCTGTTGAGGAGACTGCTTTGGAGACAGAGTCAGATATGCTTGCTCGATATCCTTAGCTTTTCGAAGCTTCATGTACTTTCTTCTACCTTGTATTCGAGGACGAACATGAGTTTAGCGGTTGATGATGTAATGACCGGTTAGGTTATCTTAATAAAAAAGTTAGTCCTATTATTGTCTTGAAATATCCTTCTCGTGAATTTTAAATGGGAATTTCGGACGATTTGATACTACAATTGTTTAACTTATGGGTAAATTTAGACAATTAGATTAATTTGTGGACCAAAGAGTTAAGTTACTTAAGTGCTATTTAATCTATTTATTAAAATAATAATTTTGTGGGGTTTAATATTTTACTCCACAGCCTAAGCAACAGAGAAAAGAAAAGAGAAAAAAACTGATAGAAACTCATTGTGCAGCAAAAGGCATGGAGTCGATCTCCAAAATTCTCTTCAGGTAAGTAGTGATATTGTGATTGTTAAGTGGAATAGGTCATTCGAGTTAAAATATATATATAAAAAATATATAAACATAAATACACTCTGTTGCATCCTTTTAAGGAAGAAGGGGGACAAGGTGTGACCCACCATTATAGTCTAACTTTGTCAATTACTTATGAAATTACTAAGCATTATTAATATAGTGAATAAGCAAACCAAGGATTATAGAGAAGTGCAAAATTGATGTCGCAGGTGACTAGGTCGTAGTCATTGCGAGGGTTACGTTGCCTTACTAATTTTCCCAAATCTTTTTATACATTGTGATCTGAGTTTTGATAAAATTAGCTTACACAATTAAATAGTTAGCACATTGAATTATAGAATACTATTAAATTCAAGGTATGTAGAGAAATAGGGACCTAATCCTAGGCTTGAAAATTTGGAAATTTGCTATAGATTTAGGTGAGTGCAAGGGTCTAGGTTCGATCATATAGTAACATGGGTGTCAATGGACTTCTTGTGACAGATATGTTTCATTCTTGATAGAGAATTTTCATTTCAGGAGTTGAATTCAAGATTTGTCAATTCGGTAGAAGTGTTTGAGTGCAGTTCTGACATTGAGGCAGATTTGTATATCCTTCTTTGAGACTGAGATTGAGTTATTGAATATCTTTATGTAGTAATCTATGGGATGGGATTGTATCATGTTTTGGGTTGCTAATTCTTATTGTGATGCTAATGTGAGTGCTTTAATTGTCTTTGTGTTGCTTCAAGAGCATGTGAATTCGAAATTAAGAATAAAGTTAAAATGACATGTTGAGAAGGGGAGATAATTGTGATATATATTGAGGATCATGGGTTTCTTGAGGAAATAAAGATACTACAATGTGGTGAAATATTTTAAAGGAGAATTGTATCCCAATAGGTACAAAATGGGGTGAATATTATAATTGTTAAACTTTGAGAACTTTGATATTTATTGTGCTTATTGAGTGGAATATTGCTTTCATAACTGTGTCTTGATTGTATGCATCCTCATACTACATGTCATGACATTTTGAGAAGTGTGAATGGTGATTCGTATCATGAGTCCTTGACCACGAGCACTCGGGTGGCAAGGAAGTTGATAAATTGAGATTCTTATCATGAGTCCTTGACCACGAGCACTTGGGTTGCAAGGTGGTTGATATATTTTATGATTAAGAGTCTGCAAGGTCCCCATGGGTCCCCTTAGTCTATGGAGCCTTAGCTCGATTGGGGTATATACGACAGGATATGCGACATTCTTGGTACTGCTATGTATTGCCTTGTATGACATTGCATACCATCTCATTATACTACTTGTGGTTGTTTGGGATTGGCTTATGTGAGATTATATGTTTACTTTATTCACGCTGCTCTATATAAATTGGCGGCACCGATGCTGGGCTGGTTTTCTGTTTCAGGAGAAAGCGTTCCTAGATTATTTCATAGTTTATTCAATTTTTGATTTCCAGTCGGTTAAAGCTCCTGGATATATATCATGTGTACTCACTCCTACTTCCTTCTTCCCTGCAGATCCTCGTCAGGATTATCCACGTGGTATTGATTTGCTCGTGCACTTGGTTCATAGTAGGTCTAGTGATGAGACTCAGGGCTTCGAGTTCCCGTTCGATTCTATCTTAGTGGTTTAGTCTTTATTCTTGTTCAAAGACTGTGATGCACTTATTTCACTAATTCATGTATTAGATGCTCTTTACACTCATGATACCAAGTTTAGGGATATGATTTTATATGGTGGCTATCTATTTATTGGGTTTTTCCCCTTTTAGTGTACTTTTATTGTTGGGGTTTGAAATTTAAATAGCCCTTAAGCTATGATCCCATTTTGGGTCGTGACGCTAGCCCCTTGTAGTTGATCAAGTAGGTCATCTATCCTTGGTAAGGAATATTTGTTCTACACGGTGATCTTATTGAGTTGCCGGTAGTCGACGCATATTCTAAGTGTGTCATCTTTCTTCCTTACAAACAACCAGCAACCCTAAGGTGACTTTCTAGGCCTGATAAATCCCTTCTCCAGTAGGTCTTTCAATTGATCCTTCGACTCTGCCAGGGCCATATGATAAGGGGGAATAGAAATCGGTTGGGTATCGGGAGTAGGTCTATATCAAAATCTATATCCCTTTCAGGAGGGACACTGGGAAGCTCATTGAGAAAAATATCAAGAATCTCATTAACCACAAGAACCGGCTCAATAGGAGGGACTTTAGACTTAACATCTCTAACTCTTACAAGATAGTATATGCAACCCTTCGAAATTAACTCCCGAGTATTAAGACGAGAGATGAAATTGGAACTCAAGGATGAGTTCATTAGGAAATTGGAACTTAACTTTGAGGATTCTACAATAAATAGAGGCATGATATGCATGTAGCCAACCACCCCAAGAATAATGTCAAAATTTACCATGGCAAGCTCAACGAAATCACAAGGAAAAGCTTTATGCAATATAGTCATGGGACAACCCCTAAAGACTCTTTTAGAAACAATAGACTCACCAATGGGGGTAGACACTTCAAAGGGCTCACACAACAACTCGGGACACAAATGGAGTCTATCAGCAACAAAAGGAGTAATAAAAGAGAGAGTGGCACTTGGATCCAATAAAGAATATACATCAAAATTCTAGATCTTTGAAATACTGGTAACAATATCATGGGCTTTATCTACCCCTTGCCTCTATTGAAGAGCATAAAAACTGTTATGACATGGAGCACCCCCTTATTGGCCATCTTGCGCCATTTGGTCACCATGAGCGCCTTGTCCTTAAGGGAGACTATCTCTACTTTGTTCTGACAATCCAAAATCTTGTGGCCTATCTTACCACACCCGAAGCAAGCACCCGTGTTCCTAAAGCATGCACCACTATGATTCTTTCCTTATTTTGGGCACCTTGGAAGAGTCATCCCACCATTGCCACCTTGAGCTCTAGGGTTGGGCACCGTGTCATTATTAAACCTTTGTCCTTGACCATTAGATGACCCTTGACCTTGGAATTTGTGGCCTTATTGAAAACAACCACCCTTAATACCTTGAAATCCACCATCATAGTGATCCCTCTTGGACTCTCCACTCCTCCTCTTTCTAAGCTTTTCTCCTTCAAGTTGCTTGGCATAAGTCATGAGCCGAGACAAGTCCATATCTCCTATAAGCATGACAGTGCGACATTCTTCATTGATCAAGTCGGATACTCCTGACATAAACTTGTGTACCTTTGCCCTAGGATCGACGACCAAGTGAGGAGAATACTTTGAGAGGTTGATGAATTTAAAGGAATATTCCCTAATACTCATAGAACATTTCTTGAGGTTCATGAACTCCTTCTTCTTTGCCTCTTTTACTTCAATGGGAAAGAAGCGGTTAAGGAAGGCGGCGTTGAATTCTTCCTAAGAGATAGGTTCTCTATTTCCTCTCTTTAGCATCTATTGAGCAAACCAAATTTAAGCAAGGCCCTTGAGTTGATAGGCCGCAAGCTCCGCTTCCTCCTCCAAACTAACAACCATAATATCAAGAACCTTGTATATCTCATCGATGAACTCTTGGGGGTCTTTTCCAACTTTGGAGCCATGGAACACTAGAGGATTCATTCTTATGAAATCCCTCACTCTTAAGGAAAGGGTAGGAGCATGAGGAGATTGGGCTTCTTGGTTGGCGATGATCCCTACCAATAAAGTGACCATATTTTGGTATTCGGAATGAGTGACCCCTTCTTCTCCTTGGGAGACTTATGGAGCCGATGGCCGGTTCACCCTAGGGAATGGGAGCTCTTTGTGCTGCTCTTCTTTGAGGGATGATCTAAAATTATGAAAAATCATCCATTAGGAATAGGAAGTCTTAATCCAAATCTAAAGCACAACATATAGTACGAAAAAGTGAATCATTCCTAAAATGCCTCATAGCCTCTTATTTATAATTTTGGCGCACTTCACAACCATGAACAACACTCTATTTGAGGTGGTGTGTTGGATTTCTGATGACCATTACAAATTTAGTGCTCTAATACCAAGCTTTGTTATAATCCAATCCTAGGGCCTAGACATGACACGTTAAATGAGGAACCCGAAAAGACCCTAAACAAACCTCTTAAGCATGCATAACACATCCTTGGTTGCAGAAGCATAAATAACCAACAAGTAAGAAATAATTCTAGGAAAATCGGGAATTTAGACTCAAGCTATAGGGATGTCATATGGAAGAGGATTAACATGAATCACATAACAAATAAAGTCTAAGGGGCGGGTAAGTATGACTCATGCTATGGTTGTAGATAGGTACTTAGGACATTCATCTCATCAACAACATACAACAAGGATAAGAAGGGGATAAGCACTAAGGGAAGTCTTCAATAATACATAGAAATAATCAGAGTTGATCTCATACCTACAAATCCATATTGTTATCTAGAAACACCTCTAACAAGAAGTAGAATAGGGGCCAAGACATCTCTCAAGCTCACCCTTAAAAGATAAATTTTCATCAATAGACAAGTCTTGATAAACATGAAACTAAATGGATATTGTCCCCAAAATGAAGGACTCACCAAAAGTAGTCTTCAGTCGAACCACTTAGCTAGGTGGATGAGGAGGATGAATAAAAGCTCCAATCTCTACATTGTTAGATCATGTAGGTAAAAGTATGCGTTAGTACTTGGAATGTCCTAAGCATACAGGGTGCTATGCAACAAAAAACATAAGCCATAATTAAACAATATGCACAATCATAAACAATGGGTACAAGCTCAATATGTCGTGAATGATAGATTTTTAGTCAAAATATGTATGGAGACTCATCAAGTCAAGATATACCATACATAGGTCGGAGAGGACCATAACAGACATGTAAGAGCAAGTGAGCTACTACTTGAAATTTTGATGTTCATTCCACACTGAACAAGGAGTAGTCTTCTTTGCCAACGTAAATCAAACGCTTACCTTACGGTACAGACTTTTCAAGAAGTGTCTCCGTATACCCCTTACCGTATGGCATAGCCTTTTCAGTAGGTATCATTAGCTATCCTTACCTTAGGACATTGCCTTTTCCGTAGATACAAGCCCATATAGGGAATCAATAGCATGAACTTATGGTGACACATAGTTTAGGGACAATGAGAGACTACCATGGTCCTCTTGGTGCTAGGTCACAATCCCACGGAATACTTGAATTATAATCATAGTCACATTGTTCATAGTCCCAAAACACCGTAATTTCATTCTTGAAGTCGCTCATTAACATAGCTTATATCATTAAGATAGGGATTTACATATTTCTTGTTATTTATATTATGATCATAAGCTCATTGCATACTTGTTGGCCCTTTTATTAGTCTTAACATAGGTGACACATATATCTTGCTATAGGCATTCATTACATAAGGAATTTGACATATAACTTTAATCAAATCATGGTGGGTACATGTACATAATTTTAAAACCATGAAATTCATCAGTAAATGACATGAGAGGAGAAACATAGAGTCACTTGAGCATTATGCAAAATAACCCACAAAAAGCATAATAAGACTTGGCTAGGGTATTATGGCCTTATAAAGATCCATCAATTTCACACTGCATTTAAATGCAATATAATGTACAACAATAGAATACCATAAATTACTTCATAAAAATAATCATATAAATAGTTCATAAAACATCCATAAATTTTCATAAATTGAAAATGGATGAGGAAGAGGAATTGTTGAGCTTTGTGGAGGAAAGGTCTCCAAAAATCAACACCCACATACCTTGGTGCGATTTGGTGATGGGAAATCTTGTTTTGAAGTGGAGAAACTGAAATCCTAGCTTGCTCTCTTCTCTTGAAGGCCTTGAAGAACTTGAGAGTGTTTTTGGAGGGGTAGACTTAGGATGTTTGAGAATGGAGTGGATTAGGGTTGTATACGGATGAAAAGGGGTCTTTTGGGGGCTTAAACATAGCTTGGACTTAGAAAAGTAAGAAAGGTTGAATTTGCCTTCCTAAAAACTTGCCGGATAGATCACGAGACCCCGATTACAAGTCCTGGTTCAGCCTATGGGTCATGGAAGGGAGGTCTCATCTGGTAACATTTAATCCTCAGAAACTGTCTCTGATCCTTGATCCACGACAAGACTTATCGCTCATAAGTCACAGTATGGGCCGTCTAGTATCTCATATACCAAACTTCAGAAATCAATATTTTCACCAAGACTGGCCATCATTCCATGAGCACAAGATACGACCTGTGGGACCACTTACATCCCATAGTCCCCTTTGTAAAACCCACTAATACTTGAATTTTTTTATTTCTTAGGCACTTTTTTACCTTCCAACATGTGGGGCCTTACATATATATGGTATCTAAACATTTTTCAGACATGCTTTGGAACTAAAGGAATAAAACATGTTAAAATCTATAAGCGTAGTATCTAAATATTTTTTTGGAACAAAGGGAATAAAACTCTATAAGCATGGAATCTAAAATATATATATTAGACATGCTTAGAAACAAAAGGAATAAAAACTTGTTAAGACCTATAGACATGGTATTTTTTAGACATGGCAACTATAATTACAATTTCCTTCATGATGAGGAACATGCTTTACGTTGTAACCGTATGTCATCGTATCTAGTGAAAATTGAATAGCTACATACAAAGTCATAATAAATAGCCCGAGCACTTAAATATTCTAAAAATAAATTTAACAAACAAAGACACATAGTTGTTTGTCACAAGTAAAGCAGTTCGCCCATATATTCCTCTCCCCCTTAGCTAATTTTAAAATTTTGTTATTATAGAGAAATATTTATTATAAGTTTTACAAACTAAATTGAATAGAGCTTTAAAGAAAATAGAACATCATAAAGTAAAAAAAATTTGGTCAATCAATTTATTCTATATCCGTTCACATCCCTAGGCAAACTCTTCATATCTCTTAACTAAAGAGATCTTGTTAAGGCAGCAACACAACAAATACTACGATAAGACAAAGGATTAGCATAATTTTTTATAATGTTAGAAAAGAGTAAAAATAAATAAATCAAATGCATATTGTGAGAGACAAACTGACGTGAATTCTTCCTTAGAGGATTACTTCAATGAAACCAAACTAGTTTCCAAATCAAACTTAGAATAGAATTAGAATGGTATGCCAAGAAAACAAGACAAAAGTTGTTATTCTACTTTTGAGAGTTTTTTTTCCCTGTAATGTAAGATTTGGGTTAAGTGTCTCGGAGAAGGGTTGCTTTTATAGTAACAAAAAAAGTCAGCAGGAAAAGAAAAGGACAAGAAAATCAATTATTACCATAAATAAAGTGATAAAATTTTCATGCATTATTTGGGTAATAAATATACTAAAAATAAGTAGAGAAAATTTGGGTAAAAATATACCAAAAATAATTATAGAAATTCAATAATATTACGACGATTAGACAAGTTTGAAAACTGAAAAACAATAACTAAGTCAAAGGTTTATATTTACATATTTAAAGTTTACCGTAAATAAAAGAGTAACATAATAAATCCCTCAATGATGTGCTTCAGTGAGATTCTACCAAGAATTAACCAAGAAAACGTTCTGATTTACAAGAAAGGAAAGAAACAACAATATGCTAGAAATCATAGCCGAGTCAGGCTAGGACTAATTTATCATTTATAAAAACAGAAAAAAACAATGATTAAGGCAAAAGAATTATTTAAAGGTGATAAACAATATTAGAACAATCTCGAATATTTTCCCCCCTTATCATTGCAGAATTTTATAAGAATCAAAAAGTGATTATCTGTCAAGGATTGAATAAGCAAGAGTAAGTAATTGATGTAAACAAAGGGATAAATCAGTCGGAGTAATTTTAATTTCAATTAGGTCAAATTTCAATCATTGAGAAATTGATCAACATAATTAAAGGAAATAATCAATTAAATATAGTCAAACTTGAGAAAAGAAATCAATCAATTCTTTTAAAATATCCATTTACTAGCAAACCTTTAATAGTGCAAGAGGACATTAATTTCAAATTCGCAAGCAACCAAGTTCATGTTCATACTTCATGTAAAACATTGAATCTTTGGACAATGATATTTCAACATAGTAAAAAAAAAATCTAAGCGAATGAGTTAACTAGAAGATGGGTTACCGAAATGTCGACACAAATCGTATAAAACAAGTATAGGAATGATTTTCAACCATCCACCAATCATTTAAGAGGTAAAAGAAATAATACCATAATTAGATATCACGACCCAGACCTAGGGCCTAGATGTGACATAATGAATGGGAACCCAAGGGTCCCCAAACAAGCTTCAAAGTATCCAAATTCACATCATCGCTTCGGAAGCACATTCAAATAATAGACACATAGTTTTAAGGGATGGGAAAGAAGGAATCGCGCTATGGGGGTATCGAAGGGAAAGGGATTTACATGGATTCACATAGCACATAGCACATAGCACAAAGTAATTAGGGGGGGGGGGGGGGAGGTAAGTATGACTCACTCTATGGGGGCAATACGGGTTTAGGATCTTCCACATTTCCACATCAAACATACGTACATCTCATCATTTCCATAAAATCAATCCATGCTAGCCATATCCAATAGATAACCGAAATCATAAACTTCAAATACAACACATAGCATATAGAATCTACGAGAGTCTATAAGATGTCCAACAATGTCTCTCGTCTTAAGATGGGACGGGGCCCAAGACATGTACCGGGCTCACCCTCAATTAAGAAGATAAAAAGTAAATAATATAGGTTGAAGGAAGGTGGTTTGTCTTTGGAAGATAGGACTCACCACAATATCAATTTTCCGAATTCGAGCTACCCGTCTAGTGGTGGATGATCATAACACACGGTCTCTACATGGTAAAATCATGTAGGCATATAGTATGCGTTCGTATGTTTGAATGTACTAAGTATGCGGGCATGCAACATGAAAGGAAGATGATGTTAACCTACACAATATGCCATATGAAAACCATAGAGTAGCCATAACCCACATATACTAGCACTCAAAGAGTCACTCCTTGCTTGAATTGTGTAAAGGGAGGGTTGTACCCATCCTCATCAATACACATGTAGCTCATGACATAACTTTGTATATGGAAAGTTGTACCTTTCCTCATCTATACATTATGTAAAGGGAGGATTGTACCCATCCTCATCAATACACACTTAGCTCATATAACCATGTGCATAGGGAAGGTTGTACTTATCCTCATCTATGCCTTGTGTAAAGGGAGGGTTGTGCCCGTCCTCATCAATATACACTTAGCTCATACGTACATGTTCATAGGAAAGTTGTACCCATCCTCATCTATGCATTATTTAAAAGGAGGGTTATGCCCGTTCTCATCAATACACCCTTAGCTCATACTTACATGTGCATAGGGAAGGTTGTACCAATCCTCATCTATGCATTGTGTAAAGGGAAGATTGTGCCTGTCCTCAGCAATACGCCCATGTGATTACATACTCATGCAAGATTCCATATCATATACACACCCATATAATTTGTATTCATGTAGAAGTCAAGTTCATATTACTATCAATTCATATCATAATGGTGTTCAATTTATATCATGCTCATGTTCATAGATTCTCACTCAATCCTTGTTCCTAACCATAATTTTCATCCAAATCCTATGCATAAACACGTTTGGATTTTAACCTACTTCATAATTTCCATATAAATCGATGTTCATGAATGCAAATGCAATGCATGATGTGAGGATAACATGGGTAACATAGATTCAAGTTAAAATCAACATCATTATATGAAATTGAATAAATCCATAACTAAATCAACATCCAATTCATACTATAACTCACCCATGCATAAATCAACTTTAAAAAGGGGACATGCGTGTTCATAACTTAATATCTCAATATAAATCATCATAAATAGTGATCAAAGTAGATTAAAATAATAGGTAAAGTACAGCCCATACATCAATTGGATGTAATAAAATCAAATAATGTGAATTCATATTTAAAGTGAATTAAAATCCATGACATTATTTGAAAGGAATTTTGGGTCTTCTTGGTTGAAAGGGACCAAGAATCAATCCCACATACCTTGATTAGAAAGATGAATTTGAGATGAAATTTTAGCTTGAATTTAATACCTCAATTGAATCCTAGGTTGAATCTTCAAGATGATACTTGAAGAGAATTTTGAGAGTTTAATTCTAAAAACTAAGTGTTAGCCTTGAATGAGGGTTTAGAATTAGTGTAGGAGAAGTTTAGGAATATAAGGGGGGTTAAAAAGGTCTTAAAAGCCTTGGGGATGGGTAAAAATATAAAAAATACCTCAATAAAACACCTCTTTAAATTTGTAACTGAACTTGACACGGTTGGCTTCACGGTCCGTCAAGCTCTTCATGGTCAGTGAAGGGCTCCCGTCTAGCCCGGACAGATTCTATGAAAAAAGGCATAACTTCTTGCTCCAAAGTCAGAATGAGGTGAGATCAGATACGTTGGAAAGATAATTCAAATAGCTTCAATTTGATAGGTTGTGGGACATCCATTTGTTTTTATGCTAAGAGATATGACCATTTAAAGTTGACCCTTTTATCGGTACTTGTGAAAAACATAGCCAATGGAATTCCTTTGAACTTGACTTGATGTAAGAGATGTATGATGGCCTTAATCAACATAAATAAGATTGAATTGAAGGCTTGAAAATTACTTAGATTGAGCTTGAAGATCCCATACTTAAAATCTTTCAATGAAGTCACCTTCACGAAAGAGGTTACACGGGCCGTGTAGTGTCACATGGTCCATCACACTGCCTGTACCCCTCTCCTTAGAAAATTCCACAATTACGTTACGAGATGGTGATTCCATACTTAGAAAAATTTCACTCTTGAAGCTTTGCGGATGGCCACATGGGCCGTGACACCCCACACGGCCGTTCACTTGGTCGTGTAACCATACTTGGTCCCAAAACTATGGGATTTCAAGCCAAGGCCACCAAACAGCCTACCACAAAATCCGTGAAGTGTCACACGTACCGTGAGGTGTCCAAGTGTGGTGTGCCTTAGTTTAAAACACCACGTTTAAGGGCCAAACATCCCCCAAATGCCAAGGGCCACTCCATGGAGGCTCCACACGGGTCGTGTGACCTCACACAGACCGTGAGGGCTCCCATGAAGCGTCACTTTCGTCTAAAAGTTTTCTGGAACCAAATTTCCATGCTCCATTAAGGTCATGCAAAATTATGGGTCATTATATTAGAGGCCATAGAGGTGATACCCTGGATGAATCTTGTCATGAAATTCCAATAATCAAACAAAATTCTTATTTCAAAGCATTAAACGACCCCTATCAACAAATCCAACAACACCACGGTCATTGGATGACCTTAGCTTCACCAAATGCTTCCTTGCCAATTGCATGGTGGCAAAAGGTATAGGTGTTCTACTTTTGCTTTGGTTTTGGGTTTTTTCCAGTGGCAAGGGTCATTTGGATGAGGGAGGAGGCTGGAGAGAGGGTTTTTGAGGGTTTTCGATGGAAAGGTGACTGCGCTTTGGTGACGGAGAGGAGGAACAATAAGGAGGAAGTTTTTGATGATGGAAGAAGGGGAAAGAAGAAAGGTCGTGGCTAGGGTAGTTTTCCGGTGGGATGTGAACTTCTGGACAGGGCTTGTTTGCGCTGGTTGCATGGCTTTCAAAAGAGGGGAGAAAGAGGGAAAAGGGTCACTAGTGGTTTGGCAAGTGGTGGGTATTTTTCAACATAAGGGTGGTGAGATAAGGAAGAATGGGGTTCATGAGTGGTTTTGGTGCAATGGTTGTGGTGATTAAAGGAAGGTGGAAGGGACTTTTAGTGTGGAAGAGGGAGTGAGGAGAGGTGGGTGTTAACCTAGGTGGCTATCGACAGGTCTGGTAGCCATTTTGGAAACAGTTCTCTCTGAAAAAATGGAAAAAGAGAGGAGAGCAAAGGGGGTCAGGGGATTTAGGGGAGATTTTTATGGGGTTTCTGACATTGGGGACATCGGTGGTGTTGGAAGCGAGGTCATTTTGGCTCAATAGAGCGGCAACGGGGGGAAGTGTTTGATGACAGCTATTAGGGGAAAGTTTAAGGAGAAAGTGGAAATGGAATTAGGGTTGGGGTATGGTGATATGTTAAATTAGGAAATTATTGGGATTTAATCATGGCCATTAGAATAAAACAAATCAATAGACGAGATTAATCCTCATGGATTTGGGTCGGATCTGGTTGAAATTGGATCATCCAAATTGCATAAAAATGAAATTGAATTGAGAATTTAAATTTAGGCCACAAATTGATTCAATTGGGGTAGAATTGAAAGAAATTATAAATGTATTGACTAAAATTTTAAATAAATTGAATAGAAAAGGCTATGATTTACTCTTTTATTAGAGCATTTTTTCTAGTATATCCTTGACCTTGTAGGAGTATTTTTGTCTTTTCTTATTCTTCCAACAACCTTTTTTTTTTTCCTTCTTCTTCTTTTTTTTTTTTTTTACCTTTTTCTTTTTCTCGAAGTCATCTTTGCATTCTTGATTTTGAGACTTTGCATCTTTCGCTTTTGACAATTTCAAACTTGGATCTTCTCTTATTATTTGCAGTTTTTTTGTGCGCTCAAGAAGGATGAGCCAAGAGAGGAATAGTGCTTATAAGCACTCAAAAGGGTAATAGCTAAAATGTGGTTGTCCTATGAAAAGACTTCAGGCTCAAAGTGAGGTAAACTAAGTATTAATGTCATTTGGTAGTCTTTGAAAGACACAATCGAATCAAGGAAGACCTACGATCCTTTCTCAAACCAAACATTACTCAAGATTGTGCCTTAGCAAACAATTAGGCGAGGTTCTAGATCAACCATGCGATGCAATTGAATTTTGATCTAAACCTCACCACACAATACACTTGAAACTATAAGATTAGTTTTATTCTTATCTTAATGCGTGCAAGAAAATTTTCAAGCATCACAAAAATATAATGAGATACCAAAAGAATCTAAGATTTACCGCAAAATCAATCATTTTCATCTTGTCAAGTATTTACTTTCTTCTAACTGTACCTGTCCCAATTGAGTCAAAGATTGACTCCTAAAATATGCACACCATTTTTTTTTGAGATTTTTAAAAACTGACTACCGAACCTAAAAGGGGTTGCCTACATATCTCATGAATATGAAAATCAGGTACGTATAGTTCATGAAGATATAGTATAAAATATGACTTTGAAAAATGGTACATTTTATTTATAAGAGAAAAGTCACAAAAATCAAAAAGTACTTTATTGCATGGAAAGAAAAAATATTTATCAAATTAAATATTCACATGTGTTTTTGTGGAGTCACACCAGAGATGAACTACCTACTATCACACCAAATGATGAGAATCAGACTCACGTAATTCTGACGAATACGGTATAAAATGCATATTTTGAAAAAATAAAAGTATGTTTTGAAAGAAGAATAACATGAATGAAAGAATCAACAAATATATTTTAAGGACAAACTATTCACATTAATAAAAAATACCAAACAATTTTGTTTTGTATATAACGTAAAATAAACAAAGTGAAAAGTATTTACTGAATATAAAATCATATACAAAATTTGCGAAAATCACTTTTTTATTAAACCATTCTGGAAAAAGAATTCCCTCTATTTTTATTGTGAGGAATAGGAAAACTTATGGGGAATATGACCAAGCCATTGTGGCGCCTACGTATCTCATTGAAGTGGAAATCAGGTCACTGGTAGTTCAACCCGATATAATTCGCAAAATCACATTTCAAACAAAATATATGTATTTACACAAAGTCAAATAAACACGAATGGAACAAATTATTTAACATTTACACAAAAAAAATAATGTATAATGCATCATAATAAACCTAACTATTGAAGAATGTGTGTGTCGTGTGTACGTCCTATTGTCCCCAAAAATACATTATATAAATTATGCGAATAAAATGAATGGAGATACAAAATGAGTGGAAAGGGTCTACAAAAAATATTTCCCATGCAGGGATACAACTCTAAACAATTTATTTACAATAAAACAAACTAAACTACAAGTAATAAAAATTCCAAACCCGAAGGGCAATGATACATATAACCCGACATATATATCCTTCAATTAGATTCAAGATGATCTTCTAATGGACCCAGTATGGCAAAACTACCGAGTCTACTTAGGCAAATGCATCTAAATGAGGTATTTGGTTCCACTCTAGCATAGGTTTACTAAGAGTTGGTTTCAAAAGACTTGGTATCCGAGTTGGACAAACTATGGGGTGAAAATAGTAAATGGCGTTGGATGACCATGAACCAACTGCCCACTTACCATTTCCAAAAAAGATAAAGGGTTTTGTTTTTGAAGGGACAACCGCGGATAACCACGTAACCACCCTAATGCAAACTATTTGTCGTTTGACAGAAATCAAGCCATAAAAAGCAAATGACAGTGTATTAAGTAAATAACGAATGAATGAATAAATAAATAAATAAATACAAGAATACCCAACATAATATACAAGATAAGACCTATGATATAAAAACAAAATCTCCTCAATTTGAAAAAAAAATGAAATCATAATAGTTAGAACCTTAAGAAATCCCGAGCAGTCGCCATTCTGTTGTCATTCCAAAGGCACAATGTCGTGAAAAGTTGTAAATAATTAAATAAAAGAATTTATAAGAATGTTTTTTTAGAAAAAAATGATTTAATTTAGAGTAGGAACCTAATTTTAAGGATAATTTGAAAACCGATTAATTATTTACAAAACAGTCTACGAACTAAAAAATTTCTGAGTAAGGATTCAAGTTATTCCATAGGGAAGGTGTTAGCATCCTTCAAACTCCATAATTGTGGATCCCGACTGAACTCATTTTTTCAAATTAAGGAGGAATACAATAGAACATAAGTTTAATAATCATAAAATATACACAAAGAATGAAATAAATAATAATACGAGAAATGGCCTAGTGTTTGCCTAACACCAATAATATACACAATAATGAATAAATAAAAAATAAACAAACAAACAAACAACTCCGTGCACCTGTAAAAACACTTAGTAAAAGTGTTAGTAATGAATAAAATAATCACTAAAAAAATTTGTCATTTATACATGGAAGGCCTTGGAAATCGATGATAATTTTTTCATCGGCCAATTTTAATAAAAGATGTGTGCATCAACTTAAACTAAAATTTCTACATTTTAAAATGTAATAAATATTAACCTAAACTAATTTTTCTTTTGTCTCCTTTGATGGGGAGACCTCGAAATGCGACAAATAGATTTTTCATGAGTCAATTATAACAAACAATATATACATGAATTTAAACTAATTTTATTTTTTTGAATTTTAACATGTGATAAATATGAATATACACTAACTTCTTTCCATCTTTTTAAAATGAGGTCTCGAAATCTGACGGATAGATTTTTCGTTGACCATTTGAACATCTAATGGGTGAATGTGAACTTAAACTAAAATCTTTTGAATTATAATATGCAATAAATATGATTGTAAACTAAGTTATTTTCGTCTTTCAAATGTGGAGACTACAAAATTCGACGGATAGATTTTTCATTGTCCATTTTAACATTTAAATGTATGCAATATCAATTAAAATGTAAAATGATGATCTCATATAAACATAATAATGAATCATAACAGTAGCATAAAAATTAGAAAAAATCAAATAGAATAATATTCCAGTATAATGATAATAACAAACCCAAAAACATACATCAAACATTAACAAAGTATTAAATGAATAAAGAAAGGAATAAAAACGAGACGATCATAGTCAGAACAAAATCAATAGTAAAAGTAATATAAATAGTGGAACTATATGTAAAAAAAAAAAGACAAAGGATAATGCTATATTGAAATAGATCTAAATATTACTAGAGAAGCTGTCACGCCCTAGGAAGGTACCTAAGACGTGGTTGATACCTAGAGACTATTGTTAGTCCCGAAGCGAACCACTTGGCCTCATCACGTCCATTCAATCCAAAAATTCCACATATCTGTGAAAGTAAAAGCGAGTAAATAGGCTCATCTCATTTAATGCCTCAAATAATATATATAATAATAGAAGGCTAGTAAAAAGAACTAGGTCACAATCTCAACATAAATGTTCGACTTTCATCTATTCTATCACTAATCAAGTGGTACCAATACAGACCCATGGCTACCGAAATCAACATATAAGACTAGTCTAGCCTAACTCAAAAGCATGATGAAATACATAATAGTGGATCCTCGGGGTAGGGGAGGCTCACCAATAAGCTAAACGTCTTGGATATTCAACAATGCGCATGTTGACGATCCCTAATCCTTGAATCTGCATCATAAAATAATGTAGCATCTAGTGGCATTAGTACATGGAAGGTACAATATGTAAAATAGCTGAATGAAATAGAAACATGTTGAATAATATGGAATAACATCAACTCAGATATAGAAAACAATCAACATGTCTAATGTCAATCTAAAGCAAGAATAAAGAGTAGACAAGTGACCCATCAACAATCAACCGCATCAATCAAATTAGACTAGTCTCAAAGGAACTCATCTCCTCACATTTCATATCAGCTTGACTCAGAGTACTCAAGGTAGGAACTTTCTGCGAGTTTCTCTTTTCCGACAAAAATCACTTATGAGACAGTGAATGTACAACCGCCAAGCTAATTTTTCCACAACCATACCAAACTTTCTAGCTTAGGAACGAACCGAATCCCAGAGGGAAACATCAATCAATTAAGTCCTATATCGCTTTTAGGGACTTATAATCAAGAGGAAACCACAATATAATATGATAGTTCTATGCCTCACCTACATTTGTACACGTAGTTTGACGAGTGCGAGTTGGAGTTACTCTTACTCTTTCGGTGCTTGATACTCCTCCCATGACTCGATGCTCATAAGAAAATCAATCTAATCAAACCAATCAAATCATAGGGACTTTTAACCCTATCATCAATCAATCTCATAGGGGCTTCAACCCTTTTATCAATCAATCTCATAGGGGCTTTAACCCTTTCATCTATACACGAGTACAAGTGACGAGTGGTTCTACACATGAGTCTAGAGCCTTGATTGGAGGATGTCGATTATGATCGTGATTGTGATTATGATGAGAGGATGATGATGAGTTGATTGAACTTGATAGTCCTATGAGTCTCCATAAATGAACTCCTCAACATAATAGTCTCCATAAATGACAGAAATTAATCGATGAAAGGGTTAAAGCCCCTATGATATTAATTAATGATACGGTTAAAAGTCCCTATGATTTGATTGTTTTGATTGGATTGATTATGTTATAAGCATTGAGCCATGGGAGAAGTATCGAGCACCGAAAGAGTAAGAGTTAGTCCAATTCGCACTCGTCAAAGTACGTCCCCAAACATAGGTGAGGCATAAAACCATCATATTATATTGTAGTTCCCTCTTGATTAGAAGTCCCTGAAAGTAGTAGAGGACTTAATTGATTGTTGTTTCCATCTGATTTGATTCGTTCCCAACCTGGAAAGTTTGGAACGGTTGTGGCAACATCAATTTGGCAGTTGTACATTTATTGTCTCATAAGTGATCATTTTTGAATAAGAGAAACTCCAGAAAGTTCCTACCTTGAGTAATCTGAGTTGAGATGAGATGAAATGAGTTTCTTGAGATGGATCTCACTTGATTGATGAGGTTGATTGGTTGATGTGTCACTTTTCTACTCTTCACTCTTTCTTTAGATAGACATTTGACATGTTGATTGTGTACTATTTCTGAGTTGATGTTGTTCCATATTATTCTACCTGTTTCAGTTTCATTTAGTTATTTACATACCGTACATTCCACGTACTGATGCCACTCGACGCTACATCATTTTATGACTTAGATATAGAGATTAGGGATTGTCAATTGGCGTATCATTGAAGATTCAGGACATTCAGCTAATTGGTGAGTCTCCCCTACTTCTGAGGGTTCACCACCATTATTTTATAATGCTTTTAAGTTAGACTAGATTAGTCTTTTATTTTGAACTCGGTAGCCATGGATCTGTCATTAGCACCACTTGATTAGTGATAGAGGCTCCATAGATGACATTTGAACGTTGATATGAAGATTGTGAGCTAGTTCCTTCTACTAGCCTTTTATTATTGCTATATATATATATATATATATATATATATATATATATATATATATATATATATATATATATATATATATATATAAATATATCATTTGAGACATTGGATGAGATGAGACAATTTACTCACTTTTACTTCTATAGATATGTAGAATTTTTGGATTGAATGGACGTGATGAGGCCAAGTGGTTCTCTTTGGGACTAACAATAGTTTCTACGTGCCGGCCACGTCTTGGGTACCCTCCCGGGGCGTGACAAACTTGGTATCAGAGCATAGAGTTCAAGTGTCCTAGGGAGTCTATGAAGCCATGTCTAGTAGAGTCCTTATTATTGGTGTGAAGAGCTCCACATCCATAATTTTGAGGCTATAGGACACTTACGAATTGTTTCACTTCTTTCATGTTCTAACTCGTGTGACAAAGTCGTACTCTATAAATGGTTCTGCTCTAATTCGTGCTCTAAGCGTTGTAGAGTTGTGATAATACCTCCCAGAATAGCTGTCAGAGGTAGGGGACCTCCTGCCAAATAGAATGTTAACCCACCTGAGCCTCAAGTACACAAGGAGCCTAGAGGCCAAGCTTTCCCTGTTGAGAAACCCCTGCAAGATGAGGTCTCCAATACTGAGCTACGCCAGGCTATTCAAACTCTAGCCCAGGCTGTCATAACACCTATAGTAAGACAAGGAGCGGGCAGACAAGATTCCCATGACACGTCGAGAGTTCGCGAATTCTTGAGGATGAATCCGCCTGAGTTCATGGGTCTGCATCCATAGAAGATCCTGAGAAATATGTTCAGGAACTTCAAAAGGTGTTCCAAGTGATGCATGTGACCGATGTGGACAGAGTTGAATTGGCTGCTTACCGACTTAAGGGTGTGGCCACACTATGGTTCGACTAATGGAAGAAGGGTAGAAGAGAGGATGCTACATTATTGAGATGGGCAGTGTTCGAGGAAACCTTCTTGGGATGCTTCTTACTAAGAGTATGAAGAGAGGCTAAGGTAAGAGAGTTCTTTAATCTTAAACAAGGCTCTATGATTGTGCAAGAGTATAGGTTGAAGTTCACGAAACTATCTCGCTATGCTCTGGACACGGTCGCTAACATGAGGGAAAGAATGGGGATGTATGTTGATGGATTGAATAGAGGACCCAAGAGAGATAGGAGGGGAGCAATGCTTGTGAATGATATGGATATCGGGAGATTGATGACGTTCATGCAACAAACAAATGAGGAGCGAAAACTAGATAGGGAAGAGTTTAGACGTAAGAGAGCAATGACATCCAACCAGGAGGTGGGAAGAAAAGGTAATGGTAACCGATTCCCAGCACCATTATCTGCTAGTCCACCTATGCCTAGAGGTAAGAATGAGCAGAGGTCTTAGAATGCTGGAACCCATCGATCTCAGTCACAAGCTAGTGTGGCTTAAGGTTCACAGGGTAAACCACCATGTGGTGAGTATGGAAAAATGCACTTGTGGAGATGTCGTGAAGGGAATGGTGTATGCTACAAATTTGTATAAACGGGTCACTACCTAAAAGAATGTCCAAAGTGGGATGACCAGGCTCAATCTTCTACACTAGCCCCCCTCCCCCTCCCCCCCCCCCCCCCCGAGCTAGAGGAAACTAGAGGGGTGCTACGTCAGGTGCAAGCAGAGCTACAAACCATTTGTATACCATGGGTAGTCGCCAAAATCAGGAGAACTCCCTAGATATAATGACAGGTATGATTCGAACCTTTACATTTGATTGTTATGTTTTGATGGATCCTTGTGCCATATTGTCATTTGTAACCCCTTATGTGGCCAGTAGATTTGATAGAACCCTTGAAAGTCTTCTTGAACCCTTTGATGTTTCTACTCCAGTAGGTGAGAATATCCGAGCATAGAGAATCTATAGAGCTTGTGTAATGTCCATCCATCATAGGGATACTCTTATTGATTTGGTTGAGTTGGAGAAGGTTGATTTTGATTTGATCCTTGGCATTGATTGGCTTCACTCTCAAATAATTTCTCCCCTTATCATTGCAGAATTTTATAAGCATCAAAAAATGATTATCTGTCAAGGATTGAATAAGGCAAGAGTAAGTAATTGATGTAAACAATAGGATAAATCAGTCGGAGTAATTTTAATTACAATTAGGTCAAATTTCAATCAGTGAGAAATTGATCAACATAATTAAAGGAAATAATCAATTAAATATAGTCAAACTTGAGAAAAAAATCAATCAATTCTTCTAAAATATCCCTTTACTAGCAAACCTTTAATAGTGCAAGAGGACATTAATTTCAAATTCGCAAGCAACCAAATTCATGTTCATACTTCATGTAAAACATTGAATCTTTGGACAATGATATTTCAACATAGTAAAAATAAATCTAAGCAAATGAGTTAACTAGAAGATGGGTTACCGAAATGTCGACACAAATCGTATAAAACAAGTATAGGAATGATTTTCAACCATCCACCAATCATTTATGAGGTAAAAGAAATAATACCATAATTAGATATCACGACCCAGACCTACAGCCTAGATGTGACATAATGAATGAGAACCCAAGGGTCCCCAAACAAGCTTCAATGTATCCAAATTCACATCATCACTTCGGAAGCACATTCAAATAATAGACACATAGTTTTAAGGGATGGGAAAGTAGGAATCACGCTATGGGGGTATTGAAGGGAAAGGGATTTACATGGATTCACATAGCACATAGCACATAGGAACTGGGGGGGGGGGGAGTAAGTATGACTCACTCTATGGGGGCAATACGGGTTTAGGATCTTCCACATTTCCACATCAAACATACGTACATCTCATCATTTCCATAATCAATCCATGCTAGCCATATCCAATAGATAACCGAAATCATAAACTTCAAATATAACACATAGCATATAGAATCTACGAGAGTCTACAAGATGTCCAACAATGTCTCTTGTCTTAAGATTTGACGGGGCCCAAGACATATACTGGGCTCACCCTCAATTAAGAAGATAAAAAGTAAATAATATAGGTAGAAGGAAGGTGGTTTGTCTTTGGAAGATAGGACTCACCACAATATCAATTTTCCGAATTCAAGCTACCCGTCTAGTGGTGGATGATCATAACACACGGTCTCTACAAGGTAAAATCATGTAGGCATATAGTATGCGTTCGTATGTTTGAATGTACTAAGTATGCGGGCATGCAACATGAAAGGAAGATGATGTTAACCTACACAATATTCCATATGAAAACCATAGAGTAGCCATAACCCACATATACTAGCACTCAAAGAGTCACTCCTTGCTTGAATTGTGTAAAGGGAGGGTTGTACCCATCCTCATCAATACACATGTAGCTCATGACATAACTTTGTATATGGAAAGTTGTACCTTTCCTCATCTACACATTGTGTAAAGGGAGGGTTGTACCCATCCTCATCAATACACACTTAGCTCATATAACCATGTGCATAGGGAAGGTTGTACCTATCCTCATCTATGCCTTGTGTAAAGGGAGGGTTGTGCCCGTCCTCATCAATACACACTTAGCTTGTACATACATGTGCATAAAGAAGGTTGTACCCATCCTCATCTATGTATTATTTAAAGGGAGGTTATGCCCGTTCTCATCAATACACCCTTAGCTCATACTTACATGTGCATAGGGAAGGTTGTACCAATCCTCAACTATGCATTGTGTTAAAGGGAGGATTGTGCCTGTCCTCATCAATACGCCCATGTGATTACATACTCATGCAAGATGCCATATCATATACACACCCATATAATTTGTATTCATGTAGAAGTCAAGTTCATATTGCTATCAATTCGTATCATAATGGTGTTCAATTTATATCATGCTCATGTTCATAGATTCTCACTCAATCCTTGTTCCTAACCATAATTTTCATCCAAATCCTATGCATAAACACGTTTATGTTTTAACCCACTTCATACTTTCCATATAAACCGATGTTCATGAATGCAAATGCAATGCATGATGTGAGGATAACATGGGTAACATAGATTCAAGTTAAAATCAACATCATAATATGAAATTGAATAAATCCATAACTAAATCAACAGCCAATTCATACTATAACTCACCCATGCATAAATCAACTTTAAAAAGGGGACATGCGTGTTCATAACTTAATATCTCAATATAAATCATCATAAATAGTGATCAAAGTAGATTAAAATAATAGGTAAAGTACAGCCCATACATCAATTGGATGTAATAAAATCAAATAATGTGAATTCATATTTAAAGTGAATTAAAATCCATGACATTATTTGAAAGGAATTTTGGGTCTTCTTGGTTGAAAGGGACCAAGAATCAATCCCACATACCTTGATTAGAACGATGAATTTGAGATGCAATTTTAGCTTGAATTTAAAACCCCAATTGAATCCTAGCTCGAATCTTCAAGATGAGACTTGGAGAGAATTTTGAGAGTTTAATTCTAAAAACTAAGTGTTAGTCTTGAATGAGGGTTTAGAATTAGTGTAGGAGAAGTTTAGGAATATAAGGGGGTTAAAAAGGTCTTAAAAGCCTTGGGGATGGGTAAAAAATACCTCAATAAAACACCACTTTAAATTTGTAACTGAACTTGACACGGTTGGCTTCACGGTCCGTGAAGCTCTTCATGGTCCGTGAAGGGCTCCTATCTAGCCCGGACAGATTCTATGAAAAAGGGCATAACTTTTTGCTCCAAAGTCAGAATGAGGTGAGATCAGATGCGTTGGAAAGATAATTCAAATAGCTTCAATTTGATAGGTTGTGGGACACCCATTTTTTTATGCTAAGAGATATGACCATTTAAAGTTGACCCTTCTATCGGTACTTGTGAAAAACATAGCCAATGGAATTCCTTTGAAATAGACTTGATGTAAGAGATGTATGATGGCCTTAATCAACATAAATAAGATTGAATTGAAGGCTTGAAAATGAACTTAGATTGAGCTTAAAGATCCCATACTTAAAATTTTTCAACGAAGTCACCTTCACGAAAGAGGTTACACGGGCCGTGTAGTGTCACATGGTCCATCACACTGCCTGTACCCCTCTCCTTAGAAAATTCCACAATTATGTTACGAGATGGTGATTCCATACTTAGAAAAATTTCACTCTGGAAGCTTTGCGGATGGCCACATGGGCCGTGACACCCCACACGGTCGTTCACTTGGTCGTGTAACCATACTTGGTCCCAAAACTGTGCGATTTCAAGCCAAGGTCACCACACAGCCTACCACACAATCCGTGAAGTGTCGCACGTACCGTGAGGTGTCCAAGTGTGGTGTGCCTTAGTTTAAAACACCACGTTTAAGGGCCAAACATCCCCCAAATGCCAAGGGCCACTCCATGGAGGCTTCACACGGGTCGTGTGACATCACTTAGACCGTGAGGGCTCCCATGAAGCGTCACTTTCGTCCAAAAGTTTTCTGGAACCAAATTTCCATGCTCCATTAAGGTCATGCAAAATTATGGGTCATTACAGTAGAGGCCATAGAGGTGATACCCTGGATGAATCTTGTAATGAAATTCTAATAATCAAACAAAATTCTTATTTCAAAGCATTAAACGACCCCTATCAACCAATCCAACAACACCACGGTCATTGGATGACCTTAGCTTCACCAAATGCTTCCTTGCCAATTGCATGGTGGCAAAAGGTATAGGTGTTCTACTTTTGCTTTGGTTTTGGGTTTGTTCCTGTGGCAAGGGTCATTTGGATGAGGGAGGAGGCTGGAGAGAGGGTTTTCGATGGAAAGGTGACTG
The DNA here is from genome assembly GCA_029948455.1 of Solanum rostratum. Classification (NCBI taxonomy): domain Eukaryota; kingdom Viridiplantae; phylum Streptophyta; class Magnoliopsida; order Solanales; family Solanaceae; genus Solanum; species Solanum rostratum. The sequence goes on from CM057055.1 coordinate 24,762,807, forward strand.
CGCTTTGGTGACGGAGAGGAGGAACAATAAGGAGAAAGTTTTTGATGATAGAAGATGGGGAAGGAAGAAAGGTCGTGGCTAGGGTAGTTTTCTGGTGGTATGTGAACTTCTAGACAGGGCTTGTTTGTACTGGTTGCATGGCTTTCAAAAGAGGGGAGAAAGAGGGAAAAGGGTCACTAGTGGTTTGGCCAGTGGTAGGTATTTTTCAACATAAGGGTGGTCAGATAAGGAAGAATGGGGTTCATGATTGATTTTGGTGCAATGGTTGTGGTGATTAAAGGAAGGTGGAAAGGACTTTTAGTGTGGAAGAGGGAGTGAGGAGAGGTGGGTGTTAACCTAGGTGGCTATCGACAGGTCTGGTAGCCATTTTGGAAATAGTTCTCTCTGAAAAAATGGAGAAAGAGAGGAGAACAAAGGGGTCAGGGGATTTAGGGGAGATTTTTATGGGGTTTCTGACATTGGGGACATCGGTGGTGTTGGAAGCGAGGTCATTTTGGCTCAATAGAGCGGCAACGGGGGGAAGTGTTTGATGATAGCTATTAGGGGAAAGTTTAAGGAGAAAGTGGAAATGGAATTAGGGTTGGGGTATGGTGATATGTTAAATTAGGAAATTATTGGGATTTAATCATGGCCATTAGATTAAAACAAATTAATAGACGAGATTAATCCTCATGGATTTGGGTCGGATCTGGTTGAAATTGGATCATCCAAATTGCATAAAAATGAAATTGAATTGAGAATTTAAATTTAGGCCACAAATTGATTCAATTGGGCTAGAATTGAAAGAAATTATAAATGAATTGACTAAAATTTTAAATAAATTGAATAGAAAAGGCTATGATTTACTCTTTTATTAGAGCATTTTTTTCTAGTATATCCTTGACCTTGTTGGAGTATTTTTGTCTTTTCTTATTCTTCCAACAACCTTTCTTTTTCCTTCTTCTTCTTCTTCTTCTTTTTTTTTTTTTTTACCTTTTTCTGTTTCTAGAAGTCATCTTTGCATTCTTGATTTTGAGACTTTGCATCTTTCGCTTTTGACAATTTCAAACTTGGATTTTCTCTTATTATTTGCGGTTTTTTTGTGCGCTCAAGAAGGATGGGCCAAGAGAGGAATAGTGCTTATAGCCACTCAAAAGGGTAATAGCTAAAATGTGATTGTCCTATGAAAAGACTTTATGCTCAAAGTGAGGAAAACTAAGTATTAATGCCATTTGGTAGTCTTTGAATGACACAATCGAATCAAGGAAGGCCTACGATCCTTTCTCAAACCAAACATTACTCAAGATTGTGCCTTAGCAAACAATCAGGCGAGGTTCTAGATCAACCATACGATGCGATTGAATTTTGATCTAAACCTCACCACACAATGCACTTGAAACTATAAGATTAGTTTTATTCTTGTCTTAATGCGTGCAAGAAAATTTTTAAGCATCACAAAAATATAATGAGGTACCAAAAGAATCTAAGATTTACCGCAAAATCAATCATTTTCATCTTGTCAAGTATTTACTTTCTTCTAACTGTACCTGTCCCAATTGAGTCAAAGATTGACTCCTAAAATATGCACACTATGTTTTTTGAGATTTTTAAAAACTGACTACCGAACCTAAAAGAGGTTGCCTATGTATCTCATGAATATGAAAATCAGGTACGTATAGTTCATGAAGATATAGTATAAAATATGACTTTGAAAAATGGTACATTTTATTTATAAGAGAAAAGTCACAAAAATCAAAAAGTACTTTATTGCGTGGAAAGAAAAAATATTTATCAAATTAAATATTCACATGTGTTTTTATGGAGTCAAACCAGAGAAGAACTACCTACGTATCACACCAAATGATGAGAATCAGATTCGCGTAGTTCTGACGAATATGGTATAAAATGCATATTTTGAAAAAATAAAAGTATGTTTTGAAAGAAGAATAACATGCATGAAAGAATCAACAAATATATTTTAAGGACAAACTATTCACATTAATAATAAATACCAAACAATTTTTTTTTGTACATAACATAAAATAAACAAAGTGAAAAGTATTTACTGAATAAAAAATCATATACTAAATTTGCGAAAATCTCTTTTTTATTAAGCCATTCTGGAAAAAGAATTCCCTCTATTTTTATTATGAGGAATAGGAAAACTTTCGGGAAATATGACCAAGCCATTGTGACGCCTACGTATCTCATTGAAGTGGAAATCAGGTCACTGGTAGTTCAACCCGATATAATTGGCAAAATCACATTTCAAACAAAATATATGTATTTACACAAAGTCAAAATAAACACGAATGGAACAAATTATTTAACATTTACACAAAAAAATAATGTATAATGCATCATAATAAACCTAACTATTGAAGAATGTGTGTGTCGTGTGTACGTCCTATTGTCCCCAAAAATACATTATATAAATTATGCGAATAAAATGAATGGAGATACAAAATGAGTGGAAAGGGTCTACAAAAAATATTTCCCATGCAGGGATACAACTCTAAACAATTTATTTACAATAAAACAAACTAAACTACAAGTAATAAAAATTTCAAATCTGAAGGGCAATGATACATATAACCCGACATATATATCCTTCAATTAGATTCAAGATGATCTTCTAATGGACCCAGTATGGAAAAAATACCGAGTCTACTTAGGCAAATGCACCTAAATGAGGTATTTGGTTCCGCTCTAGCATAGGTTTACTAAGAGTTGGTTTCAAAAGACCTGGTATCCGAGTTGGATAAACTATGGGGTGAAAATAGTAAATGGCGTTGGATGACCATGAACCAACTACCCACTTACCATTTCCAAAAAAGATAAAGGGTTTTGTTTTTGAAGGGACAACCGCGGATAACCACGTAACCACCCTAATGCAAACTATTTGTCGTTTGACAGAAATCAAACCATAAAATGCAAATGACAGTGTATTAAGTAAATAATGAATGAATGGATAAATAAATAAATAAATACAAGAATACCCAACATAATATACAAGATAAGACCTATGTTATAAAAATAAAATCTCCTCAATTTGAAAAAAATGAAATCATAATAGTTAGAACCTTAAGATTCCCGAGCAGCCACCATTCTGTTGACATTCCGAAGGCACAATGTCGTGAAAAGTCGTAAATAATTAAATAAAAGAATTTAAAAGAATTTTTTTTTAGAAAAAATTATTTAATTTAGAGTAGGAACCTAATTTTAAGGATTATTTGAAAATCGATTAATTATTTACAAAACAGTCTACGAACCAAAAAATTCTGAGTAAGGATTCAAGTTATTCCATAGTGAAGGTGTTAGCATCCTCCAAAATCCACAATTTTGGGTTCCGACTGAACTCATTTTTTTTCAAATTAAGGAGGAATACAATAGAACATAAGTATGATAATCATAAAATATACACAAAGAATGAAATAAATAATAATACGAGAAATGGCCTAGTGTTTGCCTAACACCAATAATATACACAATAATGAATAAATAAGAAACAAACAAACAAACAAACAAACAACTCCGTGCACCTGTAAAAACACTTAGTAAAAGTGTTAGTAATGAATAAAATAATCACTAAAAAAAATTTGTCATATATACATGGAAGGCCTTGGAAATCGACGATAATTTTTTCATCGGACAATTTTAACAAAAGATGTTTGCATCAACTTAAACTAAAATTTCTACATTTTAAAATGTAATAAATATTAATCTAAACTAAATTGTTTTTGTCTCTTTTGATGGGGAGACCTCGAAATGCGACAGATAAATTTTTCACGAGTCAATTATAACAAACAATATATACATGAATTTAAACTAATTATTTTTTTTTGAATTTTAACATGTGATAAATATGAATATACACTAACTTCTTTCCATCTTTTTAGGTCTCGAAATCTGACGGATAGATTTTTTGTTGACCATTTGAACATCTAACGGGTGAATGTGAATTTAAACTAAAATCTTTTGAATTCTAATATGCAATAAATATGACTGTAAACTAAGTTATTTTCGTCTTTCAAATGTGGAGACTACAAAATTCGACGAATAGATTTTTCATTGTCCATTTTAACATTTAAATGTATGCAATATCAATTAAAATGTAAAATGATGATCTCATATACACATAATAATGAATCATAACAGTAGCATAAAAATTAGAAAAAATCAAATAGAATAATATTCCAGTATAATGATAATAACAAACCCAAAAACATACATCAAACATTAACAAAGTATTAAATGAATAAAGAAAGGAATAAAAACGAGACGATCATAGTGAGAACAAAATCAATAGTAAAAGTAATAAAAATAATGGAACTATATGTAAAAAAAAAAGACAAAGGATAATGCTATATTGAAATAGATCTAAATATTACCAGAGAAGCTGTCACGCCCTAGGAAGGTACCTAAGACGTGGTTGATACCTAGAGACTATTGTTAGTCCCGAAGCGAACCACTTGGCCTCATCACGTCCATTCAATCCAAAAATTCTACATAACTGTGAAAGTAAAAGCGAGTAAATAGGCTCATCTCATCTAATGCCTCAAATAATATATATAATAATAGAAGGCTAGTAAAAAGAACTAGGTCAGAATCTCAACATAAATGTTCGACTTTTATCTATTCTATCACTAATCAAGTGGTACCAATACAGACCCATGGCGACCGAAATCAACATATAAGACTAGTCTAGCCTAACTCAAAAGCATGATGAAATACATAATAGTGGATCCTCGAGGTAGCGAAGGCTCACCAATAAGCTAAACGTCTTGGATATTCAACAATGCGCATGTTGACGATCCCTAATCCCTGAATCAGCATCATAAAATGATTTAGCATCTAGTGGCGTTAGTACGTGGAAGGTACGGTATGTAAAATAGCTGAATGAAATAGAAACAGGTTGAGTAATATGGAATAACATCAACTCAGATATAGAAAACAATCAACATGTCAAATGTCAATCTAAAGCAAGAACAAAGAGTAGAAAAGTGACCCCTCAACAATCAACCGCATCAATCAAATTAGACTGGTCTCAAAGGAACTCATCTCCTCACATCTCATATCAGCTTGACTCAGAGTACTCAAGGTAGGAACTTTCTGTGAGTTTCTCTTATCCGACAACAATCACTTATGAGACAGTGAATGTACAACCGCCAAGCTAATTTTTCCACAATTGTACCAAACTTTCTACGTTAGGAACGAATCGAATCCCAGAGGGAAACATCAATCAATTAAGTCCTATATTGCTTTTAGGGACTTATAATCAAGAGGAAACCACAATATAATATGATAGTTCTATGCCTCACCTACATTTGGACACGTAGTTTGACGAGTGCGAGTTGGAGTTACTCTTACTCTTTCGGTGCTTGATACTCCTCCCATGACTCGATGCTCATAAGACAATCAATCTAATCAAACCAATAAAATCATAGGGACTTTTAACCCTATCATCAATCAATCTCATAGGGGCTTCAACCCTTTTATCAATCAATCTCATAGGGGCTTTAACCCTTTCATCTATACACAAGTACAAGTGACGAGTGGTTCTATACATGAGTCTAGAGCCTTGATTGGAGGATGTCGATTATGATTGTGATTGTGATTGTGATGAGAGAATGATGATGAGTTGATAGAACTTGATAGTCCTATGAGTCTCCATAAATGAACTCCTCAACATAATAGTCTCCATAAATGACAGAAATTAATCGATGAAAGGGTTTAAGCCCCTACGAGATTAATTAATGATACGGTTAAAAGTCCCTATGATTTGATTGTTTTTATTGTATTGATTATGTTATAAGCATTGAGTCATGGGAGAAGTATTGAGCACCGAAAGAGTAAGAGTTAGTCCAATTCGCACTCGTCAAAGTACGTCTCCAAACATAGGTGAGGCACAAAATCATCATATTATATTGTGGTTCCCTCTTGATTAGAAGTCCCTGAAAGCAGTAGAGGACTTAATTGATTGTTGTTTCCCTCTGATTTGATTCGTTCCCAACCTGGAAAGTTTGGAACGGTTGTGGCAACATCAACTTGGCAGTTGTACATTTACTGTCTCATAAGTGATCGTTTTCGAAGAAGAGAAACTCCCAGAAAGTTCCTACCTTGAGTAATCTGAGTTGAGATGAGATGAAATGAGTTTCTTGAGATGGATCTGGCTTGATTGATGAGGTTGATTGATTGATGTGTCACTTGTCTACTCTTCACTCTTTCTTTAGATAGACATTTGATATGTTGATTGTGTACTATTTCTGAGTTGATGTTATTCCATATTATTCTACCTGTTTTAGTTTCATTTAGTTATTTTACATACCATATATTCCATGTACTGATGCCACTCGACCCTACATCATTTTATGACTTAGATATAGAGATTAGGGATTGTCAATTGGCGTATCATTGAAGATTCAGGACATTCTGCTGATTGGTGAGTCTCCCCTACTTCTGAGGGTTCACCATCATTATTTTATCATGCTTTTAAGTTAGACTAGATTAGTATTTTAATTTGAACTCGGTAGCCATGGGTCTGTCATTGGCTTCATAGATGACATTTGAACGTTGATATGAAGATTGTGAGCTAGTTCCTTCTACTAGCCTTTTATTATATATATATATATATATATATATATATATATATATATATATATATATATATATATATATATATATATATATATATATATATATATATATATATATATATCATTTGAGACATTGGATGAGATGAGACTATTTACTCACTTTTACTTCTATAGATATGTAGAATTTTTGGATTGAATGGAAGTGATGAGGCCAAGTGGTTCTCTTTGGGACTAACAATAGTCTCTAGGTGCCGGCCACGTCTTGGGTACCCTCCCGAGGCGTGACAAACTTGGTATCAGAGCATGGAGTTCAAGTGTCCCAGGGAGTCTATGAAGCCATGTCTAGTAGAGTCCTTATTATTGGTGTGAAGAGCTCCACATCCATAATTTGGAGGCTATAGGACACTTACGAATTGTTTCACTTCTTTCATGTTCTAACTCGTGCGACAAAGTCGTACTCTATAAATGGTTCTGCTCTAATTCGTGCTCTACGCGTTGTAGAGTTATGATCATGCCTCCCAGAATAGCTGTCAGAGGTAGGGGACCTCCTGCCAAATAGAATATTAACCCACCTGAGCCTCAACAAAACAAGGAGCCTACAGGCCAAGCTTTCCCTGTTGAGTAGCCCCTGCAAGATGAGGTCTCCAATGCTGAGCTACGCCAGGCTATTCAAACTCTAGCCCAGGTTGTCATAACACCTATAGTAAGACAAGGAGCAGGCAGACAAGATTCCCATGACACGTCGAGAGTTCGCGAATTCTTGAGGATGAATCCGCCTGAGTTCATGGGTCTGCATCCACAGAAGATCCTGAGAAATATGTTCAGGAACTTCAAAAGGTGTTCCAAGTGATGCATGTGGCTGATGTGGACAGAGTTGAATTGGCTGCTTACCGACTTAAGGGTATGGCCAGACTATGGTTAGACTAATGGAAGAAGGGTAGAAGAGAGGATGCTACATTATTAAGATGGGCAGTGTTCGAGGAAACCTTCTTGGGATGCTTCTTCCCAAGAGTATGAAGAGAGGCTAAGGTAAGAGAGTTCTTGAATTTTAAACAAGGCTCTATGATTGCGCAAGAGTATAGGTTGAAGTTCACAAAACTATCTCGCTATGCTCTGGACACGGTCGCTAACATGAGGGAAAGAATGGGGATGTATGTTGATGGGTTGAATAGAGGACCAAGAGAGATAGGAGGGGAGCAATGCTTGTGAATGATATGGATATCGGGAGATTGATGACGTTCATGAAACAAACCAATGAGGAGAGAAAACTAGATACGGAAGAGTTTAGACGTAAGAGAGCAATGACATCCAGCCAGGAGGTGGGAAGAAAAGGTAATGTTAACCGATTCCTAGCACCATTATCTGCTAGTACACCTATGCCTAGAGTAAAAATGAGCAGAGGTCTTAGAATGTTGGAACCTATGGATCTCAGTCACAAGCTAGTGTGGCTTAAGGTTCACAGGGGAAACCACCATGTGGTGAGTATGGAAAAATGTACTTGGGGAGATGTCGTGAAGGGAATGGTGTATGCTACAAATGTGGATAAATGGGTCACTACCTAAAAGAATGTCCAAAGTGGGATGACCAGACTCAATCTTCTACACTAGCCCCCCCCCCCCCCCAGCTAGAGGAAACTAGAGGGGTGCTATGTCAGGTGCAAGTGGAGCTACAAACCATTTGTATGCCATGGGTAGTCGCCAAAATCAGGAGAACTCCCTAGATATAGTGACAGGTATGATTCGAACCCCTACATTTGATTGTTATGTTTTGATGGATCCTTGTGCCATATTGTCATTTGTAACTCCTTATGTGGCCAGTATATTTGATAAAACCCTTGAGAGTCTTCTTGAACCCTTTGATGTTTCTACTCCAGTAGGCGAGAATATCCGAGCATAGAGAATCTATAGAGCTTGTGTAGTGTCCACCCATCATAAGGATACTCTTATTGATTTTGTTGAGTTGGAGAAGGTTGATTTTGATTTGATCTTTGGCATGGATTGGTTTCACACCTATTATGCCTCCTTTGATTGTAGACCCCGAACCGTGAAGTTCCAATTCTTTAATGAACCAGTTCTTGAGTGGAAGAGTTATTTGTTGCACCTAGGGGAAATTTTATCTCATACCTTAGGGCCAGAAAATTGATTTCCAAAGGTTGTATATATCACTTTGTGCGAGATAAATCTGATGATGTTGAGTCTCTTACTTTTGAGTCAGTCCCGATTGTGAATGAGTTTCCCGAAGTATTTCCTGAGGATCTTCCCGGAGTCCTTTCTGATAGGGAGATTGACTTTGGGATTGATATTCTTCCTGATACCCAGCCTATCTCAATTCCACCTTATAGGATGGCCTTCGCTGCGTTGAAAGAGTTGAAACAACAATTGAAAGATCTATTAAAGAAGGGCTTTATAAGGCCGAGTGTTTCTCCTTTGGGTGCCCGAATCCTATTCGTGCGAAACAAAGATGGATCCCTCAGAATATGTATTGACTATAGGCAACTGAATAAGGTCACTATAACAAATAAGTATCATTTTTCAAGGATATATGATCTGTTTGACCAACTTCAAGGTGCTTCTTGTTTCTCAAAAATAGACCTCAGATCTGGCTACCATCAATTGAAAGTAAAGGAATGTGATATTCCAAAGACAACCTTTAGGACCAGATATGGTCATTTTGAGTTCTTGGTCATCTCCTTTGGGTTAGCGAATGCACCGGCAATTTTTATCGACTTGATGAATAGAGTATTCAAACAATATCTTGATATGTTTGTGATTGTATTAATCGATGATATTTTTGTATATTCGAGAGATGAGAAAAAGCATGCTAATCATCCAAGAGTTGTCCTCCAAACAGTTAAGGACCATGAATTGTATGCGAAATTCTCGAAGTGTGAATTCTGGATTAAGTCAGTGGCTTTCTTAGGCCACGTGATTTCTGGTGATGGTATTCGAGTAGATGCTCAAAAGATTGAAGCAGTTAAGAACTGGCCCAAACTGACCTCTCAAACTGACATAAGAAGTTTCTTGGGGTTGGTAGGCTACTACCACAGATTCGTTGATGGTTTTTCTTCTTTATCTACACCATTGACTAAATTGACTCAGAAAAAGGCCAAGTTTTAGTAGTCCAACGAATGTGAAAAAAGTTTCCAAGAGTTGAAGACGAGACTGGCTACTGCACCGACTAATGGAAGAAGGGTAGAAGAGAGGATGCTACATTATTAAGATGGGCAGTGTTCGAGGAAACCTTCTTGGGATGCTTCTTCCCAAGAGTATGAAGAGAGGCTAAGGTAAGAGAGTTCTTGAATTTTAAACAAGGCTCTATAATTGTGCAAATAGGTTGAAGTTCACAAAACTATCTGGCTATGCTCTGGACACGGTCGCTAACATGAGGGAAAGAATGGGGATGTATGTTGATGGGTTGAATAGAGGACCAAGAGAGATAGGAGGGGAGCAATGCTTGTGAATGATATGGATATCGGGAGATTGATGACGTTCATGCAACAAACCAATGAGGAGAGAAAACTAGATACGGAAGAGTTTAGACGTAAGAGAGCAATGACATCCAGCCAGGAGGTGGGAAGAAAAGGTAATGTTAACCGATTCCTAGCACCATTATCTGCTAGTACAGCTATACCTAGAGTAAAAATGAGCAGAGGTCTTAGAATGTTGGAACCTATGGATCTCAGTCACAAGCTAGTGTGGCTTAAGGTTCACAGGGGAAACCACCATGTGGTGAGTATGGAAAAATGCACTTGGGGAGATGTCGTGAAGGGAATGGTGTATGCTACAAATGTGGATAAATGGGTCACTACCTAAAAGAATGTCCAAAGTAGGATGACCAGACTCAATCTTCTACACTAGCCCCCCCCCCCCCCCCCCCCCAGCTAGAGGAAACTAGAGGGGTGCTATGTCAGGTGCAAGTGGAGCTACAAACCATTTGTATGCCATGGGTAGTCGCCAAAATCAGGAGAACTCCCTAGAAATAGTGACAGGTATGATTCGAACCCCTACATTTGATTGTTATGTTTTGATGGATCCTTGTGCCATATTGTCATTTGTAACTCCTTATGTGGCCAGTATATTTGATAGAACCCTTGAGAGTCTTCTTGAACCCTTTGATGTTTCTACTCCAGTAGGCGAGAATATCCGAGCATAGAGAATCTATAGAGCTTGTGTAGTGTCCATCCATCATAAGGATACTCTTATTGATTTTGTTGAGTTGGAGAAGGTTGATTTTGATTTAATCCTTGGCATGGATTGGTTTCACACCTATTATGCCTCCTTTGATTGTAGACCCCGAACCGTGAAGTTCCAATTCTTTAATGAACCAGTTCTTGAGTGGAAGAGTGATTTGTTGCACCTAGGGGAAATTTTATCTCATACCTTAGGGCCAGAAAATTGATTTCCAAAGGTTGTATATATCACTTTGTGCGAGATAAATCTGATGATGTTGAGTCTCTTACTTTTGAGTCAGTCCCGATTGTGAATGAGTTTCCCGAAGTATTTCCTGAGGATCTTCCCGGAGTCCTTTCTGATAGGGAGATTGACTTTGGGATTGATATTCTTCCTGATACCCAGCCTATCTCAATTCCACCTTATAGGATGGCCTTCGCTGCGTTGAAAGAGTTGAAACAACAATTGAAAGATCTATTAAAGAAGGGCTTTATAAGGCCGAGTGTTTCTCCTTTGGGTGCCCGAATCCTATTCGTGCGAAACAAAGATGGATCCCTCAAAATATGTATTGACTATAGGCAACTGAATAAGGTCACTATAACAAATAAGAATCATTTTTCAAGGATATATGATCTGTTTGACCAACTTCAAGGTGCTTCTTGTTTCTCAAAAATAGACCTCAGATCTGGCTACCATCAATTGAAAGTAAAGGAATGTGATATTCCAAAGACAACCTTTAGGACCAGATATGGTCATTTTGAGTTCTTGGTCATCTCCTTTGGGTTAGCGAATACACCGGCAATTTTTATCGACTTGATGAATAGAGTATTCAAACAATATCTTGATATGTTTGTGATTGTATTAATCGATGATATTTTTGTATATTCGAGAGATGAGAAAGAGCATGCTAATCATCCCAGAGTTGTCCTCCAAACAGTTAAGGACCATGAATTGTATGCAAAATTCTCGAAGTGTGAATTCTGGATTAAGTCAGTGGCTTTCATAGGCCACGTGATTTCTGGTGATGGTATTCGAGTAGATGCTCAAAAGATTGAAGCAGTTAAGAACTGGCCCAAACTGACCTCTCAAACTGACATAAGAAGTTTCTTGGGGTTGGTAGGCTACTACCACAGATTCGTTGATGGTTTTTCTTCTTTATCTACACCATTGACTAAATTGACTCAGAAAAGGCCAAGTTTTAGTAGTCCAACGAATGTGAAAAAAGTATCCAAGAGTTGAAGACGAGACTGACTACTGCACCAATTCTATCCTTGCCTTATTGAACAGAGTACTTTATAATTTATTGTGATGCTTTGAGGGTTGGATTGGGATGTGTGCTGATGTAGAGAGGGAAGGTAATAGCATATGTTTCCAAATATCTTAAGGTTTATGAGAGGAACTATCCAACCCATAATCCCGAGTTGGCAGCAGCGGTATTTGCACTTAAAATTTGGCGCAACTACTTATATGGAGTGGATGTGGGTGTGTTCACTGACCACAAGAGCTTTCAGTATGTTTTCAGTCCAAAAGAGCTCAACCTACGACAGAGGAGATGGTTGAAGTTGCTCAAGGATTACGACATGAGCATTCTCTACTATCTTGGTAAAGCTAACGTTGTTGCTAACTCTATTAGTAGGTTGTCACTGGGTAGCACAACCCATGTTGAGGAGGGAAAGAAGGAGCTAGCTAAAGAAGTGCATCGACTGGCTCGATTAGGAGTTTAACTTGAGAAGAGTAATAAGGGAGGAGTTAATGTTCAGAATAGGTATGCTTTATCATTAGTGGCTGAGGTGAAAGAAAAGCAAAACCAAGATCCTATCATACTCCAATTGAAAGAGGTCGTCCTTAAACAGAAAGTGATTGTTTTTTCTAAAGGGAGAGATGGAGTGTTGAGATACTAGAGTAGATTGTGTGTTCTGAATGTGGATGACATTCGAGATATAATCATGGTTGAAGCCCATAGCACTTGATATTCCATTCATCTTGGCTCTACTAAGATGTACCATGACTTGAGAGAAGTCTATTGATTAATGGAAGTGGGAAATGATTAATATGGACTTTATTATTGGTCCACCAAGGTCTCGAAGGCAACATGAGTTGATATGGGTGATTGTAGATAGGATGACTAAATCAGCTCACTTCTTACCAGTCAAGACCACTAACACTGTGAAGCAGTATGCCAAGTTTTACATCCAGGAGATTGTGAGGTTGCATAGAGTTCCCTTGTCCATCATCTCAGACAGAGGAGCTTAATTCACCTCCCAATTTTAGGGATCATTCCAGAAAGGATTAGGTTCTACAGTGAACCTAAGTACAACCTTTCATCCACAGACAGATGGTCAGACAGAGCGCACAATTCAGACCGTTAGAGGATATGTTGAGAGCATGTGTTCTTGATTTCAAGGGAATTGGGATAATCACCTACCATTGATTGAATTTGAATATAATAACAGTTATCATGCAAATGGCTCCCTATGAATCCTTATATAGCAGGAGATGTAGATCACGAATTGGGTGGTTTGAGGTTGGAGAAACAGAATAAATTGGGCCTGATCTGTCCACCAATCGATGGAGAAGGTTAAGGTCATTAGAGAAAGATTGAATACTTCCCAAAGTCGTCATAAATCTTATACCGATGTAAGGAGAAGAGACTTAGAGTTCGAGGTAAATGATTGGGTGTACTTAAAAGTGTCATCTATGAAGGGTGTCATGAGATTTAGGAAGAAGGAAAAGTTGAGTCCACGCTATGTGGGACCTAATCAGATTGTGAAGAGGATTGGGAATGTTACGTATGTGTTAGAGTTTCCTTTTGAAGTTAGATGAAATTCATCTGGTATTCAATGTGTCGATGTTGAAGAAGTTTTTAGGAGATCCTACGTTGGTTATCCATGTTGATAACATTGGAGTAAAGGATAGCTTGTCCTGCGAAGAGGTTCTTGTCCAAATCCTTGATCGACAGATTCGTAAGTTGAGAAACAAAGAGATAGCCTCAGTCAAAGTCCTGTGGAGAAATCAATTCATTGAGGAAGCTACATGGAAAGTTGAGGAAGAGATGAAGGCCAAATATCTGCACCTATTCGTGCCAAATGATGAGAACGTCGAAGGTAAATTTCTTGCCCTTGACTAAATTGATTGATCTATTCTTGAGTTGATTGTCTATACTTGAGTACGAGTAGAGTTGATTGAAATTTATGAGAAGTTGAGAGTTTGATTGGTTGAGTTGAATGTTGAGATGAGTCATGAGTCTATTCATGCTTTGATATCCACCTTTACTCATCATTCGAGGACGAATAGTCCCAAGGGGGAGATGATGTAACGTCCGGTAAAATCATCAAAATACCCTTAGAGGAAGGGTATGTACATAAAGCATTTTTTGATGCTCTTATGGAAAATTCGAAACCAGATATGTGATTAACACAAAACATTAAGTGAGAAAATAGTCTCAGTCGATTTTCAGAGCGACCGGATCAAAATATAACTTTTCGACCGGAAAATGAAAACAGTGAGAGTGCTCGATGGAGGCACGTTGTGCCTCTGTAGTGGACCCAGACTTATATTTTTTCAAACTTTTTTGATGGGATTGAGAAAACTCGTTCAGCGGGGAAAAATACATTGTATGTGACCAGTTTGCGTCGCAGGCTAAATTATTCCGAGGTTAAAAAATTTCTAAATTTTTTAGGGGGCATTCTGGTCGATTTCCATCCCCTCCTAAACTCAACACACGATCTAATTAGGTTGTTTTGACATTAAAAGGGGTCTAAAACCCCATTCTAAGTCCTTTTTTCTTACAATTTGAAAAGACTATGGCATGAGGAAAGAGGAGAAGAACTTGAGATTGAGGACTTCAAGAGGAATTCTGGAAGGTGATTGTTGATAGCTTCATTCCAGATATGTAAGGCTAAGCTAAAAGCATGTGATTGTTCTTTCATGTGCTCCATAGATGGTTATAGATGAGTTGAAAGTCTATTGAGTCTAACATGCATAATTCTTGATGTTTTTTTATAGAAATTCTTATTAAATTCATATATTTTCTATGTTGATGATCATCATAAACTCATTTTCTTAAATTGAATATTTTCATGAGATATTGCATAACCCTACATGACTATTTTGAAAGCATACACAAATGAACTTAAGAATTGAGTCTAGAGCCTTGATTGGAGGATGTTGATTGTGATTATGATGAGAGAATTATGATTGATAGAATTTGATAGTCATGTGAGTCTCCATGAATGATACTCCACTGATTTGTCTATTCAATTGTCCTCTTACGATTGTTCTAAATCTTGAGTCATTGATTAAAATGTTCCTTGATGGGAGCGCTAAAGCCCATATGAGATTGATTGATGAAAGGGATAAAGCCCCTATGAGATTGATTGATAATAGGGTTAAAATTCCCTATGATGTTTATTTGGTTTGATTGGATTGATTGCCTTATGAGAATTGAGTCATGGGAGGAGTATCGAGCACCAAAAGAGTAAGAGTTAGTCCGATTTGAACTCGTCAAACTATGTCGCCAAACGTAGGTGAGGCATATAACCATCACATTATATTCTGGATCCCTCTTGATTAGAAGTCCCTAAAAGCAATAGAGGACTTGTTGATGTTCTGTCTCCATTTTGGATTATCAATTATGGTTTCGATTTGTTTCCTATCTGGCAAGTTTGGAACAACTGTGGAAACATCAGCTTGACTGTTGTACATTTACTGGCTCATAAGTGATTGTTGTCGGATAAGAGAAACTCCAGAAAATTCTGACCTTGAGTACTCCGAGTTGAGATGAGATGAGTTCCTTGATATGGATCTGACTTGATTGATGAGGTTGATGGGTCACTTGTCTACTCTTCACTCTTTCTTTAGATAGACATGTAACGCCTAATAAAATTACAAAAATACCGAAAGAGGAGAGATGTGCACATAGTAGGTTTTTTGATGCTCAAATGGAAAATTCAAGGACGCATTCATGGTCAGCGGGAAAAATTGAGTGGGGGAGAGGTCTCGGTCGATTTTTAGAGAGATCGAGTAAAAAGATAATTTTTTGTTCCAAAACGAGAAATAGTGAGAGTTTGTGATAGAGTCACGTCGCGTACCCATCGAGAAGGGTCGCTTATGTTTTTCCTAAATTATTCGACAGGGTTGAGAAAACTCGTTCAGGAAGATTTTTGCCAAAAGTGAGCTCTACACGACAAGTCTGCGTCGCGGACTGGGTTATTTCGTGGCTAGAAAATTTCTAAAATTTTGAGGGGCATTCTAGTCCTTTCCTAGTATCTTCTAAAACCCATGCACGACCAATATAGGGCATTTTCACGAAGAAAGGGGCTAAAACCCCATTCGTAATCCTCTTCCTGACAACGCTAATACGCTAGGGCTTGACGAGAGTAGGAGAGAGTCGAGATTGAGGAGTCAAGAGGGAGTTCAAAGGGAATTGTGATGATAGCAATCATCCTAGGTATGTAAGGCTACCCTGAAGCATGGAATTGTTCTTGCAGGTGCCCCCTTTAAGTCAATTGACTCTATAATTGAAGATGATGAGTTATGTGTGAAAATCCTTGAGTATTTTACTGAGATTCTTCTTAATTCACATATTTTTCTTAAATTGATGATCATCATAAATTTGGTTTACTACATAAGTTGTTTTCATGAATGATTTTACAAAATCCTATATCTATTTTACTAAAGATACAAGAATGATCTTAGGGGGAAAGAGTCTAAAGCCTTAACGATGATGATATTTGTGATGTTGTGATTGTGGTCCAAATTGATAAGAGTCTTGATGGCGATGCTTATGAAAGTGATGTTCCTGAGATTTAAAATTGAAACTAAATTCTAAAAGAATGATTGGAGTCCACGATGTTGATGTTGATGAGATTAGTTGATGTTGATGTTGATGTACTAGGTCCCCATGGGACCGATGAGGATAATGTTGATGATTGATGTTGATGTACTACGTCCCTATGAAACCGATAATAATTATGTTTTATAAGCATGTTGACTTCTAGGAGGAGTATTGAGCACCAACATGGGTGAGAGTGAGTCCCACTTGAACTCGTTAACTACGTCACCCGCGTAGGAGAGAAGATTAAACCGCAAAGCAAATGTTTCCTTGTCCTAAAAGAGGTCTGATGTTATTTCTTGTGGATCCACTGATGGTGATGTCCTTTACCCCGAGAAGTGTACTAGATGAATGTTGTAATGACATTGCTTCGTTGTATCATCACCGGCTCATAGGTGATGGTTGTCGGTTAGAGAAACTACCACTTAGGTTCCTCACTGATAGAACTCAGATGCTTATATGATGGTATGAGTCTTGATAGATGTTGATGATTTACTATCTACTTTTTATCCTTGTCCTAAATGGTCATGAGTTCTTTGAGTTGAGTCGAGTTTCCTTGAGATGAGTTTGATGTATCGATGATGTCGAGATGAGACGTTGATGAGTCATTTGTCTACTCTATATTCTTGCTTTAGATAGACATTTGACATTCTAATGGACTATGATGTTGAGTTGATGTCATCCCTATATTGATTATACTTGTATTGTTACATTCAGCCATCTTACATACTGTACATTCCACATACTGACGCCACTCGACGCTATATTCTTTGATGATGCAGATACAAGAGCTAGAGGACTTCAATAGACGCATTATTGAGGTACGGAGATCCTGAATTCAGTCATTTATGAGTCCTCCTTGCTATTCGGAAGTGCCCTTTTTCTTTATTCTGTTATTTTGTTTCTTGAGCTGAGAAGCCATTACCTGTCATAGTACCCTCTTAGACTGTTTAGCTGAGTTAAAGACTTCATAGACATGAGTTAAGGTTTGATGTGAGGTCTTTCCCTCTTAGAGTTGAGTTAGTAATGTTATTTACTTATCATCGATGTTTAGATAAAGTTTATTCGCCATTGACCCTTCTTATTGACGTAGCTCACTACCTTATTATATTTTTTCCGCTATGTTTGATGTTGTATGACTGTCCTGAGATTGAGTGGTTCTCTTGGGGACTAGCAATAGTCTCTGGGTGCCAGCCACACCTAGGGTACCCTCCTAGGGCATGACAAACTTGGTATTAGAGCATAGAGTTTAGTAGAGTCTATGAAGCCGTGTCTAGTAGAGTCTTGTTTATGTGTGTGTTGTGCACAACACTTCATAAACAGGAGGCTATAGGACATTAGGATTGGTTACACTTGTTTGATATTCTGAGTTTGTGCGATAGAGTTTGACTCTATGAAACCCCCTTCTAATTCGTGCGTTACGCATTTGCAGATCATGCCTCCTAAACGCATTGCTTCGCAAAGAGATGCCTAAGCCCCAAACAATGAGAACTCCCCACCAGACGTCCCTACCCATACTGAGGCAAGGAGACAGGGTCGACCTACTAGAATTACTGAGGTTTCACAGGCATCACCTGCTCAGTCAGCCTCTACTTCAGAAGAAGACTTCAGGGGAGCCTTTGCTATGCTCACTTAGTTGGTGGCCTCCAAAAGCAATAGATGAGGTCCTCAGGCCCCTAGCTCCAGCTCCCAAGAGCCTACAACTGCAACCAGGCATAGAGATTTCATGAGGATGAACCCGCCAGTATATACGGGGTCTAAGGTTGAGGAGGACCCACAAAATTTTATTTATGAGATGCGCAAGATTTTGATGGCTATGCATGCGAATGATGTTGAGGGAGTCGATCTTGTCTCATATCATCTCAAGGACGTTGCTAATGTCAAGTATAATCAATGGGAAGATGGTAGAGGTGAGGATGCTGAACTTGCTGAGTGGGAGGAGTTTGAGAATACTTTCCTCGACCACTTCTTTCCCCAAGAGTTGAGGGAGGCAAAGGTTGAGGAGTTCGTGAACCTAAAATAAGAGGGATTGACTGTTAAAGTGTACAGCCTCAAGTTCATTCAACTGTCCTGATATGCCCCGGAGATGGCACTTGATATGAGGGCAAGAATCAGGAAGTTCGTGTCTGGATTGGGCAGGAAGGTAAAAAGGGAGTGTAAGGAAGCATTGCTAATTCCAGGCATTGAAATTTCCAGGCTTATGGTCTATCCCCAGCAAACTGAGGAGGATAAGAAGAAGGACGGGGAAGAGAAGCAGAGTAAGAGGGCCAAATCGGCAGGGCATGACCCTAGCCAACAGAAGCAGCATAAGGGTGATAGAACTTATTTGTCAGAGGAGGTCTTCTAGCTATGCACCCTCAGTGGCAAGTACGCCTTTTCAACAAAACAAGTATGAGAAGAAATCTTATGGTCACTAGAATTTCAGAGCTTAGGGTCCTCAATCCCAAGCTAGCATGACCTAGGGCCCGAGAGGAAAGCCACCTTGTGGAAGATATGGCAAACTTCACCTTGGTGCGTTCCGTGATGGCACAAATGCTTGCTATTCATGCGGACAACATGGCCATTTTCAGGGTGAGTGTCCGACAAGGAGATGGGGTGATGGGAGTAACAAAGCTAAGTCTTCTACAGCCCCTGCAGGCAGTTAGCAGAAGGCTACTACTGCGAGTGCAGGAGGAGGGACGAACTACCTGTATGCGATTGGTAATCGACGGGACCAAGAGGTTGCACCAGATGTTGTTACGGGTATGCTCCAAGTCCTTTCTTTCAATTGTTATGCATTGCTTGACCTGGGTACTACATTGTCTTTTTTGACGCCCTATATGGCCAATAAGTTTGAGGTTTTTCCAGAGTGCTTGCTTGATCCTTATATTATTTCTACTCCTACGGGTGAGTCTATTCTACCTGAGAGGGTCTATAGAGATTGTATAGTATCCATCTATCATAGGGATACTTTAGCTGATTTAGTAGAGTTAGAGATGGTTGACTTTGATATAATCCTTGGTATGGATTGGTTCCATTCCTGCTACGCCTCCATAGGTTGTAGGACCCGAGTTTTCAAATTTCGATTTCCAAATGAACCAGTCCCTGAGTGGAAGGAAAGTTCTGATGCACCCAAGGGTAAGTTTATTTCTTACTTGAGGGCTAGAAAGCTAATTTCTAAAGGGTGCATTTACCACCTCGTGCGAGTTAAATATGATGATATTGAGTCCCCTACTCTTGAGTCAGTTCCGATTGCGAATGAGTTTTATGAGGTGTTCCCTGATGATTTACCTGGAGTCCATCCTGATAGGAGATCGACTTCGGTATTGATGTTCTTCCTGAGATGCAGCCTATTTTAATTCCTCCATATAGGATGGCCCCCGCTGAGTTGGAGTTGAAGGAGTAGTTGAAGGATTTGTTAGAGAAGGGCTTTATTAGGCCAAGTGTTTCTCGTTGGGCTGCTCCCGTTCTATTTGTACGGAAGATGGATGGGTCACTCAGGATATGCATAGACTATAGGCAACTGAACAAGGTCACAATCAAGAATAAATATCCTTTCCCCAAGATAGATGATCTGTTTGACCAACTTTAGGGTGCCTCATGCTTTTCAAAGATAGACCTCAGATCAGGTTACCACTAGTTGAAAGTGAGAGAATGTGACGTTCTGAAGACAACTTTTAGGACTAGATACGACCACTTTGAGTTCTTGGTCATGTGCTTTGGGTTGACGAATGCCCCTGCGGCTTTATGGACTTGATGAATAGGGTGTTCTGACCCTACCTTCACATGTTTGTAATCGTGTTCATTAATGATATTCTGGTGTATTCGAAGGATGAGGAGGAGCATGTCAAACACCTTAGAATTGTCCTTTAGACTCTTAAAGACCGTGAATTGTATCCGAAGTTTTCAAAGTGTGAGTTTTGGCTCAAGTCAGTGGCTTTCTTAGGCCATATCATTTTGGGTGATGGAATTGGAGTAGATGCCCAGAAGATTGAAGCGGTTAAGAACTGGCCAAGATAGATCTCTCCAACTGACATAAGGAGTTTGTTGGGGTTGGCAGGCTACTAATGCAGATTTGTTGATAGATTCTCATCCCTATCTGCACCATTGACCAAGCTGACTCAGAAAAAAGTCAAGTTTCAATAGTCTGAGGAGTATGAGAAGAGCTTCCAAGAGTTGAAGACTAGATTGATCACCACACATGTTTTGACGTTTCCCAATGGAATAGAGGATTTTGTGATATATTGCGATGCATCCAGAGTTAGGCTGGGTTGTGTGTTGATGCAGAGAGGGAAGGTGATAGCCTATGCTTCCAGGCAACTTAAAGTTCATGAGAGAACTACCCGACCCATGATCTTGTGTTAGCAAAGATAGTGTTTGCACTTAAAATTTGGCGCTACTACTTGTATGGGGTGCATGTGGACATGTTCACTAACCACAAGAGCCTGCAGTATGTCTTCAGTCAGAGAGAGCTCAACCTGCGACAGAGGAGATGGTTAGAGTTGCTCAAGGATTATGATAAGAGCATCCTGTACCACCCAGGTAAAGCTAACATTGTTGTCGACATTCTTAGAAGGTTGTCAATGGGTAGCACGACCCATATTGATGAAGAGAAGAAGGAGCTGGTAAAGGAAGTGCATAGGTTGGCTCGATTTGGAGTCCAACTCGAGGAGAATGATGAGGGAGGGACCAATTTTCAGAGTAGGTCTGCATCATCCCTAGTAGCATAATTAAAAGAGAAGCAGGATCGAGATCCTATCATACTCCAATTGAAAGAGGTTGTCCACAAATTAAAAGTGATGGTCTTCTCCAAAGGGGGAGATGGGATGTTGAGATACCAGAGTAGGCTATGTGTTCCTGATGTTTACGGTGTCCGAGAGAGGATCATGGCTGAAGGCCACAACACTAGATACTCCATTCATTCAAGATCCACTAAGATGTACTACGACTTGAGAGAAGTCTATTGGTGGATTTAAATGAAAAGGGACATTGCATAGTTTGTTCTAAAGTCCAAATTGCTAGCAAGTGAAGGTGGAGCATCAAAAGCCAAGTGGCCCAGGTCAAAACTTTGAGATTCTAGAGTGGAAGTGGGAGAAGATTAACATGGATTTCATCACCGGCCTACCGAGACCATGGAGGCAGCATGATTCCATATGGGTGATTATAGACAGAATGACTAAATCAGTGCACCATTTGGCAGTTAAGACAACTAATACTACGGAGGAGTATGCCAAGATGTACATCCAAGGGATTATGAGGTTGCATGGAATTCCCATGTCCATCATTTTGGACAGAGAAGCTCAGTTTATTTCACACTTCTGGAGGTATTTTCAGAAGGGATTGGGTACCAAGGTAAATCTGAGTACAACCTTTCATCCACAGACAGATGGTCAGGCGGAGCGCACTATTTAGACGATAAAGGATATGTTGAGAGCTTGCGTCCTTAACTTCAAAGGGAATTGGGATGACCATCTACCACTGATTGAATTTGCATATAACAATAGTCATCATGCGAGCATTCAAATGGCCCTATGAGGCCTTGTATGGGAGGAGGTATAGATTACCCATTGGGTGGTTTGAGGTTGGAGAAGCTGAGTTAATTGGACCTGACCTTGTCCACCAGGCCATGGAGAAAGTGAAGATTATTAGAGAGAGGTTAAAGAGTGCACAAATCTATGAGAAATCTTACACCGATGTAAGGAGAAGATATTTAGAGTTCTAGGTGAGTGATTGGGTACACTTAAAGGTATCACCATGGAAGCTGTCATGAGGTTTGGTAAGAAAGGGAAATTAAGTCCTCGCTATATTGACCCTTTTCGAGTTGTGAGGAGAATCGGAAGGTTGCTTATGAGCTAGAGTTACCTTCTGAGTTAGACGGAATCCATCCTTTGTTCCACATTTCTATGCCGAAGAAGTGCATGGGAGATCCTGCCTTGGTGATCCATGTTGAGAGCACTGGATTCAAAGATAGCTTGTCCAATGAGGAAATTCCAGTCTAGGTCCTTGATCGGCAGGTTCGTAGACTGTTCTATGGAGGAAACAATTTGTTGAGAAAGCCACGTGGGAAGCCGAGGAAGAGATGAGAACTAAATACCCACACCTATTCGTGCCTGAGGAAGAGAATATCGAAGGTAATATTCCTATTCTTACCTTGACTTGATTTTTCTATCCTGATGGTCTAACCACGATTCTGTAGAACTTACCTTTGAGTTTAGGTGGTATCTTCTTATCACACAATATTCCAAAGGCCAACCTCCATTTTGTCCAAGCCGCCCCATTGTGGTGTGTGACATCATCATCGATATCCCCACTACTCTGGATGATGGACCCCAGATACTTAAAGCTTTCCCTCTTGGGGATAGGGTGAGCGGCAAGTCTCACATCAATGTCTGCTTCTTCCCTTGCAACACTGAATTTGCACTCCAAGTATTCTGTTTTGGTCCTGCTCAGTTTAAATCCTTTGGACTCCAAAACGTGTCTCCAAACCTCCAACTTATCATTAATTATGGTCCAGGTCTCATCAATCAGTACTATATCATCTGTAAACAACATAAACCATGGGACTTCCTCCTAGATATATCCCGTCAGCTCATCCATTACCAACACAAATAGAAAAGAGCTCAACACAGATCCTTGATGAAGTCCCATCTTAACAGGAAAATATTCTGAGTCTCCTCCCACCGTTCTTACCCGAGTTTTGTCTCCGTCATACATGTCCTTTATCACATTAACATATGCCATTGGGACGCCTTTCACCTCCAAACACCTCCATAGGACATCCCTCGGGACTTTGTCATAAGCCTTCTCAAGATCAATGAACACCATATGAAGGTCCTTCCTTCTTTCCCTATATTTCTCCACTAATCTCCGAATAAGATGAATTGCTTCAGTAGTCGACCGCCCTGGCATGAATCCAAACTGGTTTCCATGAAGGGTCTCGTATAGTGATATTTGGGGGCTTTTAGGTATTTTACCATATATGTGATTTAATGTTTTAACCACCTTTATGGTAAGTTATACCCCTCCCATGCTATACTAACTATCCTAAGTCCTCCATGCACACTGATCCTTCAAATAATTCATAAGCCTCTTATCAAAATTCACTCTCAAGTCGCCTCTTAAGATCAAGTGAAGAAATCATCAAAGAACTCTCAACTTTTATGTCATGTTCATCTTCACTCCTTCAGTTCTCATCAAGGTATGTGGGTCTTCATCCATGGGTACCTTTCACCTATGGAGCCCAACCTATTTCTCATTATTTTATTAATTTCAAGTATGATAAAATTATGATTTTC
The DNA here is from genome assembly GCA_029948455.1 of Solanum rostratum. NCBI lineage: Eukaryota > Viridiplantae > Streptophyta > Magnoliopsida > Solanales > Solanaceae > Solanum > Solanum rostratum. The sequence continues at coordinate 24,786,658 of CM057055.1, forward strand.
ACGACTTCGATTTTAAATGCTACTATTATGATGTATATTACCTTTATATACTAGAATATGCATGATTTACTTCGAATTTATATGAATTACATGATTTGCATGAAATATCTCAAGTATCCTATGATGTATATGGAAATTATGAATGAGTTTCTTCAATTATGATTTAAATGTTCTTCAATTCAACGATCATGCATGTATTTAGTCTACTATTATGATATTTAACCTGTTGGATATGGACCCATGCTATTCCTTTGTCACTTCATCTCATGATCATGTGTTTGCATGCACAATGTTTCAAATACGATTATGAATAGAAAATTTAGGACCTTGAAGGTGACCTGAGATCCACAAGGGGAACTCTAGATCCTAAGAGGTGACCTAGGACTCTAATGTGATTATAAATAAGGTATTTAGGACCTTGAAGGTGACCTGAGATCCATAAGGGAGATTCAAGATCCTAAAAGTTATTGTAGGACCCTAGTATGAAATGAGATACTCTTGTGCATCATTTTATACATTATGTGTAATGACCCGTTAGATTATTTTAAAAATCAGTCCTCTTGTTTTTTTAAAATATCCTTCTCATGAATTTTAAATGGGTACATCAAAATATCCAGTAGTTACAATTATTTAAGTTTTAAGAAAATTTAGATAACTAGCTTAATTGGGGGACTAAACTGATAATTTACTAAATATCCTATATCACTTAGCATATATATTAAATTAAGTAGTGGGGCTTGTTAGTTTTAATACTTAACTATTAGGAAGAGAAAAACATATAAGCTAACCAATTAAGGCTCATACCCTGCGACAAGAGGAGGATGAACACTCGTGCTACGATTCCCGGTAAGGAGACAATTCATAGTAGGAATTAATCTTGTGTAGCAACTACTACGTGGATAGGCAAAAAACAATTTATATTACTATTATTCTATCAATAAAGTGGGATAATACCATTGACTATTTGGAATGATGAGACATAGGGACTATTGGCACATGGATGATGCTTTCAAAGTTAAATTGTCACTTGGATGATGATATCTAGGTTGGCATAGCCATGGCAAGAATATAGATACATATGTTGTTGAAACACTATCAAGCTAGTGGAAATTCCTTTATGTTGCAGTGTGTGGGTTAACATAGTTATTTCCGTTTTGATTTTTTTCCTTCCATATTTGTTATGTTATGATTTATATTTAGACTCATTGGGAGATAAATATTAGATAGGCTATATTATGTGAACATCCTCAAATCTACATTATTTGGAGAAATTGATATTTAACCCTAGGCTTGGAATTTAGGAACTAAATTACCGAATTAGATAAATTTTTGAGATTAAGCTAGATATATAGTAATGCAAGCGTCATTGGACTCCTTGTGATGTATCTGTTCTAGTCTTAATCGAGAATTGTCATTTTGGGAGTTAAATTCAAGAATTGTCCATTCGGTAGAAGTGTTCGAGTCGGTTCCAGCATTGAGATAGGTTGGCTATCCTTCTTTGAGATTGGGATTGAGTTATTGAATATTCTTATGTCATAATCTATGGGATGGAATTGTATCATGTGTTGGGTTGGAAATTTCTTTTTGTGATGCTAGTGTGAGGGTTCTAATTATCCATGTATTTACTTTGAGAGCATGTGAATACAAAATTGAGAATATTAGGAATATGACACATCTAGAAAGGAAGATAATTGTGATATGATATAGACGATAATGGTTTAATTGAGAAAAGAAAGTTACCAAAATGTGGTAAAATATTTTAAAAGGGAATTGTATCCCAATATTTATAAAATAGGGTGAATATTATAATTACTAAACTTTGAGAACATTGATATTTATTGTGCTTATTGAGCGAAATATTGCTTCCATAATTGTGTCCTGATTGCATGCATCCTCATACTACACGTCATGATATTTGTAGAAGTAATGAATGATGATTATTATCATGAGTCCTTGACCATAAGTTAGGTGGCATGATAGTTGATATATTGTGATTGAGGTTTATGGCCTGCGATGTCCCCATGGGCCCCCTTATTCTATGGAGCCTTAGCTCGACATGGGTGTATACGACGAGTTGTGTGACGGTCTTGATACCATCTTGAATTGCATTGCATGACATTACATACCATGTCAGTATACTACTTGTTGTTGTTTTGGGTTGGCTTATGGTGAGATTATATGTTTACTTTATTCACTTTGTTCTATATAAATTGGTGGCATCAATGCCAGAATGGTTTTTCTATTGCAGGTGGAAACATTTCTAGATCAATTTTAATTTCTGATTCCCTGTCGGTTAAACCTACTATGTACATGTTATGTGTACTCTCCCCTACTTCTTTCTCCACCTCAGATTCTCATTAGGATTATCCACATGGTAGTTGATTTGGTCATGCACTTGGTTCATACTAGATCCAGTGGTGATATTCAAGGCTTCGAGTTGCCATTGGATTCTATCTTAGTTGTGTAGTCTTTATTTTTATTCGAAGACAGAGACATACTTTACTAGTTATGTATTAGATGCTCTTTATACTTGTGACACACGGTTTTGGGATATCATTTTTATGTGGCGTGTTTTTATTTGTTGGAATTTTTCTCCTTCTAATGTACATTTATTGTTGGGGTTGGAATTAAGTTGATTTTTAGTCATGACCCTATTTTTTATTGTGATAAGTTTGGTATCAGAGCTCAAAGTTCACTGGTCTCATGAGTTAAAGAGTAGGGTGTCTAGTAGAGTCTCGCGGATCTGTAAGTAGACTTCCGTATCTATCTCCGAGAAGCTACATGATGCTGGTTTGGAGAAATCCTCTTTCCATTGATTCTTTTCATGTGATTTGTTCATACTCAAGTTTTGTACACTTCTAATCTATTCTTTCTTCGTAGATGGCAAGGACTAGAGCTAGAAATACTGAGGATAAGACGGTACCTGCTGTCCAAGTCCCCGCGAGAGGGCAAGGCAAAGGTCGTGGTAGAGCTAGAGGTCGAGGCCGGGTTAGAGGAGAAGCCCAAGCCCGAGGTCAAACTAGAGAGGTTTCACCTGAGCCTGTTGCTGATCCAGCTTATGAGCACGAGGAGCAGGTTGAGGACCCAGTTTAGCCTCTTGCTACTTTAGTGAGTACACAAGTATTACAAGAGCTATTGATTAATTGTTGGCGAGGTTGGAGGGTACCCCTGCTACTAGTGATGTTCGAGGTACCCCAGTTCCTGCTATACCTGCTAGTCCTTAACAACCATCTCAGGGACCTACTGGGATTTCAGACCCCGAGTCCATTTTCTATGCCTTTTATTGCACCTCTAAGGTTTTTAGCCCCACCAATTTCTGTCGGTGCTGCTATGTCCTTGTTTGAGCAGAAGAGCTTTGAGAGATTTGTGAGATTGACTCCTCCCAAATTTGACGCTACCGCCGGGAATTGGGCATATAACTTCCTAACAGAGTGTCATGGTCGATTTTCAATTTGGGTGTTTTGGAGGTCCACAAAGTAGCTTACACCTCTTATGAGTTCATAGGCATGGCCAGAGAGTGGTGGAGGTCGGTTATGACTTGGAGGCTAGTTGATGCTCCAAAATGGATTGGGAACAGTTTATTGAGATCTTTCTTGAGAGGTTTGTACCTTACAACCTTCGTGATAGACGTCATGATGAGTTGGATAGATTGGAGTCGGGTTCCATGACTGTGACCAAGTACGAGGCACGATTCCATGAGTTTTCCTGTTATGCCATGTTTAGTATTCCCACAGAGTTTGAACGGATTCGTCGATTTTTGAAGGGGTTCACAAGTTATCTTCATGAGGCCACAACCTCTCTTGTGTTATCTGGTTGTTCCTTTCAGAGCATTGTAGACCATGCTAGAATGAACGAGGGCATCAGACTGGCCAACCAGGGTGGTGGTAATAGGTCTCGCTATCATGGTCAGTTTGGCAATAATGCTCCCAGAGACAAAGATTCTCAGAGGCAGTGCGCTCAGGGTTATCAGGGGAGACCAGTTCCTACTGCTAGTCCTAGTGCGGGTAGTACAGGCATGTCCAGACCTAGAGGTTGTTATGTGAATGATGAGTTTGGCCATCAGACCAAGGATTGTCCCAAGTGTGCTCCTACGTCTTTTCCATCGGAGATACAGACAACCCGAACTACACCAGCTTCAGCAGCTAAAGGCGCTTCATAGAGTGTGAGGGGTAGCACTAGGGGTGCTAGGGGTGGAGCTCGAGGTGGTGCTTGTGGTGGATCGTAGGTTAGTAGAGAGCGTCGGTGATATTATGTCATTCCAGGCTGTATAGAGGCAGAGATAGCTGATGCTGTGATTACATGTATTATTCCAGTTTACCATCGTTCAGCTTCAGTATTATTTGATCCTGGGTCCATTTATTCATATGTATCCACTTATATTTCTAATGATATTGATGGTGTGTGTGAGCCTCTTGATGTGCCTATTTCTGTAGCTACACCCATGGGTGAATCCTTAGTGGTGGTTCAGATATATCGGGGTTGTATTGTTGTATTCTCAGGTAGGGAGACTAAGGCTGATTTGATCCTTCTAAACATGCTTAACTTTGATGTTATCTTGGTTATGGATTGGTTGTGCCCTTATCATGCCATCCTTGATTGTTATGTTAAGACTGTGAGCTTAGCGTATCCAGGTTTACCCCAGTTAGTGTCTGCTGGTGCTCCCATCTCTTATCCTAAGAAGGTTATTTCTTATGTTCACGCTCGGCATATGATGGAGCATGGGTGTTTATCTTATTTGGCTCATGTATGTGATATTTCTAAGGAGTCATCTTCTTTAGAGACCACGCGGGTGGTGAGAGAGTTCATGGATGTGTTTCCTACAAATTTATCGGGTGTTTCTCTAGATTGTGATATTGATTTTGCCATTGATTTGGAGCCTAGCACTAAGCCCATATCTATTTCTCCTTATAGAATGGCTCCTGCAAAATTAAAGGAATTTGAAGGAGCAATTAAAAGATTCGTTGAAGAAGGGGTTTATCCAGCCTAGTGTGTCACTTTGGGGCACACTGGTGTTGCTCCTAAAGAAGAAGGATGGAACTATGAGAATGTGCATTGACTATCGTCAGTTGAACAAAGTGAATATCAAAAACAGGTATCCCTTGCCTCATATTGATGATTTATTTGATCAACTTCAGTGTGCCTCAATGTTCTCCAAAATTGATTTAAGGTTAGGGTATCACCACTCGAAGCTTCAAGAATCAAACATCCCCAAGAATACCTTCAAGATTCGATATAGGCACTATGAGTTTGTGGTTAATTCGTTTGGGTTGACTAATACCCCTACTGCTTTTATGGAGTTGATGAACCGAGTATTCAGACCTTACCTGGATTCCTTTGTGATTGTATTTGTTGACAAGATCATGGTGTATTCCAAGAGTGAGGCTGACCATGTTCGTCACCTAAGGATTATGCTCTAGAGATTGCGTGAAGAGAAACTGTATGCTAAATTCTCTAAAAGCAAGTTTTGGCTCGAGTCTGTGACATTCTTGGGTCATGTGGTGACTAAGGATGGTATTATGGTTGATCTGGCCAAGGTTGCAGCGGTTCGAGATTGAGTGAGACCCACTTCAATGACTGAGATTTGGAGTTTTATTGGGCTGGCAGGTTATTATTGTCCATTTGTTTTGGGATTCCCATCTAACGCAGCTCCTTTGACTAGACTAACTCAAAAGGAAGTTGCATTTCTATGGATCGATAAATGTGAAGCGAGCTTTCAGCATTGACCGAGGAAAGTATAACCTTTGTTGTTTATTGTGATACTTCTGGTGTCGGTTTGGGTGGATTGTTGATGCAGAAGGGAAGAGTTATAGCTTATGCTTCGTGACAGCTGAAGGTCCATGAGCGAAACTACCCCACTCATGATTTGGGGTTAGCCACGCTGGTATATGTTTTGAAGTTGTGGAGGCATTATCTCTATGGGGTACATTGCGAGATCTTCACTGACCATCATAGCCTCAAGTATATTTTCTCTCAGCCTAATTTGAACATGATGCAACGTAGGTTGTTGGAGTTGTTGAAAGAATACAATATCTCCATTCTTTATCACCTTGCAAGGCAAATATGGTGGTGGATGCCTTGAGATGGAATCTTTCTAGTATGGGTTGTTTGGCATATCTTAGAGCGGAGGAGAGGTCTTTAGCTTTGGAGGTCCAGTCTTTGTCTAGACAGTTAATCTGACTTGAAATCTCCCCATCTCATAGTGTGTTGGCCTTCGTTGAGGCTAGATCTACATTGATAGATCAGATTAGTACTCACTAGTTTGATGATGATAAATTATGTGTGATTTGGGACAAAGTTTTGAGTGGTAAAGATAAGTCGGCTTTTCTTGATTCTTAGGGAGTGTTGAGAATTAATGGGCGCATTTGTGTGCCTAAGGTAGGTGATTGAGTTCGCTGGATCTTGGAGGAGGCTCATTGTGCTGAGTACTCCATTCACCCGGGTGTGGCGAAAATGTTTCATGATTTGAAGCAACATTATTGGTGGTGTGGGATGAAGAAGGACATTGTGAAGTTTGTGGCTAAGTGTTTAAATTGTCAGCAGGATAAGTATGAGCATCAAAAGCCAGGAGGTTTGATGCAGAGGATTCCCGTTCTCGAGTGGAAGTGGGAGGGTATTACCATGGATTTTGTGATAGGATTACTCGTGATAGTGGGTAAGTTTGACTCAGTTTGGGTGATTGTAGAAAGGTTGACCAAATCAGGTCACTTTGTTCCGGTGAACACTAGCCAAAGTGCGGAGCAGCTAGCTAGGATCTATATATGTAGATTATTAGATTGCATGGGGTGCCTATCATTATTATGTCAGATCGAGGTTCGGTGTTCACCTCCCAGTTTTGGAAGGCATTGCAGCAAGGGTTGGGTACATGATTAGACATGAGTTTGGCATTTCATCCTCAGGCAAACGGTCAGTCCCAGTAGACTATTCATGTGCTATATGACATGTTTCGGGTTTGTGTGATTGATTTTGGTGCCTGGTGGGACCAACACTTGCCCTTAGTGGAGTTTTCTTAAAATAATAGTTATCACTCCAGCATTCAGATGGCACCATTTGAGGCGTTGTATGGGAATAGGTGTTGGTTACCTATTGGGTCGTCGTTGAGCATTGGACACTAATTTGCTCATAGATGCTATGGTGCGGGTGTGCCTGATCCAGAGATGATTATCGATAGCCTAGAGTCGACAGAAGAGCAACGCTGATAGGAGAGTTCGTCCCTTGGAGTTTATGATAGGTGATCATGTGTGGTTGAGGATATCACCCATGAAGGGTGTGATGAGGTTCAGGAAGAAGGGCAAGCTTAGCCCGAGGTGTATTGGCCCATTTGAGATTCTGAGCAGAGTAGGCAAGGTGGCTTATGAGTTGGCTTTGCCACCTAGATTGTTAGGTGTTCATCCAGTATTCCATGTCTCCATGCTCCCAAAAATACATACCAGATGAGTCCCACATTATTTCTTATGATACCATAAAGTTGGGTCCGAATATGACTTATGAGGAGGAGCCAGTAGCTATTCTAGATTGATAGGTTCGTAGGCTCAGGACTAAAGAAATCACTTCAGTTAAGGTTCAGTGGCGACATCGACCTGTTGAGAAGGCTACTTGGGAGAAAGATTCAAATATGCATGCTTGATATCCTAAGCTTTTTTTAAGCTTCAAGTACTTTCTTTTACCTTATGCTCGAGGACGAACATAATATTTAGTGGTGGATGATGTAATGACCCGTTAGATTATTTAGAAAATTAGTCCTCTTGTTTTCTTAAAATATCCTTCACGTGAATTTTAAATGGGTACTTCAAAATATTCAGTAGTTACAATTATTTAAGTTTCAGCCAAATTCAGATAACTAGCTTAATTTGGGGATTAAATCGATAATTTACTAAATATCCTATATCACTTAGCATATATATTAAATTAAGTAGTGGGGCTTGTTAGTTTTAATACTTAACTATTGGGAAGAGAAAAAAAATATAACCTAACCTATTGCAGCTCATACCTTATGACGAGAGGAGGACGAACACTCATTTTACAATTCCAGGTAAGGAGATAATTCGTAGTAGGAATTAATCTTGTGTAGCAACTAATATGTGGATAGACGAAACAGAATTGATATCACTATTATTATATTAATAAAGTGGGATAATACCGTTGACTATTTTGAATGTTGAGACATAGTGACTACTGCCACATGGATGATGCTTTCTAAGTTAAATTACACTTGGATGATGATATCTAGGTTAGCATAGCCATGGCAAGAATACAGATACAAGTGTTGGGGAAACATTACCAAGCTAGTGGAAATTCCTTTATGTTACAGTGTGTGGGTGAACGTAGTTATTGCAGTTTAGATTCTTTTTCCTTCCTTGTTTATTATGTTATGATTTAAATTTAGACTCATTGGGAGATAAATATTAGATAGGCTATATTACGTGAACATCCTTAAATCTATGTTATTTGGAGAAATTGAGATTTAACCCTAGGCATGGAATTTTGGAACTAAATTATTGAATTAGATAAATATTTGAGGTTAGGCTAGATATATAGTAATGCGGGAATCATTGCACTCCTTGTGACGTGTCTGTTCCAGTCTTAAGAGAGAATTGTCATTTCAGGAGTTAAATTCAAGACTTGTCCATTCGGTGGAAGTATTCGAGTACGGTTCCGGCAGTGAGCTGGGTTTGGCTATCCTTCTTTGAGATTGGGATTGAGTTATTGAATATTCTTATGTCATAATCTATGCAATGGGATCGTATCATGTGTTGAGTTGGAAATTCTTTTTTGTGACGCTAGCATGAGGGTTTTAATTATCAATGTGTTTACTTTGAGAGCATGAGAATACTAAATTGAGAATATTATGAATATGACAAATTGAGAAAGGGAGATAATTGTGATTTGATATAGATGATCATGGTTTAATTGAGAAAAGAAAGTTACCAAAATGTGGTGAAATATTTTAAAAGAGAATTATATCCCAATATGTATAAAAGAGGGTGAATATTATAACTACTAAACTTTGAGAACTTTCATATTTATTGTGCTTATTGAGCGAAATATTTCTTCCATATGGTGTCTTGATTGCATGCATTCTCATACTACATTCATGATATTTTGAGAAGTTGTGCATGGTGATTCTTATCATGAGTCCTTGACCTCGAGTTAGGTGGCAAGGTAGTTAATATATTGTGCTTGAGGTATATGGCCTGCGAGGTCCCCCTCTGTCCCCTTAGTCTATGGAGCCTTAGCTCGACGGGGGTATATACGACAGGCTGTGCGACAGTCTTGATACCACCTTGCATTGCAGTGCATACCATCTCAGTATACTACTTGTGATTGTTTTGGGTTGGCTTATGTGAGATTATATGTTTACTTAATTCGTGATGTTCTATATAAATTAGCGGGATCCATGCCGGACTGGCTTTCCTGTGGCGGGTGAAAGCATTCCTAGATCATTTCATAGTTTATTCAATTTCTGATTCGTGATGTTCTACATAAATTAGCGGGATCCATGCCGGACTGGCTTTCCTATGGCGGGTGAAAGCATTCCTACATCATTTCATAGTTTATTCAATTTCTGATTCCCAGTCGGTTAAACCTATAGGGTACATGGTATGTGTACTCACCCCTACTTCTTTCTCTCTCGCAAATTCTCGTTAGGATTATCCACATGGTAGTTGATTTGTTCATGCAGTATTTTCATACCAGATCTAGTAGTGAGACTCAAGGCTTCAAGTTGCCATTGGATTCTATCTTAATTGTGTAGTCTTTATTTTTATTCAAAGAAAGAGACATACTTACTTTACTAGTTATGTATTAGATGCTCTTTATACTTGTGACACCAGGTTTCAGGATATTATTTTTTAATGGCGACTATTTATTGGAATTTTTCTTCTTCTAGTGTAAATTTATTGTTGGGGTTGGAATTAAGTGGTTTAGTCATGACCCCGTTTTTGGTCGTGACACTATGATACTGTTTTCAAGCTTATGATGATGACATACAAGTATGAATTATGATAATGTATGACAAATGTGATCATATGATATATTATGTATTCTGTGGGATGTTGACTTAACACCGAGTGGACCTTGGGACTATAGCTCACCCGTTAGTTGTGGCATGACCTGTTAGAAGTAAATTCCATTATCCCATAACTATGTGCCACATAGGAATGATGATATTCCTCATAGGAGTTGTTAGTGGATCCATGTAGCTTATGATATTAGAGTTCTACCTTAGCATGTTTTTTCAATCTAGGGGCTACACTGAGATTCCATGGCATAGCTCGCATGACCTATTTTTGGTTACGATAACATTCGTACATATATTAATGTACTATGATATCATGCATGTAGCGACCCCCAGTTTAGAAGCCTAAGAATGCATAAAAAAGTTGGGCAAAAATGACCTGGAATCAGTTTACGAGGGTGGCTTTGGCCCGTAGGAGGATTTATGGCCTGTAGGTCGGTCCTTACACATAAACTTCAGGAAAAGAAAAAAGTTTCCAAGTGTGGGGTAACCTATATACCCTGTGACGACTCATAGAAAATATGATGGACCATAGATAGGTTCGTGGATAAGGGCCTTAACATGAATGAAATTTGGATTTGCTGGAAGTGACCTAAAAGTTAACAATATGGCCCATAGATCAACTCACAGCTCATAGAATCCCTTCATAGATGAGGTCTAAGAAAATGAGAAAAATGACTAAGTGTGGATGGACTCTACAAGTCTAACCACGACTATAAATCTACATACAACCCGTAAAGGAATGTTTTGTAGTTTTGGTCAGTAAATTAGTTTCAAGGATTTTGGAAAAGTTAACTAGACAGACAGGGACTACAGTTCGTGGTATAGTCCACCGCCTGTAAATGAGCTTTTGTAGAATCAATCCGGCAGTTTTGTCATTTATGCAAATCCTATTCCTAAACTATGCTTTTTGGGATCTAAGGAGGCCTTAATGTCATGACCTAACTTCTTAGGTCATGATGGCAAACGTTAGATCCCTCTTACAGCCAAGCCAACACAATGCCTACGACACCTGTCCTAAACCACTAATCTTAGGGATACTAGCAACATATAAGTACAAAAAACACAATCTACCCAGGACCTAAAAGTCACCTATATAGAGCTACTAACGACTCCAAATAAAAATATACATATCTACAAACATAACCAGAATAGCAATCTACACCTACAAATCGAAACTACATATACAAGGCTAGTGTTTGAATATAAACGATGACCATCAGAACATAAGGAGAATGTAAAATGTACAGAGCTGCTGATGCTCACCAATATCTCTTGGATCATCTGCGAACCCTTAACTCAGCTATTGTGGTTAGTAGTTGTAGCTACACCATGGGAAGATATAGAAATGTAGGGATGAGTACCGGTAACAGGCACCCAATAGGCATCATTGGCTAGCTGAGGGAAATATAATAATACAAAATACACAAATATGAAGAGAACTACAGTAAAACTACAAAATTGGAATTGGGCTTACAATAAGTGTCACAGTAACATTATCGTGTCCCAATAGTTGGAATTAAGTAACATATTACACCCGAGCTAATAAAACACATCGAAACCCAAACGCTCAGTAACACGTCTCCAAGGGGTCGAACTGTACGTGGGTGTAAGGCCCTAACATCTAAGCTTGTATTCCACCCGAGCCCCTATAAGCCCAGAGGGCACATCAATGAACAACTAAGGTGTAAAATGGTGCTTGGGTGGGACCCCTGTAGAATAGTGTAATCCCCTTTCGGCTCATGATAGCTGAACCTAGTCTTGTGTCGGAACATAACACCTGGTCCGGAGTATCATAGTATGTCAAGCTATGACACCCGACCCTATAATGTATATTGTGTCAGGGCATGACACCCGATCCAGAAATATATATCATGTCGATACATGACACCTAATCTAGAAATATATGTCGTCGTGTCACCTGATCAAGAAATGTATATCGTGTCGGTACGTGACACCCGATCCAGAAATATATATCGTGTTGGTACTTGACACCTAATCCAGAAATGTATATCATATCGGTACGTGACACCCGATCCAGAAATGTATATCATATCGGTACATGACACCTGATCCAAAAATATATATCGTGTCGGTAAGTGACACCCGATCCAGAATGTATATTGTGTTAGTACATGACACTTGATCAAAAATGTATATCATGTCGGTATGTGACACTTGATCTAGAAATATATATTGTGTTGTTAGATGACACTCGATCCAGAAATATATATTGTACAAATACATGAGAATAACCATATATTCACCATGTACTCCACAATCATCATCCAATATAACACAATATAGGAAGCCACAAGTACTCAGAGTAAAGATGAACAGTTACAAACATATCATAATTATCAAGAACAACTAAGCCGAACAGAATCATATCTATACCAAAATCAAACCAAAGTAGGGCATACAATTAATAAACAGCCTCACGCCCAGCATATCCCAGTAGCATTAGGATACACATCCACATAGACAAGAGTTAAGCCAGAATATGTACCTGTCACAGGACGTTAGCCTATATCCAACCTCTACCATGACTTTCCACAGTGCGACAATGTCAGGACTTCGCTATTATCATAATTACAATGAATATCACACTCATTACAGTAACCAGTATCTTATATCATTATATACAGTCCATACATCTCATATCATTACATAGCGCATATACATCTCAGTAGGTTTAGTCCATATATAACCATGAAACCCATTTCAGCTCAATCAAAGGGATATAGAAGCCTAGCCAACTTGGAAGGCAGTTCCTTGCGCTCCTGTTTAGTTCACTCAAGTTTTTCCTCCTTTATAACCTCCAAATATCACTCAGTTGTATAAATATGAGTCACAATATCACTATGGCCATTTTGGCTATAATGTCGCAAAAAAGATAAAGATAGGTTGATTGCGACTAAAATGTAGAAAAGTGGGACCCACGCTCGAAATACCAAACCAACCCCCATAAAATGATCATTACATAACACCGAGTCTATAGCTAAAAATTGAGGCTCAGAACAATCAAAAATAGGCCAAGAACAAATGACATTTCTTATGGAAAAGTATATCAAACATACAACACCTTCCCAGCCAAATTTCATAAAAATGTAGTCAAATTAAAAGAATCTGAATATACAATGATGTAGGCATAAAAAATTAGTATACTTTAGACCTAAATTTCACTGAATTTCGATAAGAAACTACCGAGATATTGTATTAAAAAATTCTCTGAAAAATCACAACATAACCCGCAGCTAAAATTGCATTCTTACATAAAATGGAGCTCTTTCAATTAATTCTGACATTACCATAGGGTGCATCTCACCAAAGCACACAAAATAGACCCAATTTTACCAAAATTTGACTTAAATTGGATACGAAATCGTAGCTCAAAGTTTTCGGCAATATACTTCCCTCACACCCATATTCCCTTGCTTAAGGTTGATAAATTCTTGTATATGGGCTTCCCTTACCTCCAAGTGTAAGAAGCGATCTAGGAATGCATCCTTGAAATCTCACCAAGAAATAGGACCCCAATCTTCATCCGCTTATTTTTCCATTGCGTATGCCATATGTGAGCGACCCCTTTAAGTTGGAAGGATGCCAACTCTGCCTTTTCTTCCGAAGTAACTCTCATAACGGCCAATAGTTTGTAGACTTCATCCAAAAACTCTTGAGCATCTTCCTCAACCTTTGATCCATTGAACTTAGGAGGGTTCATCCTAGCGAAGTCTCTCACTCTAGAGGCTGGAGTGGGAGCATTTGGCAAATCAGCACCTTGGTTGGCTTAATTGGTCACCACTTCTGCTAACATAGTCATAGCAGCCCGAAACTCCACATTAGTCACTCCCTCATCTTGAGGGACGAGGCATTCTTCTAGGAGGAATTATCTAGAAAAGTGCAAAGAATGATCCATTAGATAAGGGAACCTTAGATAAACTAAAGCATGAGTAGATCATGAAAATAGTGAGACGAGTCCTAAATGCCTTATAGCCTCCTGCTAATTGATGTGACACACTTCACACCCATGAATAAGACTCTATTCAACACGGTATGTTAGACTCCGACGACCATTTCATAACTTCGTGCTCTGATACCAAGTTTGTAATGACCCAACCTAGGGGCTTAGTTGTCACACGGCGAATGAGATACCAAAAGGCACCTCACCCAAGCCATCTTAAATATCTTAAGCATTCAGAGGCAATGGCAAAAATATAAGATAGAGAACTAAGGTAAAATGGGGCGAAGTGCCACAAGCTTAAACCATAATAAATTAAAAGAACTAGATACAACCATAGCATAAGTGTCCAACAATACCACGAACATAAACTTGGAGGGGGCTAAGACATATTCAAGCTCACCCTAAATATACAATCACAGCGAAAGGAATTATACAACTGAAAGGTAATTTAGCTTAATACATCAAACTAGAAATAACACTAGAATGTCGTCCTGGAACTAGAGGACACACCAACTTCCGCTGCGACGCTCTGATGCTAGATATGTGGATGATATCTAGGAGTGTCAGTCCCTATATGGTTAAATCATGTAGGCATAGAAGTAGGCTTCAGTACTTTGAATCTACTGGTATATAGGTATGCAATGCAATGACATGGATATAATGTGAAGATGATTCATGCTAAGTCTCATGTTAAAAACCATACATTTACAAGGGCATTAGTAAGTTATAATTAAGACAATATCATTTAAACATAAAAAGACAACTTTAGAAGAATTTAGTAGGATGCACAAATAAACATAGTCATAAATAAGAAAATGGCCAAATACATAAACAGACACCTAAACTTGTCCTCATTTTTCACTTAGACACCTAAACTAAGACAAGTTCCTAATAGACACCTCAACTGCTCAGATTTGATCCCATTAAACACTTTTATCCTACTTGGCACTCTCCGGTACTGTTTTTTTAATTTTTCAGCCAAAAATAAATAGTTGCGGTCCAAAAAAAATATTTTTTTCCGTAAAAGTAGATTCTCAAAATTGTCAGTTAACCATGTGCAAAAATTTTTTATTTAAAATGGTAATAATTTTTTTCGCATATGGTTAACGGAGAATTTTGAGAATCTACTTTTATGGGATTTTTTTTTGGATAACTGTGAATTTTGAGAACCTACTTTTATGAAAAAAAACTTTTTGGACCACAACTATTTATTTTTGGCTGAAAAATTAAAAAAACATTATCGAAGAGTGCCAAATAGGATAAAAGTGTTTAATGGGATCAAATCTGAGCAGTTGAGGAGTCTATTAGGAACTTGTCTTAGTTTAGGTGTCTAAGTGAAAAATGAGGACAAGTTTAGGTGTCTCTTTATGAGTTAAGCCTAAGAAAATCATATAAACTTGGAACATATATGAGTCTTATGTATTTAAATCATCTACTATAAACATCTTTGGAGTATGAGGAGAACGTACATACGGGTGATCATTTAACTCATTACTTTAGCCATAGAACATGAGATAATTCATATGAGAAATAAAGAACTTACCTTACATGAATGCATGATGAGGCACATAAACATAACTTAGTGATGAAATACATGTTGTTAGGAACAATTAAAACTTTAATATCCTTGGGTGAATAATACATCACTTTATATAAAAGACTATCTTATTATAAAAGAAACATTAGTAATAATAGTAGAGACCACCTTACATACTTAAGACATAGTCATATACCTTTAAGAGAAATGCCATTTGAACTTATGAAACAATGAGTCATAGGAACTTTAAAACACCTTTGGACATAATATGAACGAACCTTCATAGATCATCATAGATGGACACCTTGGGAACATGAGGAGAACATGCGCATATGTGAGAGCAACCTTTAACCGACATAAACTATTTGAGCTAATCCATGGAGTCCCCATGTTTGCCCTACACTAGAAGAAAGGGGGAGATCACTTGTCAAGGTGACCTCCTAAGATTCCAAGGTACTAAATCCTACTATTGAGAAACCTTTACTATTGGTTGGTCTTGAAATCAACCTCTACTAGCGGGTGACTCCTACTGCCTATGGTGACACATAGTTATTGGATAATGGGAATCAATCAACGGTCTCATGTCTCCTCTAATGAGGAGCTTCCGCATTCATCCCAAGGTCCACTTGATGATAAGTAAAATTCTTATGGAATAATCATAGGCATGAATCATAGAGTCATTTAATATGGAGAGCTATTCTACTAATCCATCCCATAAGCATTTAAAACATTAATCATTATCACAAGGATAACTCTTAAATGTTGTCTATGCCTCTACTAATGGGCTATCATCATCTCATTCATAGTAAGGTGCGAGAATCACACTTCAATTATTCATTCATTCTTTACATCAATATCATTCTTAGAGCATGTTATGTCATAGGATATCTTGTGATGCAATGCACTAGTACCTGTAATTTAGCTTTAAGATCTTAAAACTTGAAGAAAATATGCATACTCATTTGTATCCATGATAGCCAACCCATATTTTAAGTAACCCATAAACGAATTCACAAACCCATTACTTGAAATCAATAAGATACATGAGTCAATACACCTATTTATGAAATTCATGTGATTTAGTCTTTATTTATAAGCAATAATAATAAAGAAGGTATGAATTTAAGTAAAATCAAGCAACCCTCCATCAACTTCATAACCCAAAATTCCATAAGCAAGGAAGAATCATAAATAGCTATGGAATCATGTAAATGACTAATTATCTGTGTATGAGAGTAGTAGGATTCATAAATTTAAAGGATAATTTAAGAACCCATATCATCATCTTCATATCTCCAAATTAGCTTGTATAGAATCCTCAAATAAATTCATGAGTTTCAAGTAAGACAACTTAGTTTATAGTTTTCCATGCATATAAGTAGTAGGATTCATCAATATAAAATCATGTTTAGGGAAATCATCAAATATCTCAAAATCCCTAGCTTCCATAATATAGGAATTCAAGACATAATATCCTTCTCATGGAGTGAAACCTTATTTCATAATAATATGGGCTAACAAACAGAATAAATTTATAGTATAAGCATTTGAAATCATAATGTGAAAACTCATGAAGAATTGCATACTTGAAATTGAGGAATGTAGTAGAAAATATGTTGGGTCTCCATGAGTGAAAGGAACCCATGGATGACACTCATATACCTTAGCCGAAGATCTATGGAAAAATCACAAACTTTGGTGAAGGAGTCCCAAAACCCTAGCCTTCAGTGGAGAACCTTGACAGGTTGAGAGGATATTTGGGAATTAGGTTCAAAGAATTTTAAGTCAATCCATCGCCTGTAGGGTGGATTGTATGTGTACGCAGCCTGACAGTGCTTCAATAAAATAGGTGTAACTTTTTCGTCCGAACTCCAAATGAGGTGAAATTAATTGAGTTGGAAAGATAATTCAAAGAGCTTTCATTTGTTAGGTCATCCAACATCTAATTCGTTGTATTACAAGAGATATGATCATTTAAAGTAGACACATATATGAACTCGTACTAGAACTTAGGCAATTGGAACCTTTTGCACTTAACTTGATGGGAGAGGGCCTTGGAATTGCATGAGAGGTCATAGAGGGGATAGATAAGGCTGTTAAGGGTTTAAGATAATAGTAAAGGTTGAAAATTCCTTAATGAATTCGGCAGTTCAAACCACGAGAGTCCAGTGTACTGGTCATACAAAGAAACACGACTTGTACTGTTGTTCATAAGCAAAGATCCAGAAACCATTATTTTTCACCCCACAATTATGAACCATCTTATGATCCACATATGGACTTACAGATCATGGTTGGACTCATAGAGTCCTTCTACAGTTAGCCATTTTTCTCATCCTCTTAGTCCCTATCCACGAAGGGAATTTTTGGGTCATATAACACTTTATGGGCCGTAGTATTGGTTCGTAGATCACATTTCTAAAACTCTAATTTCCTACAAGTCAAGGCCCTCAATTTATGGACCTAACTTCAGGCAGTTACTCCTTCTACGGGCCATAAGTTTCCCTAGTGCAATAACTCTAGGGCATTTTTTAGGCCATCTTTTTTGCACTCATAGGCTCCTAATTGGGGGTCTTTACAATTACTGGCTTTGCTAGACTCAAAACCATGGGCACATGTTACGGGCCATAACCTACTCTATGGGCCATCTGATAACTCGTAAGTCACCTTTCAAAAAACTCCAAATTTCCTTCATGTCTTGGGTTTCGCTCACAAAACTATCATTGGGTCGTCAGTTGGTCCGTCAGTTACCTCGAATTTGGAATATATTCCCCTTCCTGAAGTTTTATGTTTAAGAATGGAACCTATGGGCCATATGCGCACTTATGGGCCATAAGTCATCCCCGTAAACAAGACATCAGGTTATTTTTCAGGCCAACGTTTTTGTACTCAAGGCTCCTAAATTGCGGGTCATTATATAAGTGAAGACCTTAATGATTTGGGTTTTGAATTACGTTGAGTAGGCTATTAATGCATGTTTTGATAAGCGTATTACTCCTAAGTCCATGCATGATTCTCTTGACTTGTAAGTTTTTCCCAGCTAATGATTTAGCCAACTAAATTTGAAGTCAATCCTTGCATGTTATTTGATGATAAGTAGGGTAGCATAGAAAGGATTCAAGTTAATTTTTTTTCAAAGATATAAGTATGTCAATAATACCCTAAATGATGTTTATGATGGTCCTAAAAATGAAAGGATAATTCTCACTTGGTGGTTCCTTAAGTTTCAAGCTACTCTTGAGATTGTTACTTATGATTTCTAAGTGTCATTATTTAACTAAGTATATGATTTAAAGAATTTTGTGGGCTGACATAGCACCGAATGAGGCAATGAAGTGGGGTTCGGTAAGGAAACCCTAAAAAAGGAACCCTTTTCTCCATTAAGTATGGGCCACTACAGGAGCCTTTATAGGCTAGGCTAGTGGGTTCACGTAGGCGAATTATAATATATGATGATACATGTTATATGACAGAGTTCCACCCAGAAAATGGACTCATCGTGCCAACGTAGGGGGTTAACGGACTCCCCATGCCAATGTAAAGGGTTATGTTGGATTCCATGTTATAAGGCCCCATACGTTGGAAGGTGTAAAAGTGCCTAAGAAATGAAATCTGAAATTTTTTTGAGTACCAGTGGGTTTTACCGAAGGACCTATGGGTCATAAATGGCCCCACGAGTCGTAACCTATGCTCATAGAATGAAGGCCAGACTTGGTAACAATGATAACTTCGGAAGTAGAGTATACGATTTATCAGATAGCCTATATATCGACTTACACGCCATAAGTTCGGTCATGGAATGAGGTTCATATAAAGTTTCTAAGGATCCAAATTTTATCAAATGAGACCCGTTACCTATAGGTCGTAGATTGGACCACGTCTCATAATCGGGGTATCGCGATCCCATTAGGTAGAAAATTATGAGGGGCAATTTTGACCTTTCCTATTATTTAATGCCTATAATACGTTGTCTAACCCCCCCCCCCCCCCCCCAAAGATCCTTTATCAGCCCTATACAACCTTAATTTACCCCATTCATACTTATTCAAAGTATTCTAAGTCCCCAAGAACTCTCAAACTCAATCAAGGCATTCAAGTGTGAGGTGCAACCTATGATTTTGGTTCTTTCATCTCCAAATCAGATTTCATCCTATAAAATCGCACAAGGTATGTGGGTTTGATAGTGGAAACCTTTCCTCCACAACTTCAACCATTCTTCCTCCTCAACTACATGAAATGTATGGATATTTATGAATGTTTTCATGAAATCTTTTAAATGATAATATTATGAAGAGATTTGTGATGTTTTACATTTGTACATAATTATGCATTGAAAGTCCATGTGAAATTTATGGATTTTAATGAGGGTTTGATGATACTCAAGCTAAGTCTTGCTATGCTTTTGGTGGGTTATTTAGAGTAATGTTCACGTGGTACTATTTTCCTCTTCTCGAGTCATTTACTTGTGAATTGCATGGTATTAAACCTATGTACATGCACCCACTATGATTTGATTAAATATGTATAACAAGCTTCTATAATGTTGAGGGCCTTATGGCATGTTATGCAATTTGTGAATGATATGATTTTGAAAAGGGTCCATTATGCATTATATAAGATATGAGAATATTGAGAAAAGTTATGGAAGTTATAAAGCCCTATTTTGATGTTATGAAGCTTTAGATTTAATGAGCTACTCTATAATATTATTATGATATTATGATGCTTTGTGTAATACGCCTATAAATATAATTTGAGTATTCCTTGGGATTGTGACCTATCATCGAGAGGACCTTGCTAGATAACTATTGTCCCTTAACTAAGTTGCCACCAAAGGTTTGCGGATTAGGTAATGGATCCACATAGCTCATGTTACATGATTGACCAAAAATCGTAGTGTTCCCATACGGTACATGTTAGTTAAATATTGAAATGAGTGGTGTTCCCATAAAGTTGTTATCATAAGTTAACTGAAAAGGGCAGTGTTCCCATAAGGTATTTATGAAGCACTTTCCAAAATATGGGAGTTCTCGTAAGGTTAGTTTTTGGTT
Organism: Solanum rostratum; assembly: GCA_029948455.1. Lineage (NCBI taxonomy): Eukaryota > Viridiplantae > Streptophyta > Magnoliopsida > Solanales > Solanaceae > Solanum > Solanum rostratum. The sequence continues at coordinate 24,807,225 of CM057055.1, forward strand.
TACCTTGACAAAGGTAGCTCGCTTGGTCTTACATATCGATTATAATCCCTTCCCATGTATGTACGATATGCTATATAATTTGATGATTCCTAATGCATATTTTGACTAAGCCATTGAGCATCCATGACATATTGATCTTATAACCATTGATTATGACTATGCATATTGCTTAATCACGACTTACATTCTTTGTTTCATTGCGTCTCCTATGCTTATTACATTCCAAGTACTGATGTAAACGTTTTTCCTACATGATCTAACCATGTAGGAATTGGAGCTCCTATCCATCCTCGTCCTCCATGTGGCTAGACGATTCGGTTGAAGATCACTTTTGGTGAGTCCTCCACTTCGGGGATGATAACCATTACTTTCATGCTTTGTTTAGACTTGATTTCTATGGATACTATCTTTTGATGGTGATCACAACGATGCCTTGACTCTCGTTCCATTCGTATTAGAGGTGTTGTTGGATATTTGAATATGTATGTTATGAGCTTGACTCTTATTATATTTATGTTTTATTGAAGTTTTTTCCTTAGTTCCTTATTCCCTCTTAGTTGTTGAATGCTTTTTCTATAGATGAGATGTAAGTTCTATCACCCTAATTGCCCTCATAGCATGAGTCACACTTACCTTCCCCTTAGACTTTATTTACTATGTAATCCTTGCTAATCCTCTCCCCTACAACATCCCCATAGAGTGAAGTCCAAAGTCCAGTTTCCCATAGAAATTATATGTTATTTGCATTAGTTTTCGGCTTTTGTAACCAATGATGTGCTATGCATACTTAAGAGGCTTATTAGGGGATTCCATCAGGTTACCCATTTGTTGTGTCACTTCTAGGCCCTAGGCTTGGATAATTACAAAGCTTGGTATTAGATTACTAGGTTTGTAAATGATCCTCGAAAATCCAACACACCGCGTCAAGAAAAGTCTTATTCATGGTTGTGAAGCGTGCCACAACTATGAATGAGAGGCTATGACGCATTTTAGGAATGATTCACTTCTTCATATTCTATGTCATGATTTAGACTTCAGATATAGGTTTCCCTAATTTTAATGGGAGGTCTTTTGCTCTTCTAGATTATGCGTCAAAGAGCTCCCACCCTCGAGGATAAACCGGCCCCTCCGACTCCACAAGTTCCTCAAGGAGAAGAAAGGGTCATTCATGCTGAGTATTGGAATGTGGTCACATTATTAGGAAGGGCCATGGTTAACCAAGGAGTTTAATCTCCTCATCCTCTGACCCCCCGCCTCAAGGGTGAGGGATTTAATAAGAATGAATCCTCTAGAGTTCTATGGCATCAACGTTGAAGAAGACCCCCAAGAGTTCATCGATGAGGTATACAAAGTGCTTTAGATTATGGGATTAACTCGAAAGAGAAAGTGGAACTTGCGAATAGTCAAATAAAAGGCCTTGCTCAATTTTCGTTTGTTCAATGAAAGGTTGAGAAAGGGGATGGAGATCCTATCTCTCGGGAAGAATTCAAGGTCGCCTTCTTCAACCATTTCTTTCTCATGGAGCTAAGAGAGGCAAAGGTGATGGAGTTAATGAGCCTCAAGAAAGGTTTGTTGAGTGTAGGGAGTATTCCCTAAAGTACAACAACCTCTCAATGTATGGTCCTCACTTAGTTGCTGACCCTAGGGCAAGGATGCACAAGTTTGTGTCGGGAGTGTTCGACTTGATCAATGTAGAATGTCGCACTGCCATGCTCATAATAGATATGGACTTATCTTGGCTCATGACTTATGTCGAGCAAGTTGAAAGGGAGAAGTTTAGAAAGAGGAGGAGTGGAGAGTCGAGGAGGGCTCGGTATGATTGTGGTTTCCAAGGTACCAAGAGTGGTCACTTCCAACAAGGCCACAAGTTCCAAGGTCAAGGGTCCTCTAATGCCTAAGGTCAAAGATTCGCTAATGATAGGATGCCCAACCCTAGAGCTCAAGGTGGTAATGGTGGAAAAAGCATTCCAAGGTTTTGAAGGTGTGGTAAAAATCATGGTGGTAGGTGCTACATGGACATGCGTGCTTGCTTCAGGAACGGATAAATTGGCCACAAGATTGTGGATTGTACAAACAAGGGTAGAGATGGCCATCCTCAATGATAGGGTGCTCATGGTGACCATAAGGTACAAGGTGGCAAACAAGGAGGTTCCCCACACCAAAATCTCTTTTATGCTCTCCAAGGGGGGTTAGGGGTGGATGAGGTGCCTGATGTTGTTACCGATATGTTAAAGATCTACAATCTTGATGTATATGCTTTATTGGATCTGGGTGCCACTCTATCTTTCATTACTCCTTTTGTTGCTCATAGGCTTCATGTGTGTCCCAACTTGTTATGTGAACCCTTTAAAGTGTCTACTCCCCTGGGTGAGTCCATTGTTTCCAAAAATATTTTTTGGGATTGTCCCATGTCTATATTGCATTAAATCTTACCTTGTGATTCTGTTGAACTTGATATGGTAGATTTTAACATCATTCTTGTAATAGATTATTTACATACATATCATATCTTTATTGATTTTCGGACCCACAAGGTTAGATTCCATTATTGAGCCCATCCTTGAATGGGTAGGTCATGACTTGGTGGTTAAGGATAGGTCCATCTCTTGCCTTAAGGACCGAGAGTTGATTTCCAAAGGTTGCATATACCATTTTGTGGAGGGTTAAGGATGTTGAGTCTTAAGTCACTTCTATTGAGTTAATTCCAACGGTTAATGAGTTTCTTGATGTCATTCCCAGTGTCCCTCCCGAGAGGGAGATAGATTTTTGTATAGACCTCTTCCCTGATACCCAACCCATTTCAATTCCCCCTTACCGCATGGCCCTAAAAGAGTAGAAGTAGGTGAAGGAACAACTAAAAGATTTGTTGATGAAGGCTTTCATAATGCCTAGCAAGTTAACTTGGGGTGTGCTGGTATTATTTGTAAGGAAGAAAGATGGCTCCCTTAGAATGTGCATCGATTATCGGTAACTCAATAAGGTCACCATGAAAAAAAGTATCCTTTTCCAAGGACAGATGACCTATTTGACCAAGTAGAAGGGGTTTGCCACTTCTGAAAGATTGACCTTCAGTTCGGGTATCATCAATCGGGGGTAAGGGAGTGTGATATTCCCAAAATGGCTTTCCGAACAAGATATGGGCATTTTGAGTTTGTGGTGATGTCCTTCGGCTTAACTAATGCTCTGGCAATATTTATGGATCTTATGAATGGGTCCTTTAAACCCTACCATAACATTTTTGTGGTGGTTTTTATTGACGATATTTTTATTTATTCTCGAAGTGAAGAGGAACATGTAAAACATATGAGGGTAGTGTTGCAATAGTTGAGGGATGAAAGGTTATTTTCTAAGTTTCACAAATGTAAATTTTGGTTAAAGGAAGTAGCATTTCTTGGGTGTGTGGTGTCGGGTGAAGGGATTAAAGTAGATTTGAATAAGATAGAGGTGGTAAGTGATTGGCCTAGACCCTCAACTCCCATTGATATTAGGGGTTTCTTGGGTTTACCGGGGCACTATCAGAGATTTGCTTATGATTTCTCTTCAATTGCCTCTCCTTTGACAAGATTGACTCAAAAGAAGGCTAAATTTGTATGGACCGATGAATGTGAAAGAAGGTTCCAAACTTTGAAAGATAAGCTTACCCCCACTCCTGTTTTGGCTCTACTAGAAGGGTTAGAAGGGTTTGTGGTGTCTTCGGATGCTTTGAGAGTTGGCTTGGGTTGTATATTGATGCAAAATAGCAATGTTATTGCATATGATTCTAAGCAACTAAAGGTGCATGAACGCAATTACACCACCCATGATCTTAAATTAGCAGCCACCCTTGAAATTATGGGGTTATTATTTGTATGGGGTTCATGTAGATGTATTCATTGACCACAAAAGTCTCAAATATATGTTAGCCCAAAGGGATCTAAACTTAAGGCAAAGAAAGTGGTTGGAACTCCTTAACGATTAATGACATTAGTGTGTACTATCATCCCATCAAGGCTAATTTTGTGGCCGATGATCTAAGTAGAATGTACACGGGGAGTACGACGCATATTGATGATGGAAAGAAACCATTGGCAAGAGAAGTTCACCGGTTGGCTAGATTGGGGGTTAGATGGAGTGAAGCCGAAAATGGAGGTCTGGTGGTGGTAGATGGTTCTAAGTCTTCCTTGATTGAAGAGGTCAAATCCATACAAGACCTTGACCCCAAATTGTTAGAATTGAAGTCCTTAGTGAAGGATGGAAAGATGGAGGTTTTCTCCCGGGGGATAGTGTCCTTATATACCAAGGTAGGTTATGTGTGTCCAATGTCTATGGTTTGAGGACCTTGATCTTGAATGAGGCTCATAATTCATCTTATTGCATTCACCCCAATTTTACCAAGATGTATAAGGATTTGAGGGAAGTGAATTAGCGGGGTGGTATGAAGAGACTTATTGCCAAGTATGTAGCCAGTTGCCATAGTTGTCAACAAGTCAAAGTTGAACACCAAAGGCCGGGTGGCCTAGCCCAAGATATTGAGGTTCCTGCTTAGAAGTGGGAAGAAATCAACATGGATTTGTGGTTGGATTACCAAAGACTAGAAAACACTTTGATTCCATTTGGGTTATTCTTGATAAAATGACAAAGTCGGCTCACTTCTTACCGGTTAAAATGACTTGTGGTGCCAAAGATTTTACCAAGTTATACATTCATGAGTTGATTAGAAATCAACATTGATTTGTGGTTGGGTTACCAAAGACTAGAAAACACTTTGATTTCATTTGGTTATTATTGATAAAATGACAAAGTCGGCTCACTTCTTATCGGTTAACATGACTTGTGGTGCCAAAGATTATACAAAGTTGTATATTTATGAGTTGATTAGATTAAATAGGGTCCCATTGTCCATTATCTTGGATCGTGGTGCTGAATTTACTTTGCATTTTTGGAAGTCCTTTCAAAAGCGCCTTTGTACTAAAGTCAAGCTTAGCACGACATTTCACCCAGCAACGGATGGTCAAGCCGAGAGAACCATTCAAACTCTTGAGGATATTCTTAGGAATTGTGTCTTGGAGGTTAAAGGTAGTTAGGATGAGCATCTTCCACTCATAGAGTTTTCTAATAACAATAGCTACCACTGTAGCATTGGAATGGCTCCCTTGGAAGTTCTATATTGGATGCATTGTAGATCTCCGGTTGGGTTGTTTTAAGTAGGGGAGATGACATTGTTAAGTCCGGATTTGGTTATGGAAGCTCTATAGAAGTTGAGGATGATATGTAAAAGATTTAAGACAGTCTAAAGTTGGCAAAAGTCTTATGTTGACACTAGGATGAGAGACCTTGAATTTGAAGTTGATGATTAGGTATATTTGTAGGATTCACCAATGAAAGGTATAATATGATTTGGCAAGAAGGGCAAGTTATGACCTATGTATTTAGGGCCTTACCTGATCTTGAGACATGTTGGTGAAGTTGCATACGATTTAGAATTGCCTATGGAAATGAGCATGATTCATCTGGTCTTCCATATCTGCATTTAAAGAAGTGTGTTGGAGACCCTAGTTCCATTATGCCCTTAGAGGTGGTTAATGTTGAAGATAATTTGGCATATGAGGAAGTTCCGGTGGAAATCTTGAAAAGGCAAGTGAAAAGGAGAAATAAGGACGTTGCATCCGTCAAAGTCCTTAGGAGGAACCAACAAGTTAAAAGCGTCACTAGGGAAGCCGAAGGCGATATAAAAACGTGATATCCATATCTTCCATTCTAATCAACCTTGAGGTGGTAAGATCTTCTTATTGAAGAACACTTCATGCATGTCATGTTCATGTTATCTATGCATATATAAGTGAATTTAAAGCTGCTTATAAATGTTATTTGAAGCATGGTTTGAAAATTTTCATAGTGATTTATTGCATTTTGCATACGATGCATATATTCGATTTTGTAGAGCTTGCCTTTAGCACATTTGAGGACGAATTTCCTGCAGGGGGGAGAGATATTGTAATGAACTAAATATTGGAGGGTGTAAAAGTGCCTAAGAAATGAAATCTTGAAATTTTCTGAGTATTGGTCGGTTTTACAGAAGGACCTACGGGTTGTAAGTGGCCTAACGAGCCATAACTGATGCTCGTAGAATAATGGCTAGACTTGGTGAAAATGATAATTTCTGAAGTTGAGTATATGATTTTTTAGATGGCCTGTATACCAACTTACAAGTCGTAAGTCCGGTCATAGGATGAGGTTTAGAGAAAGTTTTTAAGGGTCAAAATGTTATTAGATAAAACCCCTTACCTATGGCTTGTACACTGGACCAAGCCCATAATCAGGGTGTCATGGTCCCATCCTGCAAAATATTATAAGGTTAAATGTTGACTTGTCCAATTATTTAATACGTTGTCAAAGCCCCAAAAGACCCCTTATCAGCCTTATACAACCCTAATCCACCCCATATATTCCTACTCATTCAAAATGTTCTAAGTCCCCAAAACACTTTCAAGCTCATTCGACGAATTCAAGTGTGAGGTGTGATGTGCAGTCAAAATACAACACGTTTGATGCTTAAAACTTTGAAATTTTTGTGTTGTCAATGAGGTGTTAGTAAATTTGATATATTTTTATGTTTGGTTTGCAGGATTTCATGGTTGGTATGATTTTTGGGCAAAGTATGTATAATTTGCTAAAGTAGAGGTTCCACTAGATCCTTTACGAGTCATAGTGAATTCTATGGGTCATAAAGATGGTTTGGTGTATAATTTCAGTGAGGTGTGATTTTCTGAAATTAAATCTATAAACATGTAAATGAGCCACAAAAGATTTTACGAGTTGTAGACTTTGTGTCATGCCCTGAGGATCCGAAAGTGGGTAGTTGCTGAAACGTCAGCGGACAAAACCCTCTACAGGCCATAGAATATTATACAGGCTATAGAAGGGTGTCATAGAAGTCAGCCCCAGATTTGAAGAAGCAATCCACGAAAGCCCGACTAAAGGCCGTAAAATGTTATACAGCTCGTAATGTTTGCCGACCCAGTTATCCTATTTCATTTTGGTTTTGTATTTTAGACACCATATATAGGTTTTTAAGGTTATTTTTCATGGGAAAAACAGAAGAGGGACGTGATATGACATTAGAGAGCTTGAGAGAAACACTTTAAAACTTTATTTCATCTTTTAATTTCAATCTTATGATTCTTGGTGAAGAGTTTGGATTCCTTGTGCTTAATTTTCTTGTGTAAGTGCACATTTATGTTATTTAATTTCATAATTTTTGCATCTACACTGATCATGAGTAGCTAAATCCACAACTAGCGTTGTGGGAACCATGAAGAACTAATAAGGTAAAATCGGATAATTCGTAATTCTTGAAAAGTGTGCATGCATGTATTAATTAATTTTCTTTGTGTTGAATGCTTTCTAATGGTGGCCAACATTAGAACTTGCCTAGTGTTACTGACTGGATTAAGATAGTAATGAACAGGAAAAGGGTTAATTAATAGTATTCAATTGATATTTCTCATCTAATCAACCGAACTAGGTCAATGAGAGGTTATACTGGAACAAAAGGTAGGGTTTAGTAATGTCACACTGCGGGAATGGACCAAATCATGTAGTAAAATGCATCTCTCGCCTGGGCCAAAGGGTTTCGTGAACTTAACTTACTATTCTACATGCTACACATTAAAAAAGAATTTGATTATCTGGTAATACGGAGTTAAGAAATCATGGGGAATATAATACCCTAGTTACTCTTCATTTGGGTTCAACACTTGTCTTAGTTTAGAATTATTTTTCATAGTTGTCACAACCCCCTCCCCCTTTGAGGAGATAAAGTGGTTAATCAACTTGAATTGCATTGAATTCTTCTAAGTCTATCATATTCCCTGTGGCATTTGATCCTAACCTTGGTTAGTTTATAGATCCTGAAAACGACTCATTTAGCCTAAAAAAGGAGGTGCAACTTGGCCGACATCAAGATTTTGGTGCCGTTACCGGAGAATACGACTAGACTTGTCTGATTCAAGTAATTTAGGAATTAATTTTTGATTCCCTCATTTTATGTTTTTTGTTTTTTTTTGTTTTATTTTAGGGTACAGGTGAAGTGTATGCCCTATATATGAAGTCGAAGCATTCCCTTGACTCTGTTGACCCAGAGATCTAGAGAGGACTAAGAAGGATGGCCAAAGACAACATAAACAACATGGAAAATGCAACTCTAAACCATAATGTTAATGAGAATCTGAATAATGACGACCCACCTCCTCTTGGGTACATTAATCCATAGCCACATGACTTCAATGTCGAAGCTAATTAGTGGAATCAATATCGGCTGAACCCTATGACTATGGATGTTACTGGAGACATTGTGTTACTGCCACTATTGGCTGACAAAAAATTTATGGTTTCGAGTGGGTTGCTTCATATGCTGCAGAACTATGGGTTGTTTGTGGTCCGTCCACTAGAGGATCCACATAGTCATCTACACAACGTTGCTTTTGTTTGTAAGAGTGTAATGGGGAACATAGAATCTGTCTATACATGTTGTGGGACTTTATGTCTTCTCACTATCTCTTATAGGCAATGCAGTGCTACGGATATCTGAGCTCCCATAGAGTTCGATCACCAATTGGCTGAGTTACAGAAGGCCTTCTCGGAGAGGTAATTCCTCAGATCGAAGAAGCATAAGTTGAAAGATCAAATCAACAAGTTTGAGCAACTTCCTGGTGACTCAATCAGTACTACATGGGAGCGATTCATAAAGTGCTTGAGGAGTGTCCCTGACCACAAAATTGTTGATGATGCCCTGGTGGAGATCTTCTATCGTGCCCTGGATGAGAATATCCAAGCATGTGTTGATACCATCATGGGGGGCATGTTTTTAGATCAACCATTTGGAAGGATTGCTTAGACGATGGAAAAGATGATCAAGAAGAATCGTACATAGGGGCAAAGAGATAAGTTACTTACAAAATATTTGTGTGCTGTCAATATTGGTTTAGAGAAAGATAAAATAAATGAAGAGATAATGCAAGAGCTTTCCCAGATTTGTACCGGTATGGAGGTGATGATGAAGCAGAATGATGAGGGAGTTAATGTAGTTGTTCATCAACCTTTGCGAGCACCCATGTATGAGGAGGACACTTGCTTCATTATTGATCAGATGGGGGATTTCCGGACCAACGCCCAAGGGTGCAATTTGGACTATTGGTGCCAAGGTCTAGGAAAGCATGGTCGGAACTATAATAGAGATGGCATGTTCAGAGACAACTGTGCAGGTTACTACAATATGAATCAGGGCCAAGACAGAGACGCATATTAGGGTCATTATTATGGCTACAGAAATGGTGCCTATGTGCCACCACACAATCATGATACCGACGCTAGTAGTTCTAGAGTTGGGGAGATATTTGACCACCTATTGAATAAGGTTTAGACACAGGATAAGACCTTGAGGGGGATGAAATCTGAAATCTTCAGCATAAATAAAAAAATTGACTCTCATTCTGTGACTATCAAATAACTTGAGCAACAATTTGGTCAAGTATCAATTTAACTCAATCAGTTTCAGAGAGGTACACTACCTAGCAACACAATTTAGATCCCAAAGAATGAAGGGCAGTGTATAGTTGTTACTACTCATGGTGGTAGGAGTACCATTGATCCCCCCATGCTGGTAGATGATAATGATGTTTGAGAGGAGACAATTGAGGTCAGGGATGCTGATACTTGAGATAATTGTGTCAAGGATGGGGTGAGTGATGTTGCAGAGGCACTACAGAACTTGAAGCCGATTCCTAAACCTCCTCTTCTCTTCCCTCGAAGAAACAAAAAAGGAGGAGGGAAAGTCTAAACACTTTCTTTATATGATGAAACAACTCTCTATCAACATCCCTCTCATTGAGGCATTAGAGAAGATTCTAGGGTATGCAAAGTTTATGAAGGACTTTGTTACAAAGAAGGATACTGTGAGTCAGGAGCTCTTCCAAGAGCTTCAACATTGCATTGCAATTGCTACAAGGTCCTTGGTACAAAAGCGAGAAGATCCTGGCGCTCTTTACCATACACTGCACTATTGGAGATGTGGAGTTCAAAAGGGAATTGTGATCTTGGTGCTAGTATAAATTTAATGCCCCTTGCGGTCTTCATGTAGCGAGGACTAGGAGCCCCTACTCGAATGAGCATGCAGTTGTTGATGGTTGACCGCACAATGAAGAAGCCTGTGGAGATGCTTTATGATGTGCTCGTCAAAGTTGAGAAATTCATATTCCCCGTGTACTTTGTGATCCTAAATTGTGAAGTTGACTTAAAAGTTCTAATCATCTTAGGTTGGGCACTAGTGGATATGAAAGTTTGCCAACTGAGGTTTAGATTGAATGAAGAAGAAGTTGTCTTCGATCTCTGTGATTCAATGAAGAGGATGGATGACCTAACTACAGATATTTGGGCACTTGGCGAAGGCTGAGTGACCAAGTTGTCTAAGTCACGCCACGATAATAAATCAGACGCTATTTCGGAGACAATACAAGATATTTGATGTAATAGTTGTAGTTGTAGTTGTGTCTTATTTTTTTTAGCTTTTGGACTTGTCGGTAGTTTAAATTTTTGCATTTTTGTTGTAATTATGGACATTGGACTGGTTGCATATGGGGTAATAATGTGTTCTGTGAAGAATGTGTAGGTACATGATTGAGTAGCTATCCTTGGCTTAAAAGGCATCAAGAAGTGCTTCTATGACTGGTTTTATGGGTTGTATATAGATCAACGACCCATACACTGTCTCATTGAACACTTCCAGTGAGAAAAACATTGTGCACTCCAGTCTACAAGCTAACTTTATGGCCCGTGGATAAAACTATGGGCCATGAATGGGGCTTGTGGAACCCAGGTAAGTTTTCTGATTAATTGACTAACAGTTGAGGTTTCTATGACCACCTCTATAAATCATATCTAATTCTACGACTCATGGATTGTTCTATGAAACCCAATCCCCAAAACTAGGGTTTGGACATCCTACGTGACCATGATTTACAAGTTGTAAAATTCTCTACGGCCCGTAATCCGGATTCCGTGGGCCTATTAGTTTTGACTCACCCGGTCAACATGTAAATAATGGGGTCAAATTCTTTTCATCCCATTCTTTCCCAAAATTACAAGTCAAACCCAGCGACCCCTTTTGTTATTCCTCCAACTACCGGCAACCAACCACCCACCGTCTTTCGGCTAACTTTCTGGCAATCCTAGGGTTCAACCTCTTCGATTCCTCCTTCAATTTCTACATCTTGGTCATTTAATTTGGTAAGTTATTGGTCTTAAAAACCTTTATAATTAACAAATATTGTATGATTATGTTGAAGTTAATTGATTGGTATGATAATTGATGAATGAACCCGTGTATGCCATTGTTGTGTTTAAAATCGAATTATGAAAAAATAGGTGCCAAGGCGTGAATATGTGTAAAAAGGCTAGAAGTTTGTGTGTATGGCCTTGTCTTTTTGTTTGAATGATGTGTTTGAAATCCATGTAGTCACACACTATTTTAATTAAATTGACTATGTGCATGAAATTCGGTGTGTGATGGCATATGTGTGTAGAATTCAATTCTAAATCATTCAAACGGGGTTGGTTGGCTTCGGAAGACATGTAAAATGATATTCAATGGGGTGTGAGTACTTATAGGCCTCAGTGAAGTCTGAGTAACCTTGGCCTATAACCATCCCCAAATGTGTCTTTCCCCATGATATTTAATTTCTGTTGAATTGACATGTTTAGGATGTGTAGGTAGCATTGGTAGAATATAGTACTAATATTTATAGAATATATGTGTTTTTGTGAAAAATGATACCCGCTAAATTTTTGTTAGTTAGTTTAGATAGCAACCATGCATGGTTGACTGATGACAATGCTTGTTCTGATAAGTGAGGATAAAATTGAGATGAAAAGCATGATCTGAAAGTATGTGTTGATAGTGTAATTAGTGTCATGTGGGTGTGAGCTTGTTTTGCTAAATTCATATATTGTGCTATGATTCAAAACATATCTTATTACTCTAACTTAGACTATATGTTAGTTGGTTACAAAAGGATCTTAGGTCCTTGTTCATAATAGTCCACATAGAGTAAAGACCAACCAAATGTGTGAAATATCCCTTGATCCTAATGTTTGATCCTTACATGTACCTTTTCTTTATAAAAACCTAAGTGACGTAGCCTTATTAGATATAAAATCCCGAAAATGGCCCTGGTCCTTCTTTGAACATTGTGCACCTTTACTAAGGCAAAAAGCCTATGTTGAGGGTGGCTACCAAAAGTGGCCCTGGTTCCTAGGTTAGATATTGTGCACCTCAACTCAAGCTAAAAGCATAAGTTGAGGGTGGCTGGTGTAAGGGTAAACACAAAATGAGGGGGAAAACTAATGATACATGGAAAGGGAGAAAAATGTGTGCTAGGTGCAAGAAAAATGATGATGCCTAATCAATACGCTTAAAGAACTATATGATAATACAAGCCAAAAAGCTAAAAAAAGGTGAATAAAGCACCTAGAAAAGCTTGAAATAGGAGAAAGGGAGAATGAGATTGAAAAAAAAGTGTTGGGAAAAAGTGTAGTAAAATGTAGTGGCAAGGAGGGCCTTTAGTCACTATGTTCCCTAACCATCATACCAAAGATCCTTGAGCCTACGCTATAAGATCATAAAGTCCTAAAGTGATCCTAGTCCAAATTGCCAAAAGTTTTAGTCATGAGTATAGGGGCAAACATATGGTATTGAGCATGGTATTTGAATATCATTTTTTAGAGTGAGTGATTTTGCTTAAGCCCCAAGCATTGAATCTGAAAATATTATTATGAGAGAGATATGTAACTTCTTTCTGTGAGGACGCTTGCATTACACTGTGGACATTAGACTAACTCAATGATTGTGGCCTGTTGATAATTGCCTTGCTTGTCATAGTTGCACTGTCACATGTATTAATCTATATCAGTTTGCTAGATATCTATCTAAGGTGTTTTAAAAGTAGTATGGGTATTTGTGCTTGAGTTTATGTGATGTATATCATTAGATTGAGGTCTGTGTGTTACTAGGCTGCTTATGTAGATTGAGTCCATCACTTGAAGACAAGTAATAATTTTAAGTTTAGGGTGTTGATGTGCTGTCAAAATACAACACTTTTGATACTTAAAACATGGAATTTTGTGTGTTCTCAATGCAATGTTAGTAGAATTAACATGTTTTTATGTTAGTTTTGCAGGATTACAGGGTTGGCACAGTTTTTGGGCGAAGTGTGCAAAATTCGCCGAAGCATATGTTCCATGAGACCTTTACGAGTCGTAGTGAATTCTATGGGCCGTAAATATGGTTTCATGAATAATTCCAGTGAAGGGCGATCTTTTGAAATTAAGCCTATGAATATGCAGACGAGACGTAGAAGATTTTATGAGTCGTACACTTGGTATCATACACTGAGGATTAGAAAGTGGAGAGTTGTTGAAACGTCATCAATCAAAACCCCCTACGGGCCGTAGAACTTTATACAGGCCATAGAAGGGTATCATAGAAGTCCACACCAAATTTGAAGAAGAAATCCACGAAAGCCTGACTACGGGCCGTAAAATGTTATATGGCCTGTAGAATTGTGCATAAAGTCCACCAACCCAGTTACCCTATTCTGTTTTAGACACTATAAATAGGTTTTTAGATTATGTTTCATGGACGGAACATAAGAGGAACATTAGAGAGCTTGAGATAAACACTTGTTAAACTTTATTTCGTCATTTAATTTCAATCTTGTGATTCTTGGTGAAGAGTTTTGATTCCGTGTGCATAATTCTCTTGTGTAATTGCTAAATTATATTATTCAAATTCATAAGTCTTGCATCTACACTAATCATGAGTAGGTGTGCATGCATGTATCAATTAATTCTCTTTGTATTGAATGCTTTCGAATGGTGGCCAACATTAGAACTTCCCTAGTTTTACTGACTGCATTAAGGTAGTAACAAATAGGAAAAGAGATTAATTAATAGGATTTGATTGATGTTTCTTATCTAATCGAATGAACTGGGCCAAAGGGAGGTTGTACTGGAACAATAGGCAAAGGTTAGTGATGTCACACTTTGGGGATGGACCAATTCACGTAGTGAAATTTGACTCTTGCCTAGGACATAGGGTTTGGTGAACTTAACTTACCATTCTACATGCTACACACTGGAAAAGAATTTGATTATCTTGTAATACTGAGTTAGAGAATCATGGGAACACAATACCCTAGTTACTCTTCATATTGGATTAACACTCGTCTTAGCTTAGAATTACTTTTCATAGATGTCACAACCCCTTCCCCTTCTTGGGGAGATAAAGTGATAAATCAACCTGAATTGCATTAAATTCTTCTAAGTCTACCATATTCCCTATGGAATTTGACCCTAACCTTAGTTAGGTTATATATCTTGACAACGACTACTTTAACCTTAGAAAGGAGGTATAGCTTGGGCGACATCAAGATGTAAGCTAGGGTTTTGGTTCTTCCATCTCCAAATCAAATTTCATCCCATAAAATCACACAAGGTATGTTGGTTTGATTGTGGAAACCGTCCCTCCATAAGTTCAACCACTCTTCCTCCTCAACTACATGAAATTTATGGATGTTTTCATGAACTCATTTACATAATAATATTATGAAGAGATTTTTGATGTTTCACCTTTATACTTGATTATGCATTGAAAAGGCATATGAAATTTATGGATTTTTCTGAGGATTTGATTACGCCCTAGCTAAGTCTTGCTATGCTTTTGGTGGATTATTTTGAATAATGTCCAAGTGGTTCCACTTTACTCTTCTTGATTCATTTACTTATGATTTACATGGTTTAAACCTATATACATGTACCCACCATAATTTGATTTATGATGTATTAGAAGCTTCTATGATGATTATGGCCATATGGCAAGTTATGTAAACTGTGAATGATATGATTTTGAAAAAGGGGCTATTATGCATGCTATGGGATATGAGAATATTGTATAAAGTTTTGGAAGTTATGAAGCACCATCTTTATGCAATGAAGCTTCGACTTTGATTAGCTACTCTATGATATTATGATGCTTTGCATAATACGTCTATAAGTGTAATTTGAATATTTCTTCAGATTGTGACCTAGCACCAAGGGGACCTTGGTACTTAACTGTTGTCTCTTTACTATGTTGCCACCATAGGTTTGTGAATTAGCTAAGGAATCCATATAGCTCAGGTTACATGATTGATCAAATAGGGTGGTGTTCACATACGGTACATGTTAGTTACTTACCGAAATGGGTGGTGTTCCTGTATGGTTGTTATCATAAATTAACGTAAAAAGGTGGTGTTCCCATAACGTGTTTATGTAGCACTCTCAAAAATAGGGGAGTTCCCATAAGGGGAGTGTTTGGTTTACCTAGACAAAGTAGACCACTCTTAGTCTGGTGTGGAATGAACATCGAGATTCCAAGTAGTATCTTGCTTGGTCTTACATATAGGTTATGGTCCCTTATCATCTATGTATGATATGTTATATGATTTGATGATTCTTCATGCATATTTTGACTAAGGCATTGAGCATCCATGACATATTGAGCTTATACCCATAGATTATGGTTATGTATATTGCTTAATTATGGATTATATTCTTTTTTGCATTGCATCATGCATACTTAGTACATTCCATGTACTAACACATACTTTTTGCTTACATGATCTAACCATGTTGGGACCAAAGCTCCAATCCGTCCTCCTCCTCCGTGTGGCTTGACGATTCAGTTGAAGATCAATTTTGGTGAGTCCTCTACTGTCAAGGCCCGATTTCTCGAACCCTGATGGCGTCTACTAACCCCATGTAGACAAGCCAAAACCCTACGGCTCGTAGCATACGTGGTGGGCCATACAACACTCACAATAAATAATCATAAATAAAGGAGGAATAAATAAGGAATGCAGAAGCAAATCATGACATAAGTAGATACAAAAGCTAAATCCCGACCCAAGAATAGTGATGTGGCAAAAACAGGAGATAAATAAATACAGTATCCAAAAGAGACCCAGACATATACAGATGATCAGACTGAATATAAATGGGTCTAAAGTCTGTCAAGAGATAAATGACAGAATAAACAACTCCTGAATAAAAGACTCGATCAGTGGGGCGGCAGGCTCACCGAATCCTCCAAAATGTGACTCCTCAGTCCACACGATCGTGATGCCTACGCTGACCCACACCTGGCTCTACACCACGAGAAGGCACAACAAGTGTAGCATGAGTACCACAATAAAGTGATACCCAGTATGCTAGGCCGACTAGGATCAGTAAATATAACATAATAATAATGAGGTAAGTAAAATAGGCAATATCAGTGAGAAAACAAATACCAACATGACATAATGTAAATACCCAATGGACAACAATAGTAACAACCTTGGGCACCCCTAGCCCGAATAATAAGAAAATCTCGAAGCCACCACTAGGCTAATAATACCATACCTCTATCACAGCTTAAACCAATATAGTATCGAATATCGAAACGCAAGAATAATAAGCAAGTAAGTAAGTAAATGCGGAAAGTAAAAACGAATATAACAAGCAAAACTTACCTGGCGTCCCATACCACCGGCAAGTACAAACAGTCAAAGCAAAACCCACCGTGACTTCCCCCGTAAGCCCGGTGGACACAACAAGAATATAAGCAAGGAAATGGGGGCAGAAATTAAGTAAGTAGAACCAAATCCGTCAACTAAAACAACACCCACTCGAGCGAAACACCCACCCCTAGGATGACGCGAGCCACAATCCATATAAACCAACCTCTATGGCAATATGCACAAACATGCTCAGTGTAGGTCGACCTCTACGATGACACGAGCAAAGGCTCAGCATAGCTCAACCTCTATGAAAAATGAGAGCTAAGTAGGGCGTGCGCTTCAACCGCTATGACTGCTATACAAAACCACATCAACAACAAATCTCAAAAATATTGGAATCCTACTACTAAGGATCTCACGATGCAACTCTCACAATAGATTATATCCACACATCCCATACTCTACGTACCCCCCACGGCACCACAAGCCTACCGGACACAACTCAAATCGTCCCGTCGCTAGTGAGGGGTAACAATATAAATGAGGTCAAATCAACCTGAAGATCATCCCATTCACTAGCAACTATCATATTACATTTATTCAAACCAGTCTCACATTGCTACGAGGTAAACCGAGCCTACCTGGGCGTTGACGATAGCCAAAACGAGCAAGAATAGCCCAAACGTTGCAAACCGGCTCACAAATCAACGAATACCTACCAAATATATATTCTAGACATCAATAGGAGCGTTTTGATACCCACATTGCAATACAAAAATTGTCGGGTCAAGCGGACCTAAAAACGAGCCCTCGAGCCCAAAGCTCCAAAAAATATTTAGAACACACCAAGTTGTCCCTCATGATTTATGGGACTCATGATTCGAATTTGAGCTCCAACAGACCACCAAAATGTCCACAAACGCTCAAATTACACAAACTAATTAGAGCGAATTGACAATAGGGCATTCCAAAATTTCGAGACTTACCCGCGGTGATCACACTAGCTCCAAGACCAAGAATCAATCCTCAAACACCCAAAAAGCTAGCAAAAATCATTGGGTTTAATTATAGTTAGTAAACACCCCCAAAATCACTAAAAATGAGTTAAGGGCGAAAAAATTACCTTAATACCGCGATAACAATCGACCCCACACGTTCCAATATCGACACCCACGAATTTCC
The DNA here is from genome assembly GCA_029948455.1 of Solanum rostratum. Classification (NCBI taxonomy): domain Eukaryota; kingdom Viridiplantae; phylum Streptophyta; class Magnoliopsida; order Solanales; family Solanaceae; genus Solanum; species Solanum rostratum. Next base: position 24,824,978 of record CM057055.1, read on the forward strand.
ACTCAAAATCCACCAAGAATCGCCACCCTAACCCTTATTTTCTTTCAAAACTCGAAATAATGAGACATGGGGGACTAAGGGCCTGTTTTGGAGGATTAAATAAGCTTGGCCCAATTGTTTACCCTTATTAACTAAAAAAAAAACACATATGGCATAAGTAAATCAGCAGCCCAAGTGGCCTTGGGCCAAACTATCCTCCAATATGGGTCGGCTTCGAACCCCACTAGCAGCGCCCCTTTATACAATTTTTTTCATTTTTAACAGCAGCTGAAAACTTCTTATCAATTTCGTCGGCTCTGATACGGCAGAAATAGCAGAAAGACAGCAGCTGGAAACTGCTTTTTATCAATTTTCTTGGAATTCCGTCGGTTATTTCGAAACTCAAATGGAGTGTGATTTCAACAAACTTTATATGCACTTATATGTTTTTCGACGTTCTGGATCCAACAGAACCATCTGTTTTTTCATACGATGCTCCGATATGGCTGAAATAGCAGAAAGACAGCAGTTGGAAACAACTTTTTATCAATTTTCTTGGAATTCCGTCGATTATTTCGAAACTCAAACGGAGTCTGATTTTAACAAACTTTATATGCACTTATATGTTTTTCGACGTTTCGGACCCAAAGGAATCGACGAAATCGCGATTGGAGGTCGTTTGCTCAAAAAGAGTCATTGAGTTCCTTTAATGAATAAGGAACTCGGGGGGCCAAAATCACAACGAAAACCCCGGGAATCAAAACGACACCTCCCCTAGCCTAAAATCATCATTTAAAACTGTTAGGAATCGACGGAAATGCAATAGGACACATCGTTTGAAGGGAAATGCAATATGGCTCCACTTTTACCGGTAAACTTCAAAACATACAAAATCGAGCCTAAAATCAAGCCGAACTCATCCGGAAGCAAACCAATAGTCTATCTCGACTATTTTCGACGTTACAGAGCTAATGGAAGTGACGAAAATGGGTTTTGATGCTCCGATCAATAAGTGCTCCCTTTTTGGGCCATTTCCTTAAGCCTTAAGAACTAAATTTCCATATTTTAGCTCAAAATCTTCCGTAAGGTTCCGGGAACCGAACCGAGACTTCACCTAAGTCATATTCGATATTTCGGAGCTAACGGAACTGTCAGAGCTCGATTCTGACATCGTTTGCTAAGATTTCACTTTTTGGTGCACTTAACTTAAGCTTAAGTTCCAAAAAAGAGGAAAATGAGATATTTATGAATTTAGTCACCGGGGCACCGGACTACCGGTCCCAGCAGGTCGTATACGACCTGGGGTAACTGTATATACGCTCTAAATATGAAAAAATACATGAAAAATATAATTTTGGCCATACGGGTCATCACAATATCCCCCACTAAATGGGACTTTTGCCCTCAAAAGTCAAAGTGAGAAAGCTACCTGGAGTCTCGAACAAGTATGGATACTGAGTCCGCATGTCCCGCTCTATCTCCCAGGTAGCCTCCTCGATTGGTCTGCGTGCCCAGCGAATCTTCACAATCGGAAACTCCTTAGTCCTGAGCATCCTCACATCTCTAGCAATAATAGCCTCAGGCTGCTCAATGACTGAAAGTTTGTCATCAACCTCCACCTCAGTTGTATCCTGCCGAAGCACATGTGACGGGTCCGATACATACTGTCGGAGCATGGAGACATGAAATACAGGATATACTGCTGACAACTCAGGTGGTAAGGCTAGTCTGTAGGCAACCTCCCCAATCCTCTCAAGTATCTCATATGGCCCAATGTACCTCGGACTAAGTTTGCCTCTCCTGCCGAACCTCCGTACACCCTTCATGGGCGAGACACGCAGAAACACCCTATCACCCACGCTAAACTCCAACGGTCGACGCCTACGATCTGCATAAGACTTCTGCCTACTCTAGGCCTCACGAAGTCTATCCTGAATCACACGGACCCTATCAACGGTATCCTGAAGTAGCTCATAACTCTGGTGCGTCATCTCGTGACCGCTAAACCAACCAATCGGCGACCTGCAGCATCTACCATATAATGCCTCAAAAGGAGCCATGCCAATGCTGGAGTGGTAACTATTATTATAAGAAAACTCTGCTAATGCCAAGTACCTGCTCCAACTACCGCCAAAATCTAATACACAAGCCCGCAACATATCTTGTAGTACCTGAATAGTCCGCTCGGACTGGCCATCTGTCTGGGGGTGAAATGTTGTGCTCAACAAGACATCAGTGCCTAACTCACGCTTGCTGAAATGCCCTCCAAAATCGAGAAGTGAACTGAGTACCACGATCTGAAATGATAAAAACAGGCACCCCATGCAATCTCACCACCTCAGAAACATACAACTCCGCCAACCTCTCCGCTATCCAAGTCGTCTAAGTAGCTAGGAAGTGTGCGGACTTGGTCAATCGATCCACGATGACCCAAATCTGATCATGACCCCTAGGCGAACGAGAAAGACCTGTGATAAAGTCCATAGTAATGTTCTCTCATTTCCATAAGGGAATAGGGAGGCGCTGCAACTCACCGGCCGGTCTACGATGCTCAACCTTAACCTGCTGACAAGTCAAGCACCTAGACACAAAAGTAGCTATCGAGCTCTTCATGCCCCGCTACCAATACAATTGTCGAAGATCCCTATACATATGAGTCGTGCCAGGATGAACTGAGTACCTAGTACTATGGGCCTCTCTCAACAAGGCCTGGATCAAATCACCAACCTTAGGAACCGCAAGTCTACCATGAACCCAAAGTACCCCGTCAGAATCAATCTTAGCCCACTCGAACTCACCGCTAGCAACCCGCTTTCTCAGCTTAACTAAACTAGGATCCTCGAACTGGCGACGACGAATCTGATCATATAAGGCAAAGCTAGACTCAACATGAGCTGTAACTCTATCTGGAGATGAAAGATCCAACCTAACCAAGCTGTTAGCCAAGGACTGGATGTCCCGAGCTAAAGGTCTCTCCGAAGCTGGTAAGGCTGCCAAACTACCCAAGCTGACCGCTCTCCTACTCAAGGCATCCGCTACCACATTAGCCCTGCCCGGATGATAAAGAATACTCAAATCATAGACCTTCAGAAGCTCAACCCATCCCCGCTGTCTATGGTTAAGCTCCCTCTGACTAAGAATGTACTGTAGGCTGCGGTGGTCAGTGTAGATATCACAATGCACTCCATATAGGTAGTGTCTCCAGATCTTGAGCGCAAATACTACCGCCGCCAACTCTAAGTCGTGATTACGCTCGTGAGTCTTCAGCTGGCGAGAGGCATAAGCAATCACGTGGCCCTCTTGCATCAAGACACAACCCAACCCAATACCTGAGGCATCACAATATACGGTATACGGCTGACCCTCGACCGGTAATGCTAACACTGGGGTTGTAGTCAATAACTTCTTTAGCTTTAGAAAGCTGGACTCACACTCCGCGGACCACTGAAAAGACACCTCCTTCTTCGTCAATATAGTGAGGGGTGCAGCAATAGACGAGAAACCCTAAACAAACCGACGGCAATACCCGGCTAGAACCATGAAGCTACGAATCTCGGTAGGAGTAGTAGGTCTAGGCCACTCACGAATGGCAGCCACCTTGGCTGGATCAACACTAAGCCCAGCACTCGATACGACATGGCCAAGGAAAGCGACGGACTCCAACCAAAACTCACACTTTGAGAACTTAGCATAAAGTCGCTCAATCCTCAAAGTCTCCAACACAATTCATAGGTGCCGCTCGTGCTCTGCTCGACTCCGCAAATACACCAGAATGTCATCAATGAACACAATCACGAAGGAGTCAAGGTAATGCCTGAACACCCGAGTCATTAAGTCCATAAATGTGATAGGAGCATTAGTCAACCCAAAGGACATGACTAGAAACCCGTAGTGACCATAGCGGGTCCTAAAGGCTGTCTTCGGGATATCCTCAGCCCGAATCCTCAACTGGTGGTAACCAGACCACAAGTCAATCTTAGAGAACACGGTGGCTCCCTACAACTGATCAAACAAATCATTCACTCGAGGCAAGGGATATTTGTTCTTTATGGTCACTTTGTTCAGCTGCCTGTAATCAACACACATAGGCAAAGATCCATCCTTCTTTTTCACAAACAAAACCGGAGCACCCCAATGAGATATACTAGGACGAATAAAACATCTATCAAGTAGATCCTGAAGCTGGGTACTCAACTCACGATGCTCAACAGGAGCCATACGATACGGAGGAATAGAAATAGGTCGAGTACCTGGCTCAAGGTCAATACCAAAATCTATATCACACGCGGGAGGCAAACCAGGAAGGTCAGCAGGAAACACATCAACATACTCACAAACAATAGGAACAGAAGCAGGAGACAATACATCGACACTAGTATCACGGGCATGCGCTAAGTAAGCAAGACAACCACTAGCAACAAGTCTACGAGCCCGACAACATGATATCACCCTCACCGATGTACAACTAGTGGGTCCACACCACATCACCGGGTGCACACCAGGCATAGAAAAGGTCACCGTCTTGGCATAACAATCCAAGACCACACGATAATAAGATAACCAATCCATGCCCAGAATCACATCAAAATCAAGCATGTCTAACTCTATCAAGTCAGCCCGAGTGTCACAACCGCGAATAGTCACAATACACGATCTATATACACGGTCCACCACGAGGGCCGCCCCAACAGGAGTAGATACACTCAAGGGAATAGATAACAGCTCACTAGTCAAACCCAAACGAGAAGCCAAGTACACAGACACATAAGATAGAGTGGAACCCGGGTAAAATAGTGTAAATGCAGAATGCCCACAAACAGATAACATACCAGTGACGACATCATCAGCACCCTCGGCCTCAACCGTGTCAGGAACGGCATAAAGTTGCTGCAGTGCTCCCTCCTGTCTCTGACCACCCCGGCCCTCTGACGTCCCCTCTGACCTCCACCCCTAGCTCCCTGAGCTACCGGTGGTGCATCTCTGGCCGGCGGTACTTCCTGAATAGGCTGTGCAGGTAGTGCGGCAGTACGTTGTGGCCTACGACGAGGACAATCTCTCACGTGATGACCAGCATCACCACACTCAAAGCAACCACGACCACGATGACCCCCAATCTCACTAGGACAATCTCTAGAGTAGTGACCAACCTCACCACAACTATAGCAAGCCCCTCTCTCTCTGGCTGTACCTCGAGAACCCTCAGCTGAAGTACCAGAACCGGAACTCTGGCCCCTAGCGGGCTGGCTGGACTGACCCTGCTCAGAAGTATGTAGTGCAGCATGATAACTCTGGCCTTGACGGCCCTGTGACTGACGAGACCTCGAACCACCACTTCTGTGACTACCACTCGCTGACCGGGTACACGAAGAGCTACCCTGATGTCGTGCCCTCTTATCATCGGCCTCCCGGGCCCGGCGATCAAAGAGCTCCTACTGGCGAACCTCCTCAATGATCTCAGCGAGGGTACCACCTCGCGCAACAGTACGATCAACCTATCTCTGCCTCTCCAAAGTCAACCCGTCAATAAAGAATCTAACTCTAGCCTGCTCAATAGGTAGAAGATCAAGAGCATAGCTGGCCAATCTCATGAGCTGGGCCTCATACTCGGAAACCAACATCGACCCCTGCTGCAACTGTAGGAACGGAGAACGAAAGGACTCTCTGACACTGCGGGGTACATACTGGTCCAAGAATGCATCTCTAAACTACCCCCAAGTAGGAGAGGGCGATCCCATCGGCCTACAATCCATGTACGAACGATACTAGTAACTCGCCTCCTTATCCAGGAGGTAAGAGACAAAGTCTGGTCCATGCGACTCTAATACCTGCAGAGTCCTCAGTCTACTCTCAACAACGGTGATGAACTCGGTGGCATCCTGAGATGGAGCTCCAGAAAACCGTATAGTGGCAATCCTCAATAACCTGTCCAAGGCCTTCCTGACCTCAGACGCCGGGAGAATAGTAGAAGTAGTGGTTGTGGTGGTACTGTCATTTGGAATAGGCGCCTGAACCCTCTCTGGTGGCGGCTCAGTAGTTGGAGCCTCAGCGGTATGAAACATAGCTCGTGCTGCACCCTGGGAAGAAGACTCCGGAGTAGATGTAGTGGGGGCAACTGCCCCGCCAATCATCTGCATCATCTGCAGGAATAGTGCTTGGAATGCAGGAGACTGGAATAAAGATGGTGTGATCGGTGAGGCGGCTGATGACGACTGGGGCACTATAGGCGGGTCTGCCACTCCCGCAGGTGCTGTAGTAGTAGTAGTGGTAGGCGAAGGATCCTGAACTGGTATAACCATCCTCTCAACTCCCTCCATAGCTGGTGGAGGAGTATCCTCTCCCTGGGTAGCTCGCGTGCGTGCCATCTGCGACAAGAGTGAAGCCGATAAGCTATATTCAAGAAACTGACTTAACTCATTCGCACGAAGAGATTAGAAAGATCAACTACTTTCCTAAAGCGCCATGTAGCTTCTCGTGAATGAAATTCCAGGCGTCCCTGAAACCATTCACAAGACTCTACCGACACCGCTCCTATTTGCCACAAAACTACAAGAACCTAGGCTCTGATACCACTCTGTCAAGGCCCGATTTCTCAAACCCTAATGGCGTCTACTAACCCCACGTAGACAAGCCAAAACCCTACGGCCCGTAGCATACACGGTGGGCCATACAACACTCACAATAAATAATCATAAATAAAGGAGGAATAAATAAGAAATGCAGAAGCAAATCATGACATAAGTAGATACAAAAGCTAAATCCCGACCCATGAATAGTGATGTGGCAAAAAGAGGAGCTAAATAAATACAGTATCCAAAAGAGACCCAGACATATACAGATGATCAGATTGAATATAAATGGGTCTAAAGTCTGTCAAGAGATAAATGACAGAATAAACAACTCCTGAATAAAAGACTCGATTAGCGGGGCGGCAGGCTCACCGGATCCTTCAAAATGTGACTCCTCAGTCCGCACGATCGCAATGCCTACACTGACCCACACCTGGTCTGCACCACGAGAAGGCACAACAAGTGTAGCATGAGTACCACAATAAAGTGATACCCAATAGGCCTGGCCGACTAGGATCAATAAATATAACATAATAATAAAGATTTAAGTAAAACAGGCAATATCAGTGAGAAAACAAATACCAACATGACATAATGTAAATACCAATGGACAACAATAGTAACAACCTTGGGCACCCCTAGCCCGGATAATAAGAAAATCTCGAAGCCACCGCTAGGCAAATAATACCGCACCTCTATCACAGCCCGAACCAATATAGTATCGAATACCAAAATGCAGGAATAATAAGCAAGTAAGTAAGTAAATGCGGAAAGTAAAAACGAATATAACAAGCAAAACTTACCTGGCGTCCCATACCACCGACAAGTACAAACCATCAAAGCAAAACCCAACGTGACTTCCCCCGTAAGCCCGGTGGACACAACAAGAATATAAGCAACAAAATGGGGGCGGAAATTAAGTAAGTAGAACCAAATCCGACAACTAAAACAACACCTGCTCGAGCGAAACACCCACCCTAGGATGACGTGAGCCACAATCCATATAAACCAACCTCTATGACAATATGCGCGAACATGCTCAGTGTAGGTCGACCTCTACGACGACACGAGCAAAGGCTCAGCATAGCTCAACCTCTATGAAAAATGCGAGCTAAGTAGGGCGTGCGCGTCAACCGCTATGACCGCTATACAAAACAACATCAACAACAAATCTCAAAAATATTGGAATCCTACTACTAAGGATCTCACGATGCAACTCTCACAATAGATTATATCCACACATCCCATACTTTACGTACCCCCTACGGCACCACAAGCCTACCAGACACAACTCAAATCGTCCCGTCTACGTCCCGTGATGGGATCTCAAGTTCACTAGTGAGGGGTAACAATATAAACGAGGTCAAATCAACCTAAAGATCATCCCATTCACTAGCCACTATCATATTACATTTATTCAAACCAGTCTCACATTGCTACGAGGTAAACCGAGCCTACCTGGGCGCCGACGATAGCCAAAATGAGCAAGAATAGCCCAACGTTGCAAATCGGCTCACAAATCAATGAATACCTATCAAATATATATTCTAGACATCAATAGGAGCATTTTGATACCCATATTGCAATACAAAAATTGTCGGGTCAAGCGGGCCTAAAAACGAGCTCTCGAGCCCGAAGCTCCAAAAAATATTTCGAACACACCGGGTCGTCTCTCATGATTTATGGGACTCATGGTTCGAATTTGAGCTCCAACGGACCACCAAAATGTCCTCAAACGCTCAAACTACACAAACTAATTAGCGCGAATTGACAATACGGCGTTCAAAAATTTTGAGACATACCCGCGGTGATCAAACTAGCTCCAAGACCAAGAATCAATCCTCAAACACCCAAGAACCTAGCAAAAATCATTGGGTTTAATTATAGTTAGTAAACACTCCCAAAATCACTAAAAACGACTTAAGGGCGAAGAAATTACCTTAATACCGCAATAACAATCGACCCCACACGTTCCAATATCGACATCCACGAATTTCCACTCAAAATCCACCAAGAATCGCCACCCTAACCCTTATTTTCTTTCAAACCTCGAAATAATGAGACATGGGGGGCTAAGGGGCTGTTTTGGAGGATTAAATAAGCTTGGCCCAATTGTTTACCCTTATTAACTAAAAAAAAAACACATATGGCATAAGTAAATCAGCAGCCCAAGCGGCCTTGGGCCAAACTATCCTCCAACATGGGCCGGGTTCGAACCCCACTAGCAGCGCCCCTTTACACAATTTTTTTCATTTTTAACAGCAGCTGAAAACTTCTTATCAATTTCGTCGGTTATTTCGAAACTCAAACGGAGTCCGATTTTAACAAACTTTATATGCACTTATATGTTTTTCGACGTTCCGGATCCAACGGAACTATCTGTTTTTCATACGACGCTCCGATATGGCAGAAATAGCAGAAAGACAGCAGCTGGAAACAACTTTTTATCAATTTTCTTGGAATTTCGTCGGTTATTTCGAAACTCAAACGGAGTCTGATTTAAACAAACTTTATATGCACTTATATGTTTTTCGACGTTCTGGATCCAACGGAACCATATGTTTTTTCATACGACGCTCTGTTATGGCTGAAATAGCAAAAAGACAGCAGCTGGAAACAACTTTTTATCAATTTTCTTGGAATTCCGTCGGTTATTTCGAAACTCAAACGGAGTCTGATTTTAACAAACTTTATATGCACTTATATGTTTTTCGACATTCCGGACCCAAAGGAATCAACGAAATCGCAATCGGAGGTCGTTTGCTCAAAAAGAGTCATTGAGTTCCTTTAACGAATAAGGAACTCGGGGGGCCAAAATCACAACGGAAACCTCGGGAATCAAAAAGACACCTCCCCTAGCCTAAAATCATCATTTAAAACTGTTAGGAATCGACGAAAATATAATAGGACGCACCGTTCGACGGGAAATGCAATATGGCTCCACTTTTACCGGTAAACTTCAAAACATACAAAATCGAGCCTAAAATCAAGCCGAACTCATCCTGAAGCAAACCAATAGTCTATCTTGACTATTTTCGACGTTATAGAGCTAATGGAAGTGACGAAAATGGGTTTTGATGCTCCGATCAATAAGTGCTCCCTTTTTGGGCCATTTCCTTAAGCTTAAGAACTAAATTTCCATATTTTAGCTCAAAATCTTCTGTGAGGTTCCGGGAACCAAAACGAGACTTCATCTAAGTCATATTCGATATTACGGAGCTAACGGAATTGTCAGAGCTCGATTCTGACATCGTTTGCTAAGATTTCACTTTTTGGTGCACTTAACTTAAGCTTAAGTTCCAAAAATGAGGAAAACGAGATATTTATGATTTAGTCACCAGGGCACCGGACTACCGGTCCCAGCAGGTCGTATACGACCTGGGGTAACTGTATATACGCTTTAAATATGAAAAAATACATGAAAATTATAATTTTGGCCATACGGGTCATCACATCTACTTCAGGGACAATGACCATTACTTTTATGCTTTTTTTAGACTTGACTGTATATGGATAATATCTTTTTATGGTAAGCCCAGGAGATTTCTTGTTCCCCATCCTATTTATATTAGAGGTGTTGTTGGATATTTGGTTATGTATATTATGAGCTCGTCTCTTATTATATTTATGTATTACTGAAGCTTTTCCCTTATTCCCTCTTATGTGTTGAATGCTTTCCGTATGGATGAGGTGAAATTCCTAAGCCCCTAATTGGCCCCATAGCATGAGTCATACTTACCTGCCCCTTAGAATTTATTTGCTATGTGATCCATGCTAACCCTCTTCCTTACAACATCCCCATAGCTTGAGTCCAAAGTCCCATTTCCCCTAGAAATTATGTGTTATTTGCTTTAATATTTGGCTTCCACAACCAAGGATATGCTATGCGTAGTTGAGAGGCATGTTTGGGGATTCCTTCGGATTCTCTATTCACCATGTCACATATAGGTCCTAAGCTTTGATTGTGTCACATGTAGTAGCTCATGTGGTCTTATATGTCGGTCACAGTCTATTCCCACAAATGTATGTTATTAATGTCTTTGTTCCATCACATGTATTTCAAATGTTGTATTTTTTTTATTTCATTTTGAACATTATTCTTTGTGCATGCTTAGGCCTATGTTGATGTTTCCCTACCATTCCATGCATTTAAGATTTTAAGTTCTGAATGATGACATTATGATTTCATATTTGCATTGCATCTCACATACTTAGTACATTGTAAAAGTACTAATGCATATTTTGCCTACATGATGTTACCATGTAGGGTTTGACGCTTATCCTCCCCCAACTCGTGGCTATTTCTTCTGAAATACTTGAATGGAATGGGGGCCAAGATATTTCCTAGTTTCACTATCAATAGATAGTATCCACAAGTAGTCAAGTCTAAACAAAGAATGGAAGTATTGGTTATTGTCTCAAAGTGGAGGCCTCACCAAAAGTGATTTTCAACCGAATCTAGCCATATGAAGGAGGAGGATGGATAGAAGTTTCGGTCCTTACATGGTTAGATCATGTAGGCAAAAAGTATGTGTTAATACTTGGACTGTACTAAGTATGTGGAGTACAATGCAACAAAGAACATAAACCATAATTAAGAAATATGCATAATCATAATCAATAGGTATAAGCTCAATATGTCATAGATGATCAATGCCTTAGTCAAAATATATATGCATGAGGAATCATAAAATCATGTAACATATCATACATAGATGGGAAGGGACCATAACCGACATGTAAGACCAAGCTACTTACTACTTCGAATCCCAAGGTTCACTCCACACCAGACTAGCAGTGGTCTACTTTACCAAGGTAAACCAAACAACTCACCTCTCTGCCATTTCGAAAAGTTCCTCATAAATATCTTACGGGAACACCACTTTTTTTGGTTAACATATGAAAAGAGCCTTATGGGAACACCACCCTTTTCAGTATTCAATTTACATTTGTTGTACCAATACCCTTTTTGGTCAGTTATGCAACACAAGCTATATGGATCCATTCGCTAATTCACAAACTTATGGTGGCAACATAGTTAACGGACAATGGTTATCTACTAAGGCCCTCTCGGTGCTAGGTCACAATCCTAAGGAATACTCGGATCATACTTATAGTCATAATATATAAAGCACCATAACATCATAATATCATCATAGTGTAGCTTTTCAAAATCAACACTTCATAATATCAAGATAGGGCTTCATATCATTCATAATTTTCACAATATTCTAACATCTCATAACATGCATAATAGCCCTTCAAATTCATAACATTCATAGTTCACATGTCGTGCGGTAAGTCTTTTAACAAAATGGGAAGCTTTGTACAAAACATCAATTAAACATGGTGGGTATGCATATATACTCAAAATTCATGCAACAATCAAGATTTAGGACCTGAGAAGAGTAAAGAAAGTCCATTTTTAATCATTCAAGGTGACCCACCATAACACGATAAAACTTAGTTAATGCTTCCTTAACCCTCATAAAAGTCCATAAATTTCACATGGCATTTCAATCAAATATAGTATAAAAAGGTAAAATACCATAAATTACTTCATAATATCATCATATGAAAAGGTTTATGCAAATATCATAAATAATCCATAACTTGAAAATAGTTTAAGAAGAACTAGTTGAGCTTTGTGGAGGAAAGGTCTCCATAAATTAAAAATCACATACCTTGGTGTGATTGGGAATGAAAATCTTGTGGAACAGTATAGGAAATCCGAAACCCTAGCTTGAACTCTTTTTTTGAAACCCTTGAAGAATTTGGGAGTGTTTGGAGGAATTTAGGACTTGGAATATTTTAGAATAAATGGGAGGGAGTAGTTTAGGGTTCTATAAGGCTAAAAAGGCCTAATTGTGGGATAAACAATGTAACATAAGCTTAGGAAATTAGAAATTGACAAAACTACCCTTCTTAAAAACTACCGGATAGAACCACGAGACCCCAATCACGACTCATGGTGCATTCCACGGGGCATGAAAAGGGATCTCGTCTGGCAATATTTTAGATTATCAAACTTTCTCTAAATATCCAACCACGAATTGACTTACGACCTGTCAACCAAGTCACAAGCCGTGTTGGTATCTCATACTCCAAACTTCAGAAACCAATATTTTCACCATGTCTTGCCATTATTCCATGACCACAAGTTACGGCTCGTTAAAATTCTTACGACCTATAAACCCTTCCATTATACTCACTTATACTTAGAATGTTTCCCAGACTTCATTTTTTAGGCACTTTTACATCTCCCAACATGTTAGAATTTACAATATCTCTCCCTTAGGAAGATTTATCCCTAAATGTGCTAGAATAAGCTCTAAGGAATATAATACAAACATCACATGCAAAAAATGCAACATGTACATCATGGAAATTTTTCAAACCAAAGTTCAAATAATCATACAATGGATCCTCAAAATCACACAATTTTGCATGAATAGTATGAAATGACATGCCAGGAATGTTTTTAGATAGCAAGATCTTAGTACCTCAAGCTTGATCAGAATGGAAGAGATAGGGGTATCGCTTCTTCATATCAGTTTCGGCTTCCCTAGTGGCACTTTTGACTTGTTGGTTCTTCCAAAGGACTTTCACGGATGTTATATCCTTGTTTCTCAACATCTTTACTTGCCTATCCAAAATTTATATTGGAACTTCCTCATAGTTTAAATTTTCTTCAAAACATTCACCACCTTTAAGGGAACAATGGAATTAAGGTCTCCAACACACTTCCTCAACATGGAGACATGGAAGAATGGATGATTCATACTCATCTCCATAGGCAACTCTAGTTCGTATGCAACTTTACCAACACGTCTCAAGATCCGGTAAGTCCCTACATACCTAGGGCTTAACTTTCGTTTCATACCGAAATGGACTAATCCTTTCATTGGTGAAACCTTCAAGTACACACAATCATTAACATTAAATTCAAGGTCTTTTGTTCTAGTGTCGGCTTAGGACTTTTGCTGACTTTGAGCCATCTTTAGTCTTTCTCTTATCATCCTCACCTTCTCAAAAGATTTCATAACAAAACGTAGACCTAATAGAGCCATTTCCCTCAAAATCACCCAACCGGGGATCTACAACATCTACCATATAGAGTTTCAAAGGGAGCCATTCCGATGCTAGAGTGAAAGCTATTGTTATAAGCAAACTTAGTAAGTGGAAAATGCTCATCCCAGCTAACTTTAATCTCTAAGACACAATCCCTAAGCATATACTCAAGGATTTGAATGGTTGTTTTGGCTTGACCATCTATTTATGGGTGAAACACTGTGCTAAGCTTGACTTTAGTTCTAAGGCTTCTTCAGAAAGACCTCCAAAAGTGTGAAGTGAATTGAGCACCATGATTTGAAATAATAGCCAATGGGATCCCACGTAATCTAACCAAATCATGAATGTACAACTTGGCATAGTCTTCATCACCATAAGTCATTTTAAGTGGCAAGAAGTGAGCCGACTTCGTCATTCTATCAACAATAACACAAATAAAATCAAATTGTTTTCTTGTCTTTGGTAAACAAATCACAAAATCCATGTTGATCTCTTCACACTTCCAAGTAGGGATCTCAATATCTTGTGCTAGGCTACCCAGGATTTGACGCTCAGCTTTGACTTGTTAGAAAGTATGGCAGCCTACTACAAACTTGAAAATATCTCTTTTCATACCACCCTACCAATATACTTCCCTCAAATCCCTATACATTTTTGCAATGGAATAAGATGAATTATGAACCTCATTCAAGATCAAGTCCCTCAAGACATCGACGTTGAGTACAAATAACCTGCCTTGGTACCTAAGGACACTATCTCCCCCTTAGGAAAAAACCTCCACCTTACCATCCTTCAACAATGACTTGAATTTCACCTAAGTAGGGTTAAGGTCTTGTTTGGATTTGACCTCCTTCACCAAGAAAGATGCAGAACCATCTACAACCACCACACCTTCTTTTTCGGCCTCATTCGACCTAACTCCCAATCTAGCCAGCCGGTGAACTTCTTTTTCCAATTCCTTCATGCCATCATCAATATGAGTCATACTCTACATGAAAACTCTACTGAAAGCAACTTCCACAATATTAGCCTTGCTTGGATGATAATGCACGCTCATGTCATAATCTTCAAGGAGTTTTAACCACCTTATTTGCCTTAAATTTAAATCTCTTTGAGTGAACACATATTGGACACTCTTATGGTTTATGAACATGTCTAGATGAACCCCATATAAATAGTGACACGATATAATCAAAGCAAACACCATACCTGCCAATTCATGACCATGGGTGGGGTGATTACGCTCATGCACCTTTAGTTGCCTAGAAGCATAGGCAATGACCTTGCAACTTTGCATCAATACACACCCCAAGCCGATTCTTGAAGAATCACAATACACCACAAACCCTTCTAATCCTTAAGGTAGAGCCAAAATAGGAGTGAGCCGATGTAAACATCTCTTTCAAAATTTGGAAACTTATTCCACATTCATTAGTGCATAAAATTTAGCCTTCTTTTGCATCAACTTTGTCAAGTAGAAGCAATTGAAACAAATCCGCAGTAGAACCTCGCCAAGCCCGAGAAATTCCAAATATCTGTTGTAGTTAAGGGTCTAGGCCAATTACTTACAACCTCCATCTTTTTCGGATGCACTTTAATCCCTTAACCTGACACCATATGACTTAAGAATGTTATTTCCTTCAACTAAAACTCATAGTTGTTGAATTCGGAAAACAACCTTTCTTCCTTTAATGTTTGCAACATTACCCCCAAATGTTTCACATGTTCTTCTTCACTCCAGAAATAAATCAAAATATCATTAATGGATACCACCACGAACATGTCTAGGTAGCATCTAAAGACCCTATTCATGAGATCTACAAATATCGCTGGAGCATTATTTAGGCCGAAGGATATCACCACAAACTCAAAATGCTCATATCATTTTAGGAAGGCTGTTTTAGTAATATCACACTCCCTTAACCTCAATTAATGATACCCGAACCGAAGGTCAATCTTTTAGAAGTGACTAGCCCCTTGTAGTTGATCAAAAAAGTCATGTATCCAAGGTAGGGTAAACTTATTCTTCATGGTGACCATATTAAGTTGCCAGTAGTCGATGCACAAACATACTTAATAATCATGGATACTTGGGCTAAAAAGTCAAATCTTACTTCAATTCATGAATAGATGCATAGGATTAGCTCATGATACTTGTACATGTTGGTGAATCCTCACCCATAAATGCTTAAAATTCATATCATAGACATTATGTGATCACGTGTCATGTTATAACTATACTTACTTGACAAAGTCATAGGCATAATTAGCTCTCAATCCACACCATAAATTCCGTTCAATTATGTGTTCATGCATGCATATGTCATGAGGAATGAAGGAATAGTATGGGTATTAGGATATCATTGTTAAAACATCATAATAAGAAGATATCATATGAAACTCATGAAGAAATCAATAATTTACCCATAATGCATATTCAATTCTTCATAAAATCTATTTAAATCATAATAATAAGGTTCAAATCGTCATAAAATCAATAATTCAGTTCAGCCCGTATCTCAATTTCAAGAAACTAAAACTAATTTAAGAGACCCATTTTCAATTCATACTTAGAAATCATAAAATTGAAGAAATAGATTTTTGGGTCTTTATGATTGGAAAAGAATCATGAATAAATCCCACTTACCTTGAAGAACTAGAAGAATTAGGATGGAATTGACTGGAATTGAAAACCCACTTCAACTCCTAGCTTGAATCTCCAACACTAGACTTTGAAGAGAGAATATAGGAATTGAATGCTAGAGCATGAGTGTATAATGAGAGTGAATGAGTGTAGGAGTGAGTATAATGTGATTCAAGGGCTTAGGATATATACCAAGGTCCTAAAAGAACTTTAAAAAAAAGTAAAATTACGAAAAGACCTTTAATGAAGTAGACTAAGATTTTTGTCCAGGGGTCTCATACAAATGCACCACGGTCCGTACAAAGCTCCATAGATCATACAATAGTTCGTGAAAATATCCCCTCTAACACTTAGAAACATTTGGCCAAGGATTTCTCCACTGAAGGCTTCACGGTCTGTGAAATTCTCCCGGTCAATGGTAGAGTTCGTGAAAAATTCCAAGTTCCGAGAGGTACTTTCATACTTAGATGAATTAAGCATAGGGCATATTCACAGAAGGCCACCATGGTCAGTGGTATGTTGTACATTCTGTAAAACTGACCTTAGTGTCTGCCTTAGTCAAAATCATTGCCTGAAGGCAAGGCCAAATTAAAAGAGCCCCTTTCACGGCTAGTGGTGAGGACCACGAGCTATGAAAGGCTTCATGGAGGGCCACATGACCTTGAACCTCTCATGAAGCCATAAGAATCCACGTAAATGGATAAGGGTCACTCAAGGCTCCGTCTATGGCTTGTGGACCTCTCCACAGCTTGTGAAGGTGACATTGGAGAGTCTCCTTGGCCAAAAACATTAGAAGCCCAATTTTAAGCATCGTTAAGGCCTCCAAGGTCCGAGTCCTTACATCATTCCCCTTTGGGAATATTCATCCTCAAATATGCTGGAACATGGCTTAAAAGGCTTGACATGAACAAGAAACATTCCAACCTGAAGAAAGAATACATAACTCTTCACTAGAAAATCATAAAATTATTGAAACTTATGTCAAAACATAACTTAAACCATTTACGTGCACATATATGCAAGTCATGTCGCGTATCAATAAGAGTGAAACAAGTAGGACCATTTAGAGTAGGAAAAATCTAATACCTTAGGCTTGACTAGATTGGAAAAGATAGGGATATCGCCTTATCATGTCCGACTCCACCTCCCATATAGCACTCTCTATATGTTGATTCCTCCAAAGCACTTTAATTAAGGACGCATCCTTGTTGTGATGCCATTTGATTTGTCTATCCAAAATTTCAATCGGCACCTCTTCATAAGTCAAGTTCTCTTCAACCTCAATACCTTCCAAAGGAAAAGTTTAATTAGGGTCACCAATCAACTTCCTCAACAATGACACATGGAAAACTAGGTGAATAGAACTCATAGCCAAAGGCAAATCCAACCTATAGGTCACCTTGCCAATCTTCTCAACTATCTCATAAGGACCTACATACCGAGAACCTAACTTTCCCTTTTTATCGAAACGCATTACACCCTTCATAGGAGAAACCTTCACATACACCCTATCACCGACATGGAACAAAAGATCCCACTTTCTAACATCCGTATAAGACTTTTGACAACTTTAAGCCATCTTTAAACTTTCCCTAATCATATTCACTTTTTCCATGGCCACCAAGACCAAAATTTGGGCTTATCAATGCCATCCCACCATGGATCTTTACCTTCTCCCATACAAAGCCTCAAACAGTGTCATACCAATGCTAGCATGAAAACTATTATTGTAGGTGAACTCGATAAGTGGTAGATGATCATCCCAATTTCCCTTGGATTCTAACACACAAATGCTCAACATGTCCTTCAAAGTTTGAATTATCCTTTCCGTTTGTCCATCAGTTTGAGGATGAAAAGCGATACTTAACTTTACCTTAGTGCCAAGCCCTTTTTGCAATGATTTCCAAAAGTGAGAAGTAAATCGGGTACCACGATCCACTATAATAGACATAGACACACCATGCAATCTAACAAACTCATAAATATACAACTTTGCATAATCTTTGGGATTGAAAGTAGTCTTGCTGGAAGGAAATGAGACGATTTGGTCATCCTATAAACAATAACCCAAATGGAATCAAATTTCTTCTGGGTATGGGGCAAACCAACCACAAAGTCCATATTCACATCTTCCCACTTCCAAGTAGGGATCATAATATCTCGAGTCAAATTGCCTAGTATTTGGTGTTCCACCTTCACTTGTTGACAATTAGGACACTCAGATACAAACATGGTTATATCCTTCTTCATACCATGCCACCAATACACCTCCTTCAAGTCCCAATACATTTTGGTGTATCTTAAATGAATAGAATAATGAGAGTTATGGGGTTCACTCATGATCACCTCTCTAAGACCATCAACATTTGGAACACACAACAAGTCTTGATACCGAAGTACACCATCTCACCCTTGGGAGAACAACTGTATCTCACCATCTCCCCCTTGGGAGAACAACTCTATCTTCTTTTCAGCAACCAACAAGACCACTACACTAAAGATGAATCTAGGTCCTGTTTTGCCTTGACATCAACAACCACAGAAGACTCAGTTCCAAACTAAACATGAATGCCACCATCATTGGAATCAGCCAATCTAACGCACAATCTAGCCAAGCGATGAATATCTTTTACCAACTCTTTCTTTCCCTCGTCAACATAGGCCACACTACCCATAGATAGCCTACTAAGAGCATTAACTACAATATTTGCCTAGTCGGGATGATATTGAACACTCATGTCATGTGATCTTTATGAAATCCAAACCCTCTTTTGTTCCTCAAGTTAAGATCTCTTTAGGTGAACATGCATTGCAAACTCTTGTGGTCTGTAAAAACATCAACATAAACGCTCTATAAATGATGTCTCAAAATCTTCAAGAAAATACGATGGCTGCTAAGTCAAGATCGTGACTTGGGTAATTTTGTTCATGCATCTTCAATTGCCTCGATGCATAAATTAACACCTTACCATGGTACATAAGCACACAACCCAACACAATTTGAGAAGTATCAGAATGCACAAAAACCCAACTAAGCCATTTGGTAAAGTCAAAACAAGTGTTCTTGTAAATCGATCATTCAAAGACTAAAAACTCTACTCACAGTCTTCACACCATATAAACATGGCCTTATTTTGAGTTAACTTAGTCAATCGAGATGCAATGGATGACAAACCTTTAAAAAAACCCCGATAATAACCAACCAACCCAATAAAACTTCAAACATTAAAGGAGTAAATGGTCTAGGCCAATTCTTCATGGCATCAGTCTTCTTTGGATAAACCTTAATTCCATCACTGGATACCACATGGCGAAGAATCCACTTCACCTAGCCATAACTCACATTCGCTGAACTTGGCAAATAATTGCTTCTCCCTCAAGGTCTAAACAACCAACTTCAAGTGATTCATATGGTCTCGCTCACTTCAGGAATAAATGGTGATATCATCGATGAAGATAATCACAAAACTATCAAGGACTAGCTTGCATACCTGATACATAAGATTCATAAACACAACCGGAGTATTAGTCAACCTAAATGACATCACCACAACTTCATAATACCCATATCTAGTTCAGAAAGCAACCTTTTGAATGTCACACTCACTGACCCTTAACTGGTGATAACCTAAATGGAGGTCAATCTTTGAGAAATGGGTAGCTCTTTGAAATTGATCAAACAAGTCGGTCCTTAGCAACATATATTTATTCTTGAGGGTCACTTGAGTGATTCAATTGTCTATAGTCAATACACATCCAAAGCGACCCAACCTTCTTTCTTATGAATAATATAGGAGCACACAGGGTGATATACATGGTCTCATAAAGCCCTTGTCCAACAAGTCCTTCAGTTGATCCTTCAACTCCTTCAATTAAGCTGGTGCCTTACGATAAGGAGGTATGGAGATAGATTATGTATTAGAAAGTAGATCTATGCTAAAGTCCACGTCCCTTTCGGAAGGAATCCTAAGAAAATCTTCGAGAAAAACATTCGGAAACTCATTAACCACTGGAACCGACTCAAGAGTATGTGACTCAGACTCCACATCTTTGACCCTCACCATATGATTGATGCAACCTTTAGAAATAATTTTTTAGGCTTTAAGATAGGAAATAAATTGACCTTTAAAAATAGAGTCACTACCCTCCAATTCAAGAATAGTGTCACGACCCGTGACAGACGTGGGCGTGCCGACTATGAGTTCTGCCATTGGCCTATTATGGGCGGCAATAGCATATGGGCGTTGGTAGCCTTGTATGCATGTATCTGGCCGAGTTAGGCATGCCGACCCGGTTTAGTTTGGGGAGCTTGTCGCAGGTCGTGGACTTAACAATGAAGGGGATCATGCAATGTACTTGGCACAACTGGTCGGGAGCTGTTGCCGCTTCCCTGATGAGCCTTTGGCAGGGCGAAACCGGTTGGCACGTCCCAAGGGCGGAGAAGGCTGGGTCTCGTGGCCGCGATTGGGCCAGCGGGACGCCGCACGGGCGCACTGAGAATCTAGGCCCGTGACTCGTGGTATCAGAACAGATCGTATGCATATTGTTCGTCTGCTGACAAGAGAGGGAGGAACACCGTGCGCCTCAGATGGGAGAAGGAAAGGTTCCATTTTGCGGGAGACTTGGGACGCGGACCCATCCTAATTGAGAAGAGGACGGAAGGTCTTCCCTAGCCGGCATATGAGCAGTATCTTACGAAACGATCCTTGGGCAGATTCCCTCTACCTAGTTCGAGAACGTATGCCTCGGGTGCTGGAAAGGGCAGGCTCGGCAGAGACCACGAGAAGGGACGACGTAGGGAGTGCGTGGCTGTCCAAAGGTGGAGACTGGGAGCGCCATCAGCAGCATTGCGCCGAGGGCGTCGCAACATGAGGTGGGGGAGAGTGTCACGACCCGTGACAGACGTGGGCGTGCCGACTATGAGTTCTGCCATTGGCCTATTGTGGGCGGCAATAGCATATGGGCGTTGGTAGCCTCGTATGCATGTATCTGGCCGAGTTAGGCATGCCGACCCGGTTTAGTTTGGGGAGCTTGTCGCTGGTCGTGGACTTAACAATGAAGGGGATCATGCAATGTACTTGGCACAACTGGTCGGGAGCTGTTGCCGCTTCCCTGATGAGCCTTTGGCAGGGCGAAACCGGTTGGCACGTCCCAAGGGCGGAGAAGGCTGGGTCTCGTGGCCGCAATTGGGCCAGCGGGACGCCGCACGGGCGCACTAAGAATCTAGGCCCGTGACAATAGGCTCATTCGAAAACTGAAACTTGACCTTTCAAATTCTACAATCAATAGAAGGATATGAAGCATATAACCAATATATCCCAAGGATAATATCAAAATCAAATATCTTAAGCTCTACAAGATCACAAGGAAGGACCTTCTGCATGACCGACATGGAACAACCCCGATACACCCTTCGGGCAATAATAGACTCACCCACGATAGTATAGACTGAAAAGGGATCCCTCAAGATTTCAGGACTAAAACCAAACTTAACAGCCAAAAGAGGAGTCACAAAACATAAGCTTGCACCCAGATGAAACAAAGCATAAGCATCAAAATCAAAGACTTTTAAAATACAAGTCACCACATCCGGGGCTTTTTCCATATTCTGCCAAGCATGCAAAGCATATAACATGTCGTTTCTTGGAGCACCACCTTGTGGAATTCTTAGTTGGACTTGATCACCTTGAGCCACTTGACCCTGACCTTTCTTAGGATATTTAGGACAGTTAGCAACCTTGTGGCCCATATCACCACACCCAAAGCAAGCACATGTATCTTTAATACATGCACTCAGTGATTTCTTCAACACATGTCGCACCGAGGATGCATTGTTCTACCTCCTACAGGAGCCCTAAGAGGAGGCACTCTATTATTAGAAACCCTTGCATTTGAACCTTGTCCATGTTGGAAGCGATCATTTCCTCCATTACTTATACAGTTTGTGAACCCACCATCATAACGGGCCCTCTTAGAATCCTTCATCCTCTTTTTTAGTTTCTCCCCTTCAATATGTTCAGCATTAGTCATAAGTCTGGAAATGTCCATCTCTTGAAATAAGCATACACGTACGACATTCTTTCACAACCAAATTAGAGATTCAAGGAATAACCTTGTGCATTCTTACATAGGGGTCAGATACTAGCATAGAAGCATACTTGAAGAGCTTTGTGAATATGAGAAAAAATTCACTCACACTCATACCACCCTACTTGAGGTTGATAAATTGTCATTTTCGCCTCCATAAGCTGAAGAGCGAAGAAAAGGTCCAGAAAGGCAAACTTAAACACTTCCCAACCAATCCCATATCACTAACCCTATCCATAAACTATAAGATATACCACATTTAAGCCACATCCTTCAACTGATAAGCAGCTAGTTCAACTTTCTCTTCTGAAGTCATCCCCATGATAGTCAACACCTTAGGAGTTCATCAACGAAGTCTTGGGCATCCTTATCAAGGTTTGACCCATAGAACTTCAGAGGATTCATTCGGGTAAAATCTTTAACTCTAGTAGCCAGAGTAGGGGCATGAGGAGGATTACCTTCGTATCCTTATTGGTCACCACTTGAACTAGTAAGGAATGGCACTTTGGAAATCATCACGAATAACTGGATCCCCCATAGGCTATTGAGGGACTTGGTCCTCATTCACTGGGGCCTATCTTGGTAGTGAGGCTCTTCTTCGAGGCATCTTTTGTAAGAGAATCAAGGACATAATCAAAGGTAGGAAATCTTAAGGCACGGTCCATAGCATGATATAAGAAATGAAGAAGTGAGACAATTCCTAAAATGCCATCATAGCCTCCCACTCATAGATATGCACTTCACACTTATGAATAGGACTTCCCTAGACGCGGTATGTTGGACTCCAAGGATAATTTTTGAAAACCTTATTGCTCTGATAACAAGCTTGTCATGACCCATGCTGAGGGCCTAGGAATGACATGGCAATTGTGAACATGAGAGTCCCCAAACAAGCCTCATAGCATCCATATACATATAATTAGTTTGGAAGTGCATAATTAAACAAGCACATAATTCTAAGGTAAATTGGGCTTTGGATTCAAGCTAGAGAGACGTCATAAGGAAAGAGATCTACATGAATTCACGTAGCAAATAAATACTAAGGGGTAGGTAAGTATGACTCATGCTTTGGAGGCAAGGACTTTGGAATTTCATCATCACATCATAACATAGAACATAAGAATAGTCTCCCCAACGTCA
This sequence comes from Solanum rostratum, assembly GCA_029948455.1. Taxonomy (NCBI): domain Eukaryota; kingdom Viridiplantae; phylum Streptophyta; class Magnoliopsida; order Solanales; family Solanaceae; genus Solanum; species Solanum rostratum. Next base: position 24,848,465 of record CM057055.1, read on the forward strand.
AACATACAAAGCTTATACATAGAGTTTACATGATATCCAACAATATCCACTACAACATTTTAATCCTAAGGCTACACTAAATCTAGACAACACTTATAAAGTGTTGCCTTAAACGTTTTTGGGTACGCTTTTAAAACGTAGCCTTAGTTTTTAACTTTTGGCCACAATAATATAGACAACACTTGTAAAGCGTTGTCATTAGTGGTATAGGCTACATTTTATAAGTGTTGTCGTATCATCATATAATTGGCAACACATTTGTACACATATGACTACATTTTTAAAATGTGTTATTTTTATAATTCTAAAAACAACACTTAATAAATGTGACCTAATAATTCTCACTAAAATTTTATATTCCCTCCAACTTTTTTAACTTTCCCTCCTTTTAAAAGAGAACAAAATACACTCATAAGAATAAAAAAAGCAAAACCCTATTCATCTGAGTGTTTTGGCGTGCGCAAGAAAAACCCTGCTCATCCCTCCTTTAATCTATCGATCATACTTTCTCCAATTAGAATATTATGTTTATAATCGATCAGACTTTCTTCGCAAGCATGATTAAATCCTCTCAACATCTAAGTAAGCATCAGTTTTTGTTCATAAGCATCGATTGAATCCTCTCAAACAACCTATTTATCTCAACCTCATCGATTGAATCCTTTCAAGGTTTGCATGAATAGTCAACTCTTAGCATCGATTGAATCCTCTCAAGGTTTCAAGAATTCTCTTTGCCCCAGATTTGAACAGGTATTTCTTCAATGATTTTATTGTTTTAATCTAAAGCAATTTGAAGAATTATTTAAAAACAATTCACAGAATTTCAGGATTGTTTGAGATACGAAAATTCTATTTTACAATTGATGTTATTGACCTCCATTCATGGTTGTTTACCACAGAATATGAAAATACCTCATAATTTGCTCATTTTTCCCAGGGGTAATGACATTGAAAGAGTTTTTTTGTAATAGAGATTATCAGATATAAATTTCAATATTTAAAAGTCTGATTTTATTGGACCAACTGGGTTCGTTGCCTCGGGTTACACATTGTGCTTATGGGTTCTGATTTTCTTGCAATTTTGATATGATTTGTGTGGGATTTTAGGTGGTGGGTGTAGTAATATTACACCCATAAGATAATTCTTAGCCTAAGGAATTACCCATTGATTAAGCGAGAGGATTTTGAAATTTTTCTTAGATCGATAAAGCTAATTCGGACTGAAATCATCCATGTTAATGTATGTTTTCATGTTGTGTTATTACTACTACGTTATTGCTACTTTACATTTGCTAATTTGCTAAAGTAGAGCTGCTTAGATTTTAGGCAGACAATGAGTAGAAAGATTGACTTAAGACTTTATTATTCACATGGATCTACTTTCATAAGCACCTCTTGACAAGTTCAAGTGTTTTATTCAGTTTAACACCTAAAATCTTTTCTTATATAAGTCCACCACTGCCTTGGGATCGTATTTTTTTTTCTAAATATAGTTATCAAGCTTGTTCACTTCCTCTATCTATTTTGATAGTTTTGGCCTTCTAGATGTGATATCATAATTAAACACCTCTTTCAAGAAGATTTGGCTTCCCCTATCCATTTTGCTAGTTTTGGCCTTCCAAATGTCTGAATCTTTTCTTATCCATTTTGCGTAATTTGTTATACTTTAGGGTGTGTTTGGTATGAGGGAAAATGTTTTTGAGAGTTGAGAAACAAAAGTCAAAAAGCTCAAAAGAGAAAGAATAAAACTACAGAGAGTTGAGGATTTTTCATTGAAAGGGTGGTTGCCTCTCTCAACACTCAGCCAACGATTTCTCTTTTGCTGTAAGAATCCGAACAACTCTTTAAAAGTTTTAAATGGAGGGAGTACATAAATAATAGTTTTTTAGGATTGTTGTTACGTATTATTTCAAATGGTTCTATTTCCTTTCATGCTATGATCATACTGTGCATTCTCTTTTCTCTAATACTTTTGCCAGAGAGCATTGAATGTTCTGGTAGCGGTAGTGGAATTTGTGAGGGTGAGTATAATCAGTGACCTTATAGAGGCAATGATGATTTTTTGTCCATTTTTAATTCCCTTCTGAGCTAATTAATCAGGCATATGAGATTATCCAACCTGTATCTTGGCAGGGCATGCTCCCAACTTTTCTTGGTGGGTTTTGCAACCATGGCATGGTTGGACTCTTGTTGCCTGAGCTTAACACAAATTTGAGCCTCAATCTTTCTCTGTTCAGCATGGATTTTATTTTTTAATATTTAGGTTGTGTTTAATATGAAGGAAAATATTTTAGAGAATTGAGAAACATAAAGCAAAAAGCTTAGAAGGGAATGAATGAGGATATAGAGAGTCGAGGTTTTCTCATTAAATGGGTGGTTGCCTCTCTCAGCATTCAACCAATGATTTCTCCATTACTGTCAGAATCACAACAATCCTTTTATCTGATAAAGCCTCTACCTCTGTGAGGTAGTGGTAAGATCAGCGAACATTTTACCCTCCCCAGACCCACTTGAACATCAATTAAGGTATGGATATTAGCAAAGGATACACTTTAAAGTGTTGTTATAGAGATACTATAAATGGCTACACTTCGAAAGTGTTGCCAATAAGTCTGAAGACGCAACGCTTAAAAATGTAGTAGTATGTAGAAAAAGTGTTGTTATATAGCTATTACAAAGCGTTGCTTTTGCAACTCATGTGCAACGCTTTTAAAGTGTAGCTGTTTAGGCAACACCTACAAAGTGTTGCCTAAAGTCAAAGGTAACGCTTCTTTAGGCAACCCTTGCAAAAGTGTTGCCTAAAGCCAAAAAGTGTTGCCTTTGACCAAAGACAACACTTTTTCATAGTTTAAGCCATACTTAGTCAGGGTGCTTAAAAGCCAAAAATGTTGTAGTGACCTCTAAATCATAGATAGGATGAGGACAAAGACATAACCCGGTCTTACCCCCAAAATAAAAGATATAAGAAAGATGTAACATAAGTAGGTAGATAGAAGGTGGGTCTCGTCCTCAGAATAAAGTGCTCACCACAAGCAAATCTCACAAATCCAATCTAGCCTTTAAAAGGTGGATGAGAATAGTCTCCAATATCTACATGGTTAGATCATGTAGGCAAAAAGTATGTGTTAGTACATTTGAATGTACTAAGTATGCGGGCATGCAAATGCTTATGAACATATTTACCTAGAATCAATGTTAGATGACAAGGGCACATATATAGAAAGAAGTATATAGGAAAGAATATAATATCAATATGCCATAAAATCCATGATGCATTAGTGCCATAATACTTCAACATACGTGGATGTGACCTTAACCGACATCTAGACCATGTGAGCTATTACATGAATCTCCTTATGTATACCTCCACCGATTTGAGAGTGGACTACTTGCCAAAGGTATCCCACACCACACCTTATGACCCAGTCTTTTCAGTGTGATGGCAACATTTCTTACAACCCTACCTTTTTCAGATGGATTTCATTCATCCCATAAAAAGGTATAAATATGAACCTATGCTAGCACGTAGTTATGAGAAAAGAGACCTTATATAAGCTTAGGTTGAATCCCCATTTCCAATCATTTTCGGTGCTAAGTCAAACTCCCATGTGAATACATATACATATACATGAGACATAAGTCTTTCAAATCATTTTCTTGCATACTTAGGCTTAAAAGCCAAACATACTTCATAATCATTCATACTTAGGCTAAAATGCCAAATCGCACTTCAATTCATGAATACGGGTAGCTCATTCATACTTGTACATATTGGTGCATACTCACCCATAAATTCTTAAAAGTCATATCATAGACATTATTGGATTATAAGTCATTTCATAAGCATACTTGCTTGAAAACATAGTCATAATCATAATTAGGTCTCAACCCATATCATAAATCTCATGAAAATACGTGTTCATCCATGTGCATGTCGTGAGGAATAAAGGAATATCATGGGTATTAGGAATTCATAATTAAAACAGCATAATAAGAAGAAATCGTTATGAAATCCATGAAGAAATCAATAATTAAAACATACTTGAATTAGCCTATGCATAGAACCAAATATTAAAGAGGCATGCATATTCAATTCTTTATAAAATCTATGTAAATCATAATAATAAGGTTCGAATCATCATAAATCAATAATTAAGTTCAGACCATAGGTCAATTTCAAGAAATTAAAACTACTTTAAGAGACCCATTTGAAATTCATACTTAAAAATCATAAAATTGAAGAAATAGATTTTTGGGTCGTCGTGATTGGAAGGGAATCATCAATCAATCCCATATACTATGAAGAACTAGAAGAATTAGAATGGATAGGACTTGAATTAAAATCCTAGCTTGAATCTCCAACACTAGACTTTAAAGAAATAACCTAGAAATTGAATTCTAGATCTTGAGTGTATAATGAGGATGAATGAGTGTATGGAGTGTGTATAATATGATTTAGGGGATTAGGATGGGTGCCAACGTCCTGAAAGATCTTTAAAATAAACCAAAATTATGAAAAGGCCATTAAAGGAGCGGACATAGTATTTTGTCCAGGGTCTCGTACAAATACACCACGGTCCATAAAAAGCTCCACTGATCGTACAATGGTTCATGAAAAGGTCCTCTCTGAAACTTAGAAAAACATTTCAAAGGTGTTTCCACTAAAGGCTTTATGGTCTGTGACACTCTCCATAGTCTGTGGTAGAATTCGTGAAAAGTTCCAAGATCCGAGATGGTACTTTCATACTTAGTAAAATTTAACATAGGAAAGTTTCACAAAAGGCCACTACAGCCAATGGTAAGTTATACGATCTGTAAAACCAGACTTGGTGTCTACCTTAATCAAAATCATGGCCTAAAGGCAAGGGCACCTTCCAAGAGACCCTTTCACGGCCAGTGGTGAGGACCACAAGCGGTGAAATGCTCCATGGAGGGCCACTTGGCATTGAACCTCTCTGGAAGCCACAAGAAGCCTCGTAAATGTCCAAGGGTCACATTAAGGCTTCCCCCACAGCTCGTGGACCTCTCCATGGCTCGTGGAAGTAACCCTGGAGAGGCACCTTTGTTAAAAATGTTAGAAACTCAATTGTTAAGCATCTTTAAGGCCTCCCGAGGTCCAGCTTTGTACAATTTATGATTAAAGGTATTTCGTGAGATTGATTTGGCATTGAATAAGGGATTGAGTCTGGGTTTTGCAAGGGAACCCTAATTGCAACTCATTTCCCTACTAACTATGTGCTACCATAGGAGCCCTTGTGGGCTAGGCTAATGGATCTACGTAAGCAACATATTGTAAAGAAAGATGCATTCTTAAGTTGATAGAGTTCCACCTAGTAAGTGGTCTCCCCGAGCAAACATAGGGGATTATGTCAGATTCAATGTAGCAGCTCACATGGTCTTATATGTCAGTTACAATCTTCTCCCACAAAGTGTATGGTATGATACATTCATTCTATCACATGTGTTTTATGTGATGCATTGATTTTACTTCATATTGAGATTATTCCTTGACCACATTTTCATTCTTTTAATGATGATATTACAATTCCATGCATTGAGACTTCAAAATTTTATGAATGATGGCACTATAATTTTTCATGCATGATGTCATCACAATTTTATGTTTGCATTGTTTCTCACATACTTATTATATTCCAACATAGTAACAAATATTTTGCCTATATAATGTCACCATGTAGGGACTGGTGTTCCACTTCCTCCATTGGGTTGTGGCTAGATTTTGATGATCAAGACTAATAGAATTGGTGAGCCTTTTGTTCTGGGGCTTCACCAATTTTATTTCATTCCATGTATTATGGTTCGCCCATGTATTTAGACTTATGAATGGAGACTTTACTTTCTATCTTATTTTCAATTCATTTGTATTTGATAGGAACCATGAATATGCTTTGGCCCCCACTAAGTCTTAAGTAGTTTAGTATGTTTGGACAATGAATCTTTGATGGGATGTATCTTGATTTTAAACTTAAACGTTTCTTTTAGTCCCATATTTCATTTTTAAATTTTGCACTATGTTGTTTAAATTATCTATTAATGCTTGATGCATGCTAATATTTCTTGAATGAGGTACCTTTAGGTTCCTCATTCGTCGTGTTACGACTAGACCCTAGGCTTGGGTCATGAAAAACTAGGTATCAGAGCACAAGGTTTGAAATGTTCCTCGAATGTCCAACACAACATGTTGAGCAGAGTTTTGTTCATGATTATGAAGTGTGCCACAATCATGATTAGAGGCTATGAAGCATTTAGGAAATTTTTCCTTCTTCATAAATCATGTTGTGCCCTTAGTGTTGCCTAAGATTTTTCTCTATCTAATGATGATCTCTTTTCCTATTTCTAGATCATGTCGCCAAGAAAAGCACCGATACCTAGGGAAGTGAATAAAGACCAAATCCATCCTCCACTCCCTAGAGAGGTGAATGAGAATCAAGCCCCTCCCATACGACAAGAAGAAGGAATTGCCAACGCAGAGTTTCGAGTCAACTATGTGATTTTGGCCTAAGTTTTAGCCAACCAAGAGGTTGAACTCCCCCCCAAGGACCTTCACCGGCAACAAGAGTTGGGAAATTTATGAGGGATGAACCAACCAGAATACCATGGTTCTAAAGTTGATGAAGATCCGATGGAATTCATTGATGTGGCATATAGAATTGTAATTTTGATGGGGTTGCCATAGGAGGTGAAGACTAAGCTAGTGGCCTACCAACTCAAAGGTGTGAAAAAAGTTTGTTATGACGAATGGATTGATGAAAGGGGTGAAGGAGCAGGCAAAGTTGAGTGGGAAGGATTCAAAGAAGTGTTCTTCTAAATTAATCATCACTTATTGTCTCAACCGAATCATAACATAATCAAGCAAAACCAAATCAACATCATCATTATCATCAATATAATAATAGGAATCTAATTGCTCACCCCTTCCTTAAAAGAAACATTGTCCTCAATGTACAAGAACAACATCAATAATGCTCAAAAAGGAGGAGTAAGAAATAGAATTCCCCTGATTACCCAGCGTGCAGTGGTAGTGGTGGTGTTGTTGAAGAAGAGGTAATAGAGGTATCCGTTCCCAAGTCCTAAGGTGCAGTCTTTGAAATGAGTGTCGGAGTAGTAGATTCCGGCTCAATCTGAGGCATGACAAGCTGTAGATCATCTGTAGTAGACGTGCCTCTCATCCCAATCATGGATCTATCTCGGAGTGACTCTCTATTGATTGTGGCTATGATATCCTCCTTTATCACAATCAACTCCTCAGGCTCCAATGGGAAGGGCTCAAATCTCAAAGCATCCTTATCTGTCTCTGGAGAATCAGGCACATCATCTCTTATAGTTTTCTCACCCAAAACAACAGCCATAACAACCTCGGGATCCACATCCCTATCAACCTTGAGTGGCGAATCCACCGCACCAAATAGTCAAGTGATATTTGTGGACTTCAGTGGCACCACCTCCTTCTTAAAATCATCAATATCGGCCTTTATAGCTACCGTGTCAACATTAACACTACCCTTAGACTCCAAAACAACTACTCTATCAGAGAAAGCATTGATATGCACCCCCTAGTCATCCATTCTCACCTCCAACCTATCCAGCCTCAACATTTGTCCCTCAATCATCTCTTGCTGGCTCTCCTCTTCATCTGTTCTTGCGGACAATGCTGCTACTATGTCCCTCTCAATTAGTCTAGGGAGGGAAGGTTCATCCCGTGTGGCCGTAGTGTCAGCTAATTTGGCTAGGTGTGCTATACCATAAATAGTAGTTTGTGTAATTTAGGGTTGGTATATTGTATCCTGTGGCACCAGCTATGTAGATAATAAAAGGGTTGGGGTAAATGAGGTAGATGAAGAAGGTACACCTATCTCGGATGCCGACTTTGTAGCATTGGACTCAAATGTCTCAAAATATCCACAATCGGTGTAGTGTCCGCTGGCTTCTTCCTAGCCCTGTCCTCATCATCCTATTAGAACTCATTTCAATGCACCAGATATATGTGGACCCTGATGGAGTGATCTTGACATCAGTTTCGCGAATAAAAGCAACTTCAACTCTTCGACACTATGTTGTAATAAGGATTGGGGATGGGAGAGAGTTCTAAAGGGAGCTATGATTGAACCAAGATTCAACTTCATATGATCCATGATATAACCAACTAATGTCGCCTTCGGGTTTCGAATGAAAAACTCGTTCTGTGATGGCAAAAGGTTGTTTTTGATGAATCCAAACCCAAACCGCGCAAGAATATTCAACTCCTTCTTCTCAAGAACAACCCCTTCACCGAAGCACGAGGAGGCTACAATACCAATCATTGGGGCCAACCACGCCTTAATGTCATAAAAAGTTTTTTTTTCAATCATATGGCCAAGAACATGTTGAATCCAAAATGTTCATCCTAACATATCATTAATATCCATCTGACTACAGCAAACAGGCACACCCCATACTTCAACAACATCTACTGACTTTGGAACAATTTTTATTCAGCCCTTGCTCTTTGGAATGACTTTGGCATATGCTTCATCAAATTCTCGGACTTAGCTTAGAGCATAAGGTCCCCAAGGTATGGTAAAATATTGAAAATGATAGAACTTTAGTGTCCCACACCTCGGGGTGCTTGTCATCTACCCCATCAGTAGATAACCTCTTCTCCTCAAAACTGATTCTCAGCCCTGCAGCTTTCAACTAGTTTAAATGTCGGGGGACTATTGTCCCTTGAATGGTTTGGGGAGTTTGAAGAAGTGGGTCATGCATGGGTTTGGACTTTGCCTCTATCTAACGTTATTTTCATCTTGGATCAAATGTCGGTGGCACATGGATTGCGGTTTTGGACCCTGCTTGTTCATCATCCGATTCAATCCACTCTACTTTAAGGGATCCTTCTTCATTACTACTAGGATCTCTCCATTCAACCATTTTTCTTTTACCTTTGCCCTGTTCTTCCCTATGGGGCCTTAAGGGTCTTTCTTTGGCCCGTTCAGTAGCTACTATGGCGGCCCGGGTTGTGCACGATCCTCCATGAGTCACAACATCCCTTTGATGGGCCATATCTGCAAAATAGACTAAACATATGTGGAAGAATAAATAGTATAGAAGAAAGATGTAAAATAAACATCAGGAAAACAACCGTGGAGAACAAGTCATTTTTCCCACCGAACATATTCGACGGATTGCCGAACTGATTCGGTGGTCAAAATGATCGTCACCTTTCTTTAGAAATTTCAGGGTCCGAATCGCTGTCACATTTAGAAACAAATGTTGGCATTTAGTGGTAAACGGTACCATCGCCGAATGTGACGAACTCAAAATAAGAAATATGTCACAAAAAGTTATGTATGTGGCCTTTTAACGCATTGCCGAGTCAATGTCGGTGGTCAAAAAGACCATCGCCGAAAATGACTTGCAAGGCAAATTTCACCCAAAATTTAAATTCAAACGCATCACTTGAAACGAGGAAAATTTCATACACTAACGCATTATCTCACACTAGCTCAAGATTATTTCTCCCTAAAATTCTTCATGAGTACAAATTCGACAAAACGATGACTTCATCTTTAAGAAAGACGTCACCCACTTATCATCGGGCAAGTTCAAGTTGTTTGATCAAACTCACAGGTTACTCAGACTTCCCCCAGATTCCATGAAACAAATACAAACCCTTAAAACATGCATTCATATCAATTCCTCAAACAATCAAGTTCAAATCCCAATAAAAAAAAATCAATATAGTATTTCGATCAAATTAGGATTAGAAACGAACATAATCAACGAGTAGACACAACATTCATCAATCATAACATAGACCCATTACAATTGCAAAATCAATTTCATCAAGAATCAATATAATCAAGAACCTATCTGAACAAGTACAAATAGGAACCTAGGGTTCTAATAGCATTATTCCAATAAGGCACACATGATTCTCAATCGTTTTCCAATATCACACAATGATTATCATGCTTCTACAACCCATTCAACCCTTACCAATTCAAAAATATTACAAAAATGAAGGGAAAGGGCCGAAAACATACCTCTTGCTAATGCACAGGGAATGAGATAACAAAGATTGATTTTGTTGATAATATGCAAGCATAATTCCAAAGATAATGAAGAACTTAGATACTCAAGAGTATTAGGTGCTCAGGATGTGAGGAAGACGGATGGTGAAAAGTCAATAGTGTGAAAGAATATGAAAGTAAAAATAGGTCAGTCATGCGTAGATTTTTGTGATGCCAAATTACCCCGTTGAACACATTTGGTGATTCTTCGAATGTGTACCTGACCACCTTTTCTCAAAGTGTTTTAAGCCTTTCCATCTGCACCTAAAGGTAGTGGAGTATCCATCGCCTACCCATTTTGGAAAATCAACGAATTGCAGCATTGATTGCCTAATTTAGCACAACCTCAAAAGCCAATAAAAAACTCAAAAGACGGTTAAATGAGGGATCATCGTTCCAACTCAGCGATCCATTGAGCGGAAATTCTTGTCGCCTTTTTCTCTCACTTCAAAATCTCCACTTCAACACACTTACACAAATAACACCTGTAATTCTACAACTACAAAAAGCTTAGGTTACTGTCACAACCTGGGGTTAGGGACTAGATATGACACAACAAATAGGAACCCGAGAATCCCCAAACAAGCCTCAAGCATCTATATCCACATCATCGGTTCTAGGATAGCATTTAATAATAACACATATCTCTAAGGGACAGGGAAATAGGACTCATGTTATGGGGGCAATATGGGGCTAGTAACATCCCACATTTCCACGACAAACATACATATGATCAAATAAGGGTTTCTCATAAATCATTCTAACAATACGTGAGAAAGATACTAGTCATAACCAAAGGATTTCAGAAGAGTTTACATAATGTCCAACAAAGGCCTCTTGCCAAAAAGGATGGGGGAAAAGACAAGTTTTGTGCTCACCCTCAATAAGGAAGAACGTTCTGAAATAGAATAAAAGAAAGGTACTTGGCTCGTCCTCGAAAGACAGACCACATTATACTCTGGGATTGGACTATTTCTCAACTTGTTGATAATCAAAGTGCTAGGCCCCTACATGGTAAAATCATGAAGGCCTAGAGTATGTGTTAGTACATTTGAATGTACTAAGTATGCGGGCATCCGATGCATATGACTTATCAAACCTGCATTTCAATGTTTGATGGCAAAGGCAAACAATATAGAACGAATCATATATTCAATGGAAATATATATACAAGATGCCATGAAATTTATGATGCATGAAATGCAACAATGCTCATATATATTGGGGATAGACTATAACCGACAAATCAAATCCATGCGAGCTATTACTTGAATTAGTCTGATAAAGACCTCCCATTGGTAGGGGAAGACTACTTGCCAAAGGTAATCTACATCACACCTTACAAAACTCACCATTTTGGTGGATGGTCACCTTCCTTATGGAACTCACCATTTCAAAAGGATTTTCAGTATCATGTAAAACATATCAGAATCATAAACATATAACCATTCCTTACGATCCAGTCATTTTGGTGACGGCTAACAATCCTATATTGGCACAATGTTCAAGGAAAGAGAGAAGGACCCTGGGGATAGCCCTAACACTCTAACCGATCGGTGCTAAGTCAACAACATCCCACTTGAATACTTATACATATATGTGCTTTCAGGAAATGCAATGTTCATTTCAACCATTCAAACATTTAGGCTCAAATGCCAAAACATAGTTCATAATCATAATGCTCATGCAGGGAATAACGCAATCAGATATATAGAATGGTGCAAGCACCCAGAATAATCAAAGATCTAAAATCATAGACATATATGTGATCACCTTTTTGTCATTGCCAATATCTTATCAGAATCATATCATAATCGTTTTAGAAAAAACGTAGTAGGGCTTAACCCATTTCATAATTGTCAAATATCAATGTTCATGAATGCAATGCAATGCATAATGTGAGGGTAGCATGGGTAACCTAGATTCAAGTTAAAATCAACATCATAATATAAAGTTGAGTAAATCCATAGTAAAATCCACATGTAAATCGTAGTATAGATCACCCATGCATAAATCAACTTTAAAGGGGACATGCATGTTCATACTTTATAACTCAATGTAAATCATCATAATAGCGATCAAAGTGAATTGAAATTATAGGTACAGTACAGCCCATACACTAATTAGATTTAACAAAATTGAATAATAAAATCTCATATTTAAAGTGACAAAAATTCAATAAATCAGTTGAAAGGAATTTTGGGTCTTCTTGGTTGAAAGGGACCAAGAATCAATCCCACGTATGTTGATTGAGGAGCAGAACTTGGCTTGAATTAGACTACAATTGAACCCTAGCTTTGATCCTTGAGAGGGGAGAATAGAGCAGAATAGGGAGAAGATCTTATGAGGGGTAGACGGTTTTAGGATGATAAATTAAGAGGAGAGGGGATATAAACTAAATTAGGGTTTTATGATAGTTAAAAGTCATAATTCATGATTAAAATAAACCGAAATTTCATAAATGCCATTAACGAAACGGACCCAAATTTGAAACGTCAGGTCCACATAGTCCATTACATGGTCTGTGAAACGTCACACGGACCGTGAATAGTGGTCGTGATCCAATACTTAGAAAGTTCACAGAGCAAATTCACACGGAACTAAAAGGTATCACACGAACGACTAGGCGTTCCGTATGAATCCACACAAGCTGTGACATCGAGCATGTGAAGTTTTTTTCAAATAATCTTCGCATGACAAAGTTACAAGATGACACATCCATACTTAGAATAATTTTACGTATTGAGTTACACGAAGAGCCACACGGTGAGTGGCCATGTGCCCTCACTTGGCTAAAATTCCCTTCCATCTCAAAGTTTTCCCAACCGTGAACTGGACCAAGTGTCCCTTCACGGGAGGCCACACGGTTCGTGTGGCTTCACACGGCCTGTGTGGGCCCTCCGTGCAGTGATGCCTGGCAGTTCACTTAGGAAAATTCTAAGAGATTCGGGAAACGCCACTCAAAAAATCAAGGTCCTTACATCATCTCCCCCTTGGGAACATTCGTCCCCAAATGTGCAAGAACAAGGCTTGAAAGGCTTGCCTTAGAGCATGAAACACCCAACATAAGATACAATGCATATTTCATTATTTGAAAAAAATCACAAGCCTTTAAACTCATATCAAAATCGTATTCAAGTCACTCAAAACATTATAAAATCCTTTTCGTGCGCATGTATGCATGTCATGTCATGAGACTCAAGAGGGCAAGAAATGTCACCATAAAAGAGGAGAATCCTAATACCTTAAGCTTGAGTAGATTGGAAAAGATGAGGGTATCGCTTCAGCATGTCCAGCTCCGCCTCCCAAGTAGCACTCTCCACATGTTGATTTCTCCAAAGCACCTTCACCAAAGCCACGTCCTTGTTAGGAAGCTGCTTTACTTACCTATGCAAGATTTCCACCGGAATTTCCTCATAAGATAACTTTTCTTCAACCTCAATTCCTTTCAAGGGCACAATGGTGCTAGGATCACCAACTATCTTCCTCAATGGAAGACCAGGTGAATGGAAATCAAATCTGGAGACAACTGCAACCTATAAGCCATGGAAGACCAGGTGAATGGAAATCAAATCTGGAGACAACTGCAACCTATAAGCCACACTTCTAACTCTCTCTAAAATCTTATAAAGGCTAACATACCGGGGGCTTAGCTTGCCCTTCTAACCGAAATGCATCACACCCTTCATAGGCGAAACCTTTACATACCCAATCACCGACACGAAACTCAAGATCCCTTCTCCTAACATCCGAATAAGACTTTTGATAACTTTGGGCCGTTTTCAACCTTTACCTAATCAGCTTCACCTTATCCATCACCTCCGTCACCAAATTCAGACTAACTAGAGCCATCTCTCCCAACTTAAACCACCCCACCAGTGATCGACACCTTCTCTCATATAAAGCCTCAAATGGCGCCATACCGATGCTAGTATGGAAGCTATTATTGTAAGCAAACTCAGTGAGTGGGAGATGCTTATCACAATTGCCTTTAAATTCCAATACACAAGCCCTCAACATATCCTCTAAGGTTTTAATAATTTTCTTCGCTTGGCCATCGGTTTGCGGATGAAAAGCAGTGCTCAACTTAATCTTAGTCCCACATCTCTTCTGGAATGACCTCCAGAAGTGGGAAGTGAATTGGGTAACATGACCCAATATAATGGACCTAGGCATACTACGTAACCTCACCAACTCTGACATATAGAACCTTGCGTAATCCTCGGCGCTGAAGGTAGTCTTGACCGGTAGGAGAAGAGCCGACTTCGTCATCCGATCCACGAAAACCCATATGGAGTCAAACCGCCTTCGGGTTTGAGGCAACCCAACCACAAAATCCATGTTCACATCTTCCCATTTCCATGTGGGAATCTCAATGTCTTGGGCCAAGCCACCAGGCCTTTGGTGCTCTACCTTCACCTGTTGACAACTCAGGCACTCAGATACGAACTTCGCAATGTCTTTCTTCATACCATGCCACCAATACACTTCTTTCAAATCTTGATACATTTTGGTAGACCTCGAGTGAATAAAATAATGAGAGTTGTGAGCCTCACTAATAATCACCTTTCTAAGATCATCTACATCCGGAACACAAAGCCAGTTTTGGTACTAGAGTACACCATCTCCCCCTTGGAGAACATCTCGATCTCCTTTTCAGCAACCAACTTCTTCAATTCAAGTAAAGATGGGTCTAAATCTTTCTTAGACTTTATATTACTTACCACGGATGATTCTGCCCTGCTTTGAACACGAATATCACCACCGCTTGAATAAGCCAACCTAACAACCCACTTAGCTAACCTGTGAATATCTCTTGCCAACTCCTTGTTTTCTTCCCCAACATGCCCACACTTCCCATAGACAACCTGCTGAGAGCATCGGCCACAAAATTGGCCTTGCCGGGGTGATATAGAACACGCATGTCGTAATCTTTCAGGAGCTCCAACCACCTCCTTTGCAATAAATTGAGATCCCTTTGAGTGAATACATATTGCAAAATCTTGTGATCGGTAAACACATCAACATGAACCCCATACAAATAATGTATGCAAATCTTCAAGGCAAAAACCACCGTTTTCAATTCAAGGTCGTGCATTGGGTAATTACATTCATGCACCTTTAACTACCTCGATGCATACGCTATTACCTTACCAAGTTGCACAAGAATACAACCCAATCCAATCCCTGAGGCATCACAATATACCACGAATCCCTTCAAACTATTTGGTAAGGTCAAGACAAGAGCCGATGTAAGCGATCCTTTAAAGTTTGAAAATTCCGCTCACATGCGTTCGACTACACAAACTTAGCCTTCTTCTAGGTCAACTTAGTCGATGGAGATTCAATAGTTGAGAACCCATCAACAAACCTTCTGTGATACCCGGCTAATCCAAGGAAACTACGAATATCTAAAGGGGTCAACGGTATGGGACCAGTTCTTCATGGCCTCGGTCTTCTTCGGATCCACCTTGATATCATCACCGGACAACACATGACCAAGAAAAGCCACTTCACCTAACCAAAATTCGCATTTGCTAAATTTGGCATACAATTTCTTCTCTCTCAAAGTTTGGAGGACCATTCTCAAGTGATCCCAGTGCTCCTGCTCACTTTGAGAGTAAATGAGAATGTTGTCAATGAAGACCACCACAAAACTGTCAAGGAAAAGCTTAGACACCCGATTCATTAGGTCCATAAACATAGCCAAATCATTGGTTAGGACAAACGACATCACCTCAAACTCAAAGTACCCATACCTTGTCTGAAAGGATGCTTTGGGAATATAACTCTCCCTTACCTTCAACTGATGATACTCGGAATGAAGATCAATCTTGGAGAAATGAGTAGCCCCTTGAAACTGGCCAAACAAGTCATTAATCCTGGGCAACAGGTGCTTATTCTTAACGGTCACCTCATTCAGTTGCCTGTAATTAATACACACCCGAAGAGTTCCATCCTTCTTTCTTACAAACAACACAAGAGCGCCCCACGGAGATATACTAGGATGAATGATACCCTTCTCCAACAAATCCATTAACTGCTCTTTTAATTCTTTCAACTCCGTTGGCGCCATATGATAAGGAAGAATAGAGATAGGCTGATTATCCGGAAGAATATCTATGCCAAAGTCTACCTCGAGGCATCTTCTGGAATGGATCAACAACACTGTCAAGATAAGGGAACTAAATATACTAGCCATATCACGACATAAGACATGAAGAAGTGAGGCGATTCCTGAAAAACATCTTCGTAGCCTTCCTCTCATAGGTATGATGCACTTCACACCCACAAATAGGACTCTACTCGACGTGGCATGTTGGACTTCGAGAATCATTTATAAACCTAATTCTCTGATACCATCTTTTGTCACGACCCGGGGTTAGGGCCTAGATGAGATACGACGAATGAAAACCCGAGAGTCCCTCAACAAGCCTCAAGTATCTATATCCACATCATCAGTTCAAGGATAGCATTCAATTAATAACACATAGTTCTATGGAACTTGGAAATAGGACACAGACTATGGGGGCAATATGGGGCTAGGGACATCCCACATTTCCATAGTAAATATACATATGATCAAATAGGGGTTTCTCATAAACCATTCCAACAATACGTAAGCAAGATACTAGTCATAACCAATGAAATTCAGAAGAGCTTACATAATGTCCAACAAATGCCTCTAGTAAAAAAGGACAGGGGCCAGGACAAGTTTCGGGCCCACCCTCAATAAGGAATAACATTCTGAAATAACATAAAACAAAGGTAGTTGGCTCGTCCTAGGAGGACAAGACTCACCATAGTATACTCCGGGATCGGACTACTCGTCAACCTGTTAATGATCAAAGTGTCGGCCCCTACATGGTAAAATCATGTAGGCATAGAGTATGCATTAGTACATTTGCATGTGCTAAGTTTGCGGGCATGCGATGCATATGACTTACCAAACCTTTATTTCAATATTAGATGACAAACACACATAATATAGAAAGAATCATAAATTCAATGAAAATATATATACAAGATGCCATGAAATTCAGGATGCATGAAATGCAAGAACGCTCATATATATTGGGAATGACTATAACAGACAAATCAAATCCATGCGAGATATTACATGAATTAGTCGGATAAAGACCTCTCACTAGTAGGAGAAGACTACTTGCCAAAGGTAATCTACATCACACCTTACAGAACTCACCATTTCGGTGGATGGTCACCTTCCTTACGGAACTCACCATTTCACAATGATTTTCATAATCATACAAAACATATCTGAATCATAAACATATAACCATTCCTTATGACCTAGTCATTTCGGTAATGCCTAACATTCCTATGTTGGCACATAGTTTAAGGAAAGGGAGAGGGCCCTTGGGGATAGCTCTAATACCCCCAATCCATTGGTGCTAGGTCAATAACATCCCACTTGAATACTTATACATATATGTGCATTCAGGAAATGCAATGTTCATTTCAACCGTTCAATACACATTTAGGCTCAAATGTCAAATCATAGTTCATAATCGTAATGCTCATGCAGAGAATAGCTTATTCATATATACACAGAATGGTGCAATTCAGGCACCCAGAATGCTCAAGGAGCCAGAATCATAGACATGTATGTGATAACCTTTTTGTCATAGCCAATGTCTTATCAGAATCATATCATATCGTTTTAGAAAACATAGTTGGGCTTAACTCACTTTATAATTTCCATATATCAATATTCATGAATGCAATGCAATGCATGATGTGAGGATAGCATTAGTACCTTAGATTCAAGTTAAAACCAAATCATAATATAAAATTAAGTAAATCCATAATTAAATCCCCATGTAAATCGTAGTATAGATCACCCATGCATAAATCAACTTTAAAGGGGACATGCATGTTCATACTTTATAACTCAATATAAATCATCATAATAGTGATCAAAGTGAATTGAAATCATAGGTACAATACAACCCATACACTAATTAGATTTAACAAAATCAAATAATGAAATCACATATTTAAAGTGAGTAAAATTCATGAAATCAATTGAAAGGAATTTTGGGTCTTCTTGGTTGAAAGGGACCAAGAATCAATCCCACATACCTTGATTGAGGAGCAGAACTTGGCTTGAATTAGAATTCAATTGAACCCTAGCTTTGATCCTTGAGAGGGGAAAGTAGAGAGGAATAGGGAGGTGATCTCATGAGGAGTAGAAGGTTGTTGGAGAATGAATTCAGAGCAAAGGGGTTATACGCTGAATTAGGGGTTTAGGATAGGTATAAGGTCATAATTCATGATTAAAATAAACTGAAATTACATAAACGGCATTAATGAAACAGACCAAAATTGGAACTGGAACTGTCAGGTCCACAGTCCACTACATGATCCTTGAAACGTCACACGGACCGTGAACATTGGTCATGATCCAATACTTAGAAAGTTCGCAGAGGAAATTCACGCGGAGCTAATGGGTACCACACGGATGACTACATGGTATATGTGAATCTACATGGGCCATGATATCGATCGTGTGAAGGTACTTCGAATAATCTTTGCACGAAAAAGTTACGAGACGGTACTTCCATACTTAGTGAGTTACACGGAGAGCCACATAGTTTGTGACACATCACACAGACCGTGTGAGTTGCCGTGTGCCCTCACATGGCGAAAATTCCCTTTCGTCTCAAAGTTATCTTAACTATGAACTGGACCAAGTGTCCCTTCATGGGAGGCCACATGGTTTGTATGGCTTTATACAGACAGTGTAGGCCCTCCGTGGAGTGATGCCTGGCAGTTCACTTGGAACAATTCCATGAGATTTGGGAAACGCCACTTGAAAATATAGGTCCTTACAGTTACCTACTAAGAAGCACCTTATTTAATGTTGTGGTATGACGGGTCGCTTGCAATTCACGGTTCCCGAACATAGTCAACAACCCACACCATCCGAAGGTCTTCAGGTTTCTTCATTGCCTTACACACGTTGAAGATGACCTCTTCATCATTTACTCTTAACTTTATATCGCATCCACTTCACGGTCAAGAACCACAAAATTAATCGGTAAGATGAACTTTCCTATCATAACCAACAGGTCATGCAAAATACCAACCTATATTTTAATGGATCGATCCGCCATAAGCTATCTCATCATCATTAGAGAAGGAGTGTCCCAAACCAATTCCTCAAAGATAGCCAATGACATAAGATTGATACTAGCTCCTAGATCGCACAAAGCTTTGGCAAATTTACAAACCCCAATAGTACATGGGATAGTGAAGGCGCTTGGGTTATCTTTCTTTGCTACCAAGTTGTTTGTCACTATCGTACTACAATGGTGTAATACCTCAATTATTTCACATTCTAGACTCCTTTTCTTGGTCACGAGCTCTTTTATGACTTAGCATAACCTGGCATCTCCATCAACTAGTGGGATATTGATAAAGAGAGAGTTGTGCATTTATAGAAACTTCTAAAACTTAGTCTCGTCATTCTTTCCCTTTAGCCTTTGAGGAAAAGAAGGATCAATCTTCACTAGAGGTTCTTTCAACTTTTAGGATAAGGAGAAATTTTTTAGGGGCATATTTTTAGGTTTACTCATTCACCCCCAACTTTTATGTTGCTATCACTCCCAGAATTGTCGAGAGATTTACCTTTCTCATCAACCTCACATTACCTTCCACTTTTGGTTCATCACTCCCCTCAAATAAAAAGGCCCTAACACCTTCATTTGCCTCAACATCTGGAAGAGGTGCATTACTTTCTATTACCTTGCTGCATCGTATTGTAATGGCCTTGCACTATTTCTTATCACTTTTTAGGTTGGCCATGCTGTCTTTAGGCAAGCCTCCTTTTGGTTTTAGGTTGAGATGAGCTGAGATTATGCCTAACTGCATCTCCAAATACTTAATACTGCCGAATGTGATGTCACTATTTGACTCAATAAGGATGTCACACCTAAAAAGAGGGGAGGCGTGACTAGCACTAGATACCATTATTCGGCAGGTAAGCCACTAAACATTCTTGTTAACTAGACCAGGGACAAGAAGAAAATCAGGAAGCATCATGTTTTAAATAAACTAAGTCTTAGGTCATGACCTGATCAACAGCAAATCATGTTTATCAAGATAAGTAAACCAAAATGATAAGTACTAGCTAGCCGACAAGGACGCAAAAATAGAGGTACAGGTACACACTATATATAAATGTCAATCTTATGACTGGAGACTGAAAGGAACAAAAGAACCAATCCACAATAACATGTCCACAATAGCCTCTAAGAGAACCATAAATACTACCGGGATAGAGCCCCGACTATACCCAAGTGTACAACAAAAAGTAAGCATCCTGTTAAAGCTCCAGGAAGAAGTGGAGCTTCCCAACTCACAGCTTAACTAGGCTCCTAATAGAGGGGTTGATTAGAGTCCCTACCTGAACTTGCATGCAGGAGATAAGATGCAGCTTCCCAAGGACACACGAAATCAATATGAATAAACATGTAATGGTATGTTAGGCAGAATGTAAAACAATAAGTAACAACAGTAAAAAGGTTAATAGAAATACCACATGTAACCAACACTCATGTAACCTTATTGGACGACCTTCAATCTCCTAGTGATCAAATATGCATGGTTTGCTCGAGTATCGCATGTCGTGAATATATATATATATATATATATATATGTGCAAAGCATGACATACCTAACCAAATGTTTGCAATGGTGGTCCTTTCTGTAGCTGACGACATTATATTTGCCAACCTTGTGGCCATTTGTATCATATACATATATATAATCATTATGGCAAATAGGCCCCATACCTCTGATTATAGCTTGAAGTCCATACATAACGTGCAATATATGATATGAATATTGAATGCACATAGTAGGCCATAGCATAATGTTTAGCCAATCTTGGCTCATTGGTACACTTATCCTTATAACATCATAATCATGGTCGTAGGATAAACATATGACTGGTGGGATCTTACATGTCTTTTAAATAAGTTTCACAACTTAACTCAACATTCAGGATAGGGCCTTAACTCTGAATGTGTTCATAAAGGTGCTTTACAGAATACTTATACTTGGTCCCATGCCAGTTAGTAAAAGAAAGTGATTAAACATAATCAAGGGTCGTAGCAGTTTAAATAGGGGCATTACGCTAAACATTATTGGGAACCAATGTGTTACTTGTTAAATGCTTCAATTATACTTTAGTATGGAAGAAGGACTGATTATGAATACCACATTCCCTTCGTAATCTAAGGACTGATTATGAATACCACATTCTCTTCATAATCTACATTTAATTTGATGGTACTACACTGAAAAGAGAAACATCGCGAACATATGGATTGGTAGACAAGAAAATTGACAAAATGATATATGGATATTGAATGTCTAGTTTGAGGGAAAAAAATGGAATTTCAACCTAGTACCATCATGAAGATAACTGAGTTGCAATGCCAATGCCTTTCACAGAAGGTCTTTTTAGCAATAGAATAGTATGATATCGCATTTGAGGTTTTGGAAACTTTTCTGAATTTCGTGCTAAAAGGAGGGATGGAGCTTAGCCTTAACATACCTTCCCAACGGATGTCATATTGACCAAAGTTTCTTCACAAGAGTTGTTCCTTACGTCCTAAGCTTCGCAACAACTATATACACACAACTTAAAGACATCTATAAATAGTCCAGAATTTAGCATTAATAACCAGATATGCAAATAGTTTTTACGTGATGAAATGTCCGTAAAACTTCATGAAAATTACCATAAAGGAGCCCCAAGATTATTACCTAAGCACACCAGCTGCAAACAGAGAATAACCAGCAGGAACACCACTCCTTTACAGCATAAAAATGCCCCAAACACAGCTAATAGGATGGGAAAACAATGGGAAAGCGTAAGGCATGTATTTCTAGGCATGGCAAAGAACATACCCAAATCACCTTTGTTCCTTGAGGGAACTTTATGTTCAGTTTATATGTTGTTTGGGATGAAATAGAACTGATTTGAGATTTAAAAAGATCAAATTAGCCGACATCTAGGTGGGTTGACCCGACCTGACCCGACCCATGACCCAATTTTCTGCTCGGGCGATCACAGTAAAATTGTGATAACTTTTATTCTGAGGTCGGCTTGATGCACGATTTTCTGCGTTACAATCTAGACTCATAGATCTTCAATTTTTTAGGCCATGGGCCTTCTAACATTTTATATTTTTGGAGATATGACCTTATATATTTGACCCAAATTTAACAAGGATTTCTTAAAGAAACTTATGGTAACTTTGGCCAACCTTTATCTTGCAACTTTCTTGATTCTAAAACTTAATGTACAACCTTTGTGATATTAAAATAACCTTTAAGAAAATCCATTATTAGCAAATTATACACTTGTAGTCCCATCTGAAATGTGAAACCTAATTTAAACCTTCAAAAAAGGGTGAGGTGTTACTCGGGCCATTTCTTTATTCTCGAATGTGCATTTACCGTATTCCTTTGGCTTAAAACTTTGGGTCCTTGACATAATCACTTATTGGTAGCCTTACTATCCTTAGTTCTATCCAAAATCATACATGTCTTATATTACATGCCACCCTATGTGTATAAATATGGAAGACGAGAAACACGGGGTCTCACAGTCTCCTATCCCCCCCCCCAAGAACATTCATCCGCGAATGTATCTAGATAGCATCTTGGTTGCACTACTATGTCTTAAAATGTGATTTTTGAGGATATACATTTTGTCCCTCCGAACCATAAATCAACTTTGAAAAAAATTCTAATTACAAAGCTTTGTATAGCTATCCCGTGACGATCCATATACGCTATATTCCCAACTCTTTTAAAATTTAAGTTACTGTAGAAAGATGACTACCAAATTTTAAAATATGAATCACCTTAATTTTTAAATAGGTTGGGGTGCTTCTTCTTCATTTCCTCTTCCGCTTCCCAAGTCATTTCCTCAATATTGTTGTTCCGCCACAATACTTTCACGGAAGCCACTTCTTAATTTCGAAGCTTTCTCACTTGTTGATCTAAAATAGCCAGTGGCACCTCATCATAAGACAAGTTTTCAGCAATGTGGATATCCTCAATGTGAGTAACACGCGAAGGATATCCAATGCACTTTCGTAACATCGATACATGAAACACCAGAAGGACTTTCTGAAGGAAAATCAAGCTCGTATGTGACTTTGCCAATCTTTCGAATAATCTTATACGTCCCAACGTATCTAGGAGTAAGATTTTCTATCTTCCCAAACTGAATGATTCCCTTCATATGTGATATTTTCAAGAAGACCCAATCTTGTACATCAAACTCTAAGTCTCATCGTTGAACATTTGTATAAGACTTCTGCCAACTCTAGGTTGTTTGTAATCGGTCTTTAATAAGTTTCACTTTGTCTATCGCTTGCTGATCTAGATTATGGCCTAGCAACTTTGCCTCCCCAACCTCAAACCAACTGATTGGTGACCTACATCTTCGCCTATATAGTGTTTCAATAAGGTGCCATTTGAATACTAGCTTGGAAGTTGTTGTTATAAGCAAACTCAATAAGAGGTAGATGATCATCTCAGCTCTTCTTAAAGTCCAACACATAGGCACGCAATATATCCAAAAATGTGCGGTAAATTGAGCCCCTCGATCAAAGATAATAGACAATGGAACTCCATGAAAGCAAACAATCTCTTGAATGTAAAGCTTAGCATAATCCTGCGCTAAATATGTCATTCTTACTAGAAAGAAATGAGTAGATTTTGTCAACCTATCGATGATTACCCAAATAGAATCATACCTACATGGAGTTCGAGGCAAACCAGTAATGAAGTCCATATTTATCATGTCCCGTTTCCATAGCGGAAGCTCAATATTCAGAGCTAGGCCTCTAGGTCTCTGATGTTCTATTTTAACATTCTGGCAATTGGGACATTGGGCTACCATCTCTGCTATATCCTTTTTCATGCCATTCCACCAATAGATTTGTCGAAGGTCCTGATACATTTTTGTTGCTCCAGGATGGATTGAATATGTAGAATAATGGGCCTTAGAAAGAATCTTGGCACGGAGTCTTCTGATATCTGGCACACATAAGCACCCCTGGTACCTAAAGACTTCATCTCCAACTAGCTCAAATGAAGGACGTTGTTGTTGTGGAATGCTCTCCCTCAGTATTCTAAGCTCAGGATCCTTGCGTCGTCGCTCTTTTACTTCAGTAACAATAGAAGATTTTGCTGTATTTTGAACAATTACGCCTCTATCCTTTGTATCTACCAGTCACACCTGCAAACTAGCTAGCTGACATAGGTCTTTTGTCATTTCAACCTTATCAGCTTCAACATGGCTTAGACTTCTCATGAACTATCGGCTAAGTGCATCAGCAACAATATTAGCTTTACTAGGATCGTATAAAAATGTTAACATCATAATCTTTTAGTAATTCTAGACACCTCATTTGTCATAAGTTAAACTCCTTCTGCTTAAATAAATATTGAAGGCTCTAGTGATCGGTAAAAACATCAACATGCACTCTGTATAGATAATGTCACCAAATCGTTAGGGCAAATACAACTGCAGCGAGCTCAAGATCATGGGTAGGATAGTTTTGTTCATTCTTTTGTAACTGTCTGGAAGGATATGCAATAACTCTACCATGCAGCATAAGAACACAACCTAGGCCAATTCTCGAGGCATCACAATATACAACGTAGCCTTCGATTCCATCTGGAAGAGACAAGATAGGTGTGGTGGTAAGCCTTTTCTTTAACTCTTGAAAATTCTCTTTGCATGCTTCAGTTCATTGAAACATAGTTATTATATGTGTCAATCTCATTAGTGGCACAAAGAGGAGAATCTCTCAAGAAACCTCCTATAATATCCTACTAAGCCTAAAAAACTACGGACATCGATCGGATTCCATGATCTCGGCCAGGCTATTACTGCTTCAATCTTTTGGCCATTGACCTTAATACTATCGCTTGTAATAACATGGCCAAGAAAAGCTACAGAATTTAACCAAAACTCACAATTGATCTGCATGCTCAACTTCTGACCGTGAATATACCAAGATGTTATTAGTAAATATGATCACAAATTCATCCAAGAATGGTTTAAAGACTCGATTCATCAGGTCCATAAAAGTTGTTGGGGAATTTGTAAACCCAAAAGACATTACACAGAACTCAAAAACTCCATACCTCTTCCTAAATGTTGTCTTTGGAATATCAGCATCCCTGACTCGCAACTAGTGGTACCCGGACCTCAAGTCAATCTTTGAAAAGCATTTGGCACCCTGCAACTAGCTGAATAAGTCATCAATCTATGGAAGAGGATACTAATTCTTGATAGTGACTTTATTTAGTTGTCTGTAATCATTACACATCCATAAGGAGCCATCTTTCTTTCAAACAAAGAGCACTGGAGCACCCCATGAAGATGTACTTAGCCTAATAAAGACTTTATCAAGTAAGTACTTCAGTTGTTCCTTCATTTCCCTTATCTCTGCAAGAGCTATTCTATAGGGAGGAATGGATATAGGCTGTATATTCGGGAGCAAATATATAGCAAAATTAATTTCCCTTTCGAGGGAAATCCCTGGAAGCTCATCAGAGAATACCATCGGGAATTCTTTACACAATAAGGACCGACTGAAGGGTCATCAACTCCTTATCGATATCCCTAGTATGAACCAAATGGTGTATACAATCTTTAGCGATCAGCTTCCAAGCCTTAAGGTATGAAATAAACTTACACTTGGGCGAGGCAACATTACCTTTCCATTCAATGTTTGGCTCACCTAGAAAATGGAAGTGGACTAGCTTTGCTTGCCAGTCAATATTAGCATAACAAGTTGCCAACCAATCCATACACATAACAACATCAAAATCTAGCATATTCAATTCAATTAAATCAGCAGAGGGTGGACGCTCAGTAATTGACAATGTACAACCTCGATAGACATGACTAGATATAATTGAGTCACCAACTCTCGTAGATACCCTAAATAACCCCGATAATAACTCAGGTCCCATATCAAATTACAAGCAATGAATGAGGTAGTATATGAAAATGTAGAGTCAGGATCTATCAGTGCATAAACAAGATGAGAATGTATTATCAATATACCTATGATCACATCTAGAGATGCCTTTGAATCATGTCGGTCTGTTAGTGCATAAAAGTTATTCTGGCCACCAGTAAAACCTGAATTGTCTCCTCTACCCCTCCCCCTACCAAGACCCTGAGTAGGTTGTGGATCTGGTCTGGGACCACATATTGGGGATGAAGGGATTGTAGTGGATCCTGAAGGGTGAGCTATTGTACCTTTACCTAACCCGAGGCACTGACTAATAAAATTTCTTGTTTGCCAACAATGGTAACATGCACTTGAACCCTTTCTACACTGCCCACTATAAAGCTTAACGCAGTTGGCACATGGAGGAGTAGGTTGTCTCCTTTTTATAGAGAGCTCCTGTCAATGGCTCTCGGGCTAGCGTGAACTCTGCCCCGACCCTAATTGAATATAACAATCAAATCGCAAGCCTTTTATCTGTGGTGAGGAACTACCCGCAAATAGAGGTGGATATCAGTGAATTTGAAGGCCTAAAATCGCCCCGTGGCTCCCTATAAGACCCTATAGTATGAGCCCTCTTGTTCTTCTCTATATTTGTATGGGTATCCCAAATCTGACGAGAAAGGTCCTATATATTCTAAACAAAAGCTTGAATACGAGAAATATCTACACCATCATGTAAAGAGGATATCCTGTAGTCTCTGATCAAATGATCTCCCAAACCATCCACATAATGGTGAACTCTGGCACTCATGGTATGTACAATATCTGGTGCATACCTAGCCAAAGAATTAAACCTAAGGTTATACTACCTTATACTTATATCCCCCTGCCTCAAACTAATAAACTTGTCAAAATAGGCCCTCGCACGTCCCGTGGTATGGAATGGGCTAAAAATACCTCAGAGAAGGCCTCCCACTCTATGGGTAGAGCATCAGACCCTCTAGATCTCTCCCACGCCTCGTACCACAAGATGGCGACATCACATAGTCGAAAAGAAGCCAACTCCACTACCTCAGTGACAAAGGCATGCATCACCGTCAATACTCTATATATATGGTCAATAGAGTCCTGTGGATCCTCAATGGAACTGGACCTCGTAAATACTAGAGGGGCCAAGTGAAGAAAGTCTCGTACCTTTGAGCTCTCTGTTTGATCCCTTCTGGTTTCTACTTTCACCTCTAGTTATCTCCCATGAATAGAAACCTTCCTAGTCAGTAGCTGAACAGCCTCTCTCATACCCTGCTCCCCAGTCTCTTGTAGGGTTGGGGGTACTGGACCCCTTTGGCCCTCAATATGTGCTAGTGAATCTGGTACTATGGTTACTAGAGGTCCTCTACATGCCTCAACGGGGAGTATATCTGCCTGTCCTGTCAAAGAGCAACTGGTACCTTCTCTTGGATCTATATCTACCTCACGTTATGCCATCGCCTGAATATACATAGCTTGATAAATAAAACAAACCACAAAGCATAATTAAGATTTCATGTATTCCTATAACTTTTCTCTAGCATAATCTATTAAGTAAAAGAAAGATAACTATCCCTAAATGCCTCATAGCCTCCTGATTATAAGTGTGGTGCACAACACATCCACAAGCAGGACTCTACTTGACACGGCATTGTGGACTCCCTAGGATATGACCTACTCTGATACCATGTTTGTCATGCCCCAAAAAGAGATGAAACGCGACTGGCACTCTATACCATTATTGCCCGAGTGAGCCACTAAACATGCAAGTTAACAAGACTAGGGACAAGAAGAAAATCAAGCAATATCACGTTTTAAATAAACTAAGTCAGGACCGTTTAGGTCATGACTTGGTCAACAACAAATTACGTATATCAAGATAAGTAAACTAAAATGATAAAGTACTAGCTAGACAACAAAGCTACAACAACAAAGGCACAGGCACACTATATATGCATGTCAATCTTATGACTAGAGACTGAAAGGCACGAAAGAACCAACCAACAATAACATGTCCATAATAGCCTCTAAGAGAACCACTAATATTGTTGGGATCGAGCCTTGACTATACCCAACTGTACAACAAAAAGTCAGCATCTTGTGAAAGCTCTAGGAAGAAGTGGAGCTTACCAACTCACAGCTGAACTGGGCTCCTAGTGGAGTGGTCGATTAGAGTCCCTACTTTAACCTGCACGCATGAGATAAAATGCAGCATCCTTAGGCAATGGGACGTCAGTACAAATAAACGTGTACTGGTATGTAAGGCAGAATGTAAAACCATAGATAATAGTAGTAAAAAGGGTAATAGAAATACCACCTGTAACCAACACTCAAGTAACTTTAATGGCTAACAATAAATCTCCTAGTGATCAAATATGTATGGTATGCTCGAATATCGTATGTCGTGAATACATATATATAAATGCAAATGCATGACATACGCAACCAAATGCTGCAATGGTGGTCCATTTTGGTAGTTGACCGCTAACATATTGCCAACCTGTGGCCATCTGTACCATATACATATATATATCATCATTTGGACAAATAGACCCATACCTCCTATTATAGCTAGGAATACATGCATAACGTGCAATGAATGCTATTAATATTCAATGCACATAGTAGACCATATTATAAATTTTAGCTAATCTTGGCTCATTGCTAGACTTATCCTCATAATAGCATAATCATGGGCATAGCATAAACACATGACTCATGGGATCTTACATGTCTTTTGAATAAGTTTCACAACTTAACTCAATATTTTGGACTGGGCCTTAAATCTGAAAGTGTTCACAAAGGTGCATTATATAATACTTATACTTGGTCCCATGTCAGTTTGTAAAAGAAAGTGTTTAAACAGAATCAAGTGCCTTAGTAGTTTAAATAGGGGCGTTATGCTAAACATTATTGGAAACCAACGTGTTACTTGTTAAATGCTTCAATTATACTTTTGTATGGAAGAAGGACTAATTATGCATACTACATTCCTTTCATAATCTACATTTATTTTGAAAGCACTACACTGAAAAGAGAAACACCACAAACATATGGATAGGTAGCCAGGAAAACTGACAAAATGATATATAGATATTGAATGTCCTGTTTAAGAAAACGAATGGAATTTCAACCTAATACCATCATGAAGATACCTCAGCTACAATTCCAATGCCTTTCACATAAGGTTTTTATAGAAACAGAATAGTAAGATATCACATTTGACGTTTTGGGAAACTTTTCGAATTTCGCGCTAAAAGGAGGTAGCAAGCTTAACCTTAACATACCTTCCCAAGGGACGTCCTATTGCCAAACGTTTCTTCACGAGAGTTATTCCTTACATCCTAAGCTTCTTAACAACTATATACAAAGCTTAAAGAAACCTATAAACAGTCCAGAATTTAGCATTAATGACCGAATTTGGCAAATAGTATTTACACGAAGAAATATCCGTAAAACTTCGTAAAAATGACTATAAAGGAGCCCCAATATTATTACCTGAGCACACCAGTTGCAAACAGATAATAACCAGTAGGAAAACCACTCTTTTACAGCCCAAAAGTAGCCCAAAACACAACTAATAGGAGGGGAAAACAATGGCAAAGCGTAAGGCATGCATTTCTAGGCATGGGGATGAATTTTAATGGTAGAAACACGTAAAACTTATCCAAATCACCTTGGTACCTTTAGGGAACTTTATGTTCAATTTATATGTTGTTTCGGATGAAGTAGAATTGATTTGAGCTATAAAAAGCTCAAATTAGCCAATATCTAGGTGGGCTGACCCGACCCGACCCATGACCCAATTTTCAGCTTGGGCAGTCATAGTAAAATTGTAATTACTGTTTATTCTGAGGTTGTCTTGCTATGCAATTTTGTGCGTTGCAAATTAGACTCATAGATCTTCAATTTGATAGGTCATGGGCCTTTTAATTTCTTAATTTTGGGAGATATGGCCTAATATATTTCACCCAAATTTAAGAAGGATTTCTTAAAGAAACTTATGGTATCTTTGGCCATTCTTTATCTTATAACGTTCTTGACTCCAAAACTTAATGCATGACCTTTGTGATAATAAAATAACCTTTAAAATCCATTATTATCAAATTATACACTTGTAGTCCCATCTGGAATGTGAAACCTAATTTAAACTTTCCGAAAAGGGAGAGGTGCCACTCGGGCCATTTCTTTAATCCTGATTGTGTATTTAGGGTATTCCTTTGGCATACAACTTTAGGTCCTTAAAATTAACATTTATTGGAAGCCTTTCTATCCTTATGTTCTATCCATAATCATATATTTCTTATATGACGCGCCACCCTATGTGTTATATGGAAGACAAGAAACATGGGGTCTCACAAATGAAAGGCCTGACTTCATCTCCTTTAGCACTTTATCTGAAGTCTCCACCTTATTTAGGATTCTAGTTAGCATGTACTCGGTGTGAAAGCTTTCTCAGTTCACAGAAGGATCCTTAAAATTCATTCTATCATGAGGGAGAATGTATTGATTTTTTCACCTTCGCGCTCTCTCCATCTTCCAGCTTAATCTCTCCACTCTCTTTCATGCCAACCACAATCATTGTTCCAACCTTGATTCCTGGTGGCCTATGAAAGGTCAGCCAAAAAACCGTTACTTAGTTCCCCATATAGTGTACATCCTCATTGGAAGAAGCCTCATAAGGCACATCATCAAGAGACACACCACTAGCACACCCAAGAACATTTGTACTCTTTGGACCACCACCTATCACATGCTTCATCAATAGATCAAGTTGGATGAGCATCTTAGCCATATTTTTGTCTCTTTCTCGATCCTTTGCAATTTTCTCTTTGGATGGTCTACTAGGCAAGGACGAGATAAGGTCGTCACCAGTGTACCAAGATTTATTGATCTTTGTCATGTCATCAAGCAAACCTAATGGTGCAGTAAAAGATTATTTCATTATACCACCTCTCACCAATTGGTTTGCAATCACCTTAATCACCGCATAAAGATTGACATAAAAATTTTGAAGATGAAGACAGCTCGGCACACCATGATTTGGACATTAAAGTTAAAACTTTTTTAACCTCAACCAAGTCTCATGCAATGATTCCCCATCTATTCTTTTGAAGTTTCCAATGCTCCTCTTTAGCCTCACCATTTTGGAAGGAGGAAAAAATCACACAAGAAACGCCTCAAGTAACTCCTTCCGTGAGGTGTTATAATCTTGTGGTAGCTCCACCAACTATCTAATAGCTTCTTCTAAAAAGATGACGAAAACAATCGCAAACAGGTTGCTTCTTGGGTAACTCCCTTGAGGCTAAATGAAAAACATATATCCACAAAATTATAGATATTCTCATGTGGATCCTTATGTGCTTAGCTTCCAAATAATCCCTTCAACTAGAGAAATTGGAGCATAGTACTTATCACATGTAACACCGCATTGCCCGCAAGCGGGAACATTCTAATTGCACCAGTGTTACCAATTTGGTCCCACATGACATTATTAAGGTTTCAAATGTCATAGCCATTTGTACTCCCCTTGGTACTTATATCTTCACCTTAAAAGAAATATAAAACAACACAAAGGAAAAAAAACAAGTAAGAAAGTTCAACTACAAAATATTAGTTCAATTAAACACATCTAACAAGAGTAGAATAAGGCTCCCTGGCAATGACACCATTTTGATTTCTGCCTCAACATACCTCAAAAATATTAAGAAGTATTGCGATCGTCATTACATATTTACCCAACAAAGAGTTGGGGTACAGAGAACAGTTTGTTCAAGATTAGAAGGATTAAATTGTGTGAAAGGATTGTAGTGTTAATAAAGTGATTCCAACTAACATATATCGAATAAACGATTGCTCGATTTGAATTGAAAACAAATGTACAAGAGACATGTTAGGGGTGTATTTATATAGGGCGAGAAATAAACAAGTGGGTCTTAAAACATGAATGAATATGTTGATTGAATGTGAGTAGGCAATAGTGCTAGCAACTACTACTTCTTATTAGACAATAGTAATGCATCACATGAACCTACTATATATTCATATCCTAAATTGTACTAGAAAACACTTAACCCTAAGAAATCTATAAGAAAATCATCTAATACCTTAGCTATTGAACCCAAATTAGGAATTCAACTAAAATCCACAGTATTTCAATGCTATCATATTCATTACCCACTTCAATAATTCATAATTAATTCAACAGTTGAAGATCTAAACATAACCATTAGTTTGCAACCTCAAGATTTTAGTTAAACATAGTAATGAATATAAACTCAATTCAATAGTCATATATGAAGTCCCCATGTCAATTACACACCTCTAACATTAAGGGATTAGCCTGACATAATTAAAATATAAAATTTAATGCTAATGCTAGCTTCCATTACAATGGGTAAAGAGTAATACTAGGAAATAGAAAGAATCTCTTCTCTTCTTGCTCTAATTCCTTTTCCGCAAGCTTGGTTCCCAACACCTCTTCTCCAAAGATGAAGTATTTTTCTCTCTGGAAGATTGGTTCAATGTAGTGATGATTCTACTCTCTAGAAATGTGTACAAATTAGTCCTCTAAAAGTCTCCTTTTATACTCTAGTAGAAAAATAGCTCACTTTATGCAGATTCACCAATTTGAGGTCAAGGTCAGCTGCCACCAAACACTTTGGCGATCGGCCGAATGTGTACTTGACCACATTTTAACACATATGCTATAGGCCTTGGTCTCTACAATGTTAGGCAACACAACTATACATCGTTGAACCAGTTCCTCGATCCGCTGAACCTTCACCAGCATCGCCTTTTAACTCTGCATTTGAGGGGTAGGACTGTGTAAATTAGGCTGTCAACATCAACCTTCAACCATCTGCAAAATTATTCAGTGACACCACTTTTTACCATTTTTTCGCTCTTTTGCTCCTTTGTGTTGTGTCTTTGAGTTTTGCCATTCCATGCACTTTCACCCTCAATTATAGCATCAAACATGCATATCAGTAAGTATATGAGGCACATTAGTACACTAAGAACAATATTTTCTTGCTTATTAAGCTCTATAGGAGTCAAGATGTGGACTCATTACCTAGCTAAAGATATAGAAATCCCCACTTGGAAGTGGGAAGAGATTAATATGGAATTTGTAATTGATTTGTACAAGATCAAAAAGAATTTTGACTCCATATGGGTGATAGAGGATAGAATGAAAAAGTCCGCTTATTTCTTACTAGTCAAGATAACTTATAGTGCCGAAAACAATACTAAATTGTATTCGAGAGTTGGTGGGGTTGCATGGGGTTTTGTTGTCTATCAGATCGTGGATCTCAATTTCCTCTCACTTTTAGAAGACTTTTCAAAAGGGTCTTAGTACTAAGGTGAAGTTGAGTACCGCCTCCCATTCTCAACCCGATGGGCAAGCCAAAAAAATAATTGAAACATTAGCGGATAGGTTGAGGGTATGTGTACTGGAATGCAAAATGCAAAAGAGGTTGGGATGACCATCTACCTTTCATTGAGTTTGCCTTATGTTGAGAGCATGTGTATTGGAATTCAAAGAAAGTTGGGATGACCATCTACCTTTCATTGAGTTTGCCTTATATTGAGGGCATGTGTATTGGAATTCAAAGAGGGTTGAGATGACCATCTACCTCTTATTGAGTTTGCCTATTATAATAGCTTCCATTCAAGCATTGAGATGGCACCATTTGAGGCTATACATGGTGGATGATATAGATCAATGTTTGGGCGGTTTGAAATGGGTGAGATCATCGTGTTAGGGACAGACTTAGTCATGGATGCCATGAAGAAAGTATGACTCCTAAGGGAGAGATTAAAAATGGCTCAAAGTAGACAAAAGTCCTACTCCAATGTTAGAAGATGTAATGAACCAATCTAGGGGTCTAGTCACACACGGCGAATAAGATACCCAAAGGCACCTCACCCAAGCCATCTTAAGCAACTTAAGCATTCATAGGCATAAACATATAAATATTACAGAAGTAAAATAGGGAAGGGTCTACGAGATATTTTTAAGATAACGAAGCCACATTAAAAAAAGCATGAAATACTAACAAATTTTTGTCTATAAAGCATACTAACTAACTTATCGACGGACAAAACCGGTAACGTTCAATTTCCATCCAATAGATGGACTCTAATATCAACAACACAAAGAGTAAATGCCTCAAAAGGGATATGAATATATCATCTTAAAACAAAATACAAGGTAGAAAGGAAAATGGTAGAGTCCTGAACTAAAGGCTCACCACAAATAAAAATGTTAGTCTTAAACGCCGAATAGTAGCCATGAGCCGGTGGAGGAGTGCCTGTCCCTACATGGTTGAGAGGATTAATGTCGGATCCTCAAGGATAAATGCTTGATTTACCTATTCAAAGTAATTTATGCGAAGGACTTTCTTTAACAGAATACATCATTTCTTGCTACGGACCCCGTAAATCATATGGGTAAAATATGCGTTAATATGTTGAATATACTGAGTATGTGAGATGCAATGTATGAATGAAATTGTAATGTCATCATTTATAAATATAACATACAAGTACATATGAGATGAAAAGTGCATAAAGTAAGCTTAAGCATGCACAAGGAGTATAGCCCAATTTGGATAAGAGTCAATGCATGAGAAATCACATGTAACGAAAACATGTCATAGAATCATAAACCTGTGAGAGAAGACCTTAACCGACATATAAGACCATGTGAGCTGCACATGGGATCCAACATAACCCTGTAGATTGCCACGGAGAGACCACTTGATGGGTGGAACTCCGTCAACATCGCAGGCATATTAATAACATAAATGGCCTACATGGGTCCACTAGCCTAGCCTACAAAGGATCCTATGGTGGCACATAGTTAAGGACTTTGTGATTTAGCTCTTATGGGTTATGACTCAACTAACGGGATAAAACCCAATCTCAAGTCTACTCAGTGCTAATTCATCGCACAGAATCTTTAAAATATAACTTAGAATCATAGTATCAATTGTAGGAGTAGCTCAGACTTAGGAACCATCAAGTGAGTATTGTCCCTTCATCTTGGGGACTTTTCTTAAGCATCTTTTGGGAAACTATCAACATGCTCATATCTTTGATAAATCATAACTTTAAAATTTAACTTTAATGCCCTAATTATTATCATAAATCATGCAAGATATTACTTGAAAACTAGGTGGGCTAGGATTTAATATGGGACAATTATAAATCACATAAATGATGGAAATATACTTCTTTAAAGACATGTAAAACAGCTCGCATCTTGTCGAGAATGAAACTCATCACTAGGGTCATCATTAACAACTCAAATTCATGCATATACTTGGTAAAATCTCATTAGGCATCATTATAATCATTTAATAACATAATGTAACTTGAATCATCATAAGCATGTTTAATATCTTAAAGGAACTTAAAGAAAAGGTAAAATACATTAAATAGTACTTTATGGATGGAAGGATACCCATAAATCAAACTCACATACCTTAAACAACTTTGAGAAAAATGAACTTGAAGCTTTGAGAAGAACCTTTGAAACCCTAGTTTGCATTGCCCTTTTTTGAGAGAGTAATAGCCTTAGGAAAATTTGAGAGTTGACAAAATGAAGAGAGTGGGTTTCATAGTGTTTAGGTTCTAATTAAAGTCCTATTTGAATTCAAAAACTACTTGGTTTAGGAATACAAATGATTGAAATGACAAAACTGCCCCTTCATTAAAATTGTCGAATCCCATCCTACGAAAGTTAGTTTACGGGCCGTGGAATGAACCACGGACCATAGGTCCTGCCTATCCTATTAACGTTTTCCAAAATCCCTTAAACCACTTTACGGAAATCAAATCAATGAAACCTTCTAATGGGTAGTACATGGACTCATTGGTTATGGTAGAATTCGTAGAGTCCTTCCAGACCTAGTCATTTTTCCCAGTTTTATGGACCCTATCCATGAAGGTTTTCTACGGGTCATGCTGGTAACACGTAGATCACTTCCATCAAACTCTAAATTTCAGTCATTTCTGATAGTCTCACTCGCGACCCTATCTGCGGACCGTCGTCCTTTCTATGGGTCATCAATGGTCTATGGTTACCCTACACTTGGAAACTTTTTCTCTTTCCTAAACTTCATGTTTAAGGATCAAACCTACGATCCGCATCTGCAACTACAAGCCATAAGTCACCCTCGTGAACTTGAATTCAGGTCATTTTCTACCCAACTTTCCTGCACTCAAGGATCCTAATCTGGGGACTGTTACAATATCTCCCCCTTGGGAACATTCATCCCCGAATATACATAAAGGCAGAATTTAAGGAGTAAATCACGAGCTAACACTCCAGTATTCCTGAAAAAATACAACTTAAACATCATGTCATAAAATTTTCATAATCCACACTTAAAATATGTGTCAAAATAGTCCACAAATAGAAAAATAAATGCATACATTGTGTAACAAAAATGCAAAGAAATAGAGGTTTTAGGAAGAATTTCTCAATACCTTAGGCTTGAGTAGAGTGGAATAGATATAGGTAATGTTTTATTATACCGCTTCCACTTTCGCTTCCAATGTAGCACCCTCAACTTGTTGGTTTCTCCAAAGCATTTTGATGGATGCAACTTCCTTGTTCCTTACCTTTTCCATTTGGCAGTCTAGAATTTCTATCGATACCTCTTCATAACTCAAATCCTTTTCAATGTTCACATCATGTTGAGGAACTATGGAGATTGGATCACCTATGGATTCCTCAACATAAACATATGGAAAATCGGATGAATCAAATGCATCTCATTGGGTAGATGTAACTCATATGCCATTTTTCCCATTCTTCTCACCACCTTATAGGGCCCCATATACCTAGGGCTCAGTTTTTCCTTCTTACCAAACTGGATCACACCTTTCATGGGAGACACCTTCGAGTAGACCCTGTCACCGACTTAGAAATCAAGTTTCCTTCTTCTCATATCGAAGTAGGACTTTTGTCGGCTTTGGGTCATTTGCAATTTTTCCCTTATGCTTTTAAATTTATCCATAATAATTATCACCAAACATTGTCCTTTTAATGCTACATCACCGACTTGAACCACCCGATGGGCGATCTACACCATCTACTATATAATGCCTCAAATAGTGTCATCCCAATACTTGTATAGAAGCTATTGTTCTAGAAAAACTTGATAAGTGGAAATGCTCATCCCAACTTCCCTTAAAACTCCAATACACAAGCTCTTAACTTGTCTTCTAATGTTTGAATAGTCCTTTTGGCTTGCCCATCGATTTCGAGATGCAAAACAGTACTCAACTTCACCTTACTGCCAAGTCCTTTTTTAAAAGACTTCCAAAAGTGAGAAGTGAACTGGAGTTTATGATCTGATATGATGGACGATAGAACCCCATGCAACCTCACCAACTCTCGGATATACAAGTAGGCATAATCTTCAGCACTGACTGTTAGTCTTGACTGGTAAGAAGTCAGCCGATTTTGTCATATGGTCTACTATAACCCATATGGAGTCAAATGTTTTTTGGTCTTTGTTAGACCCACTATGAAGTCTATGCTGATCTCTTCCCACTTCCAAGTAGGAACATCAATGTGTTTTACTAGGGCACCAAGCCTTTGGTGTTCAACTTTGACTTGTTGGAAATTACCACATTCGGACACTTGTTGGAAATTACCACATTCGGACACAAATTGAGAAATGTCCTTCTTCGTTCCATTCCACCAATAGATCCCATCCAAGCCTCTATATATATTTGTAGTACTAGGATGAATGGAATATGAAGAGTTATGGTCTTTTTGCTCACCATCATTTGGCAACACAACCTCCTTTGATATTGGAGTACCCCATCTCCCCCTTGCGAGAAAATGTTTATCTTTCCACACTTCACTAAGGCTTTTAACTCAACCAAGAGGAGGTCAAGTTCTTGCTTAGCCTTAACCTCCTCATTCAAAGAAGATGCAGAACCATGGAGAACAATTGCACCACCATTTCCTGGCTCACTCAATTTTACTCCCAATCTAGCCAACCTATGAACATCTTTGGTCAATTCCCTTTTACTATCATCCTTAAGGTGAGACACACTACGATTGAAACTCTACTAAGGGCAGTAGCTACCACATTGGCCTTTTCGAGGTGATACTTCACACTAATGTCAAAATCTTTAAGTATCTTTAACAACCTTTATTTCCTCAAATTGAGATCACTCGAACACATGTTAGAGGCTCTTGTGGTCGGTGAAGACATCCACAGGAACCCCATACAAGTAATATCGACAAATCTTTAAGGCAAACACTACCACCTCAAACTCAAGGTCATGAGTCGTGTAATTATTCTCATGAACTTTCAATTGTCTTGTGGCATAAACAATCACCTTACTATTTTACCTTAGCACACACCCCAATCCCACCATCGATGCATCATAATACATGATGAACCCATCATTTTCTTCAAGAAATGTCAATATTAGGGCCGAAGTTATTTGATCCTCTAAAGTTTGGAAACTTTTCTCACACTCATCTATCCACAAACATAGCCTTTTGAGTCAACTTGGTAAGTTTGGACAAAATGGAAGAGAAGTCTTGTACAAACCTTTTGTAGTTACTAGCTAGGCCCAAGAGACTCTTTATGTCAGTAGGAGTCAATGGTCTTGGTAAGTTTCTCACTACTTTGCACTTCTTAGGATCAACCTTGATTCCATCATGTGATACCACATGCCCAAGGAAGGCTACCTCATCTAGCCAAAACTCGCATTTTTCAAACTTTGCATAAAGCTTTTTCTCCTTTAGGGTTTGCAATGCCACCCTTAAGTGCTCCATATGTTCTTTCTCACCTTAGGAGTGGATAATGATGTCATCAATGAACACCATAATGAACATGTCAAGATAGGGCTTGAACACCCTATTCATGAAGTCTATAAATACTACTGGTACATTGGATACACAAAACAATATCACCATAAATTCAAAGTGACCATACTTAGTCCAGAATGTTGTCTTAGGAATGTCAATTTCCCTCACCCTAAATTGGTGATACCCGAAACTCAAGTCAACTTTAGAGAAGTGTGTAGCCCCTTGTAGTTGTTCAAATAAATCATTTATTCTCAAAAGGGGATACTTATTCTTGATGGTATCTTATCAAGTTGTAGGTAGTCAATGCACATACAGAGCGACCCATCTTTCTTCCTTACAAATAAAATCGGAGCACCTCATGGAGACTGTCTAGGTCTAAAAAAAAACCTTCTCCAATAAATCCCTCAATTGTTCCTTTAGCTACTTTAACTCCACAGGAGTTATTCTTAATGGAGGGGTCGATACAGGTTGAGTATCAGGTTAGAGGTCTATACTAAAGTCTATTTTCCTTTCGAAAGGAATACACTGTAACTCATTCAAAAACACATCGGGAAACTCATTCACAATGGGGACTGATTCCAAGGAAGGAACTTTAGAAGTGACATGTTTGACTCTTACTAAATGATAGATGCACCACTTGGAAATTATTTTTTTAAGGACCTAGATTTTTAGAGCAACTTTACCAGATCTCTTGGTTCCGTCCTGAGCGAAACTGTTAGGCATCGTTCCACGAGAGGCCCACGTGGGCCGTGTGGCCTCCCGTAGAGGGAAACTTGGTCCAGCTCATGATGGGGGAAACTTTGGAACAAGTAAGGGCACACGGCCACTCACACAGTCTGTGTGATGTCTCACGGGCCATGTGGCCCTC
Organism: Solanum rostratum; assembly: GCA_029948455.1. Lineage (NCBI taxonomy): Eukaryota > Viridiplantae > Streptophyta > Magnoliopsida > Solanales > Solanaceae > Solanum > Solanum rostratum. The sequence goes on from CM057055.1 coordinate 24,888,293, forward strand.
CATGTAACTCGCTACGTAAAATTTTTATAAGTATGGAAGTACCCTCTCATGACTTTGTCGTGCCAAAATTATTTCAAGTACTATCACACGATCCATTTCATGTCGTGTAGCGTCGCACGGGCTGTGAAGTCGTCCGTGTGGTACCCCTTAGCCTCAAATAAATTCCCATCATTGGCTATGCAAAATTATCTAAGTGATAGTTCACGGTCACTATTCACGATCCATGTGATGACTCACAAACCATGTAGGGGACAGTGTAGACCTGACAGTTCCAATTTTTGCCCATTTCATTAATGGCATTCATATAATTTCAGTTTATTTTTATTATGAATTATGACCTTTTACCTATCCTAAACCCCTAAGTCAGCTATTTTCCCTCCCCTCTTAATTAATTCTCCTAAAATCTTCTACCCCTTATAAGATTACCTCTCAAATACTCCCTACGCTCCCCTCTTATGATTCAAGGCTAGGATTAATTGAAGTCCAATTCAAGTTGAGCCCTTCCCCAAATTCAGCTCCTCAATCAAGGTATGTAGGATTGATTCTTTGTCCCTTTAAAACAAGAAGACCCAAAAATCTTTCAATTGATTTCATGAATTTAGTCTACTTTAAATATGAGTTTTCATTAAGTGATTTATTTAAATCTAATTGATGTATGGGCTATATTTTACCTATGAGTTCAATTCACTTTGATCACTATTATGATGATTTACATTGAGTTATGAAGTTATGAACATACATGTCCCCTTTGAAAGTTGATTTATGCATGGGTGGTTTATACTATGTTTTAGATGTTGATTTAACTATGGATTTACTCAATTTAATATTATGATATTGATTTCAACTTGAATCTATGTTACCCATTCTATTCTCACATCATGCATTGCACTTGCATTCATGAAAATTGATCTTTATGGAAATTTTGTAATGGGTTAAGCCCAATTATGTTTTATGAAATGATTTTGATAAGATATGGGTTATGACAAGAATGTGATCACATACATGTCAATGATTATGGATCTTTGAGCATTTTGGTTCCTTGCACCATTCCATATATGTAGATGAGTTATTCCTTGCATGAGCATTATGATGATGATTCATGATTTGGCATTTGAGCCCAAATGTGCATTCAATGGTTTGAAGTGAGCATTGTATCTCTTGAAAGCACGTATATGTATAAGTATTCATGTGGGATGTTATTGACTTAGAACCGATGGATTGGGGGCATCAGGGCTATCCACAAGGGCCCTCTCCCTTTCCTTGAACTATGTGTCAACATAGGAACGTTAGCCATTACCAAAAAGACCGGGTTGTAAGGAATGGTTATTCATTTATTATTTTTATGATATGATATGATATGATTATGGAAAATCCTTCTAAAAAGCGTGGTAGTAAGGAAGGTGACCATCCACCGATAATTATGGTCGTAAGGTGTGATATAGATTACCTTTGGCATGTAATCTTCTCGTACCGATGGGCGGTCTTTATCAGACTAATTCATGTAATAGCTCACATAAGTTTGATTTGTCAGTTATAGTCCATCCTCACTATATATGAGCATTTTTGCATTTCATGCATCATAAATTTCATGGCATCTTGTATATATTTCTATTGGATATATGATTCTTTCTATATTATGTGCCCTTGTCATCTAACATTGAAATGCGGGTTTGGTAAGTCATACACATCACATGCCCGCATACTTAGTACATTCAAACGTACGAACGCATACTCTGTGCCTACATGATTTTATCATGTAGGGGCCGAGCACTTCGAGTATCAACCGTTTGACGAGTAGTCCAATTCAGAAGAGTGTTTGTGGTGAGTCTCATTTCTTCAAGGACAAACCATCTTTCTTTACCTTTACTATCTTCGAGTTCCTTTTTCATTTGAGGATGAGCCCAGAACATGTCCTGGCCTTGGCTCATCTTGATTAGAGGCATTCATTGGACAATATGTAGACTCTTTTGAAATCCACTTGATATGCGTGGTACCTGGCTTATGTTTTTATTGGATTGATTTATGGAAAATTCGTATTTGAATATATGTATATTTTGGTGTGGAAATGTGGAAAGTCCCTACCCCGTGTTGCCCCCAAAAGTGTGAGTTCTATCTCCCGCTCATTAAAACTACGCATTGCTATTTGTATGTCCTTCCTGAACCAATGATGTGGATTTAGCTGATTTGCTAACATCCCTTTCACTGGTAGGGATTGTTTTGCTAACATCTGGAATGGATGAGTCATGGGATGCCTGCATATAACGAAGAAGATGATACAAGTTATAAACGATAGAACAATGGTCCTAATGGGCATATTAGTTCGGAAAGTAGCACACCATATTGACTCCATGACCCATTGTTTGCTCTGGTTGACCATCCGGGTGAATGACAGATGCCTCCTTTCTTAAAGAATTCACCTCATCCTGTATAGCTTTCAATGTGTCGTTATGATGTGATTTCATCAACTGTTCAATAGAATTGAACCTGCGGCCAACCTATAAATAAATTGAATTGTGTTTTAGTATCACATATACAAGCATAACTTATAAAAAATAATTAACAAACATAACCTGAAACTTACATAATCAATGAGAAATTTCTTGAGTCTTTTTATGTCTTCGCTTAACATGTGTTTTCCAGTGAATGATGCATCATACAGGGGAACATTAGAACTGGCACGTATCGGTGTGTTTACAGTATTTTTCAGAGACGGCAATTTTTTTTCAAGGATGGTTAGTCCAGTTGGCCTGGCTTTGGTTGGTGTCACTGCCCTGCGTGTGGTAGATGGAGTTGGAGATGAAGTAACGCAAGTACGCTTTGACATTCTGAGCAATGTTTCTGGTGGTGCAGATGTGAAGTCTTCAAAGCCAGATTGTTCACGAATTCGATTTCTAGTAAGCCGACCAGAAGATGAATTTGGGGCCACTGACGAATAAGGAACTGATGATGAGATATGATCTCGCACCACTGCTAAGTCGAGTGTAGCAACTGAAGGAAAAATATTAGAGCAATCAATCTACGAAAAAAACACGAGGAATAAATGACTGATTAATAAATGATAAAATAAAAAAATATTGGAATCATACATAATTTAACACTGTAAGCAGAATACCTCGCCAAAAATAGATGACATAAAATACTTGTATTTTGGCCTAAGACCAACAACTTTCCAATTCAAGATCCTGGGGATATAATTCCCAACTCTAACTGCAACATCTTCCGGGACTCTTGATGCACACTCATAAATCCATACATTGAGAATGTATGACATTCCTGATAGCCGATACAACTGTTTTGCCCCTTTGGAGTATTATCTAAAGCTTTATATCAATTTAGAAAATGATGTTTTTCCCCATGGAAAGTTTACATATCTCCCATCTTCAATCATACAAAAATGGTCAGCCAAAATATGAGAGTCAGTCGTTTGGGAAAATACGAACGTGTGGATATAATAAATAATCGCCATCTGAACGGCATCTTGAACTGTGTCCCAGTTGCCAAGCAAGAAACCCTCCACTAGCCGACTTTTGCTGATTCCATGAAATACACCAACAAAATACTTTTCGATGAGTCTACTGGTTGTCGAATTTGAATACATAAAATCATCATCGGTTCCAGTGCACTTGAGACCAGTAATTATAGCAAATTCTCTAATGGAGAATCTGAGAACCTTTCCCTTCATGTGACATATGTGCATCTCATTACTTTTTTGTTGCTTCAGTTCAAGAAGCATGAGACACTTGATGTTTTGTCCTTGGAAGTTGCACTTGGGAATGTTGTGATAATGACCAAAAATTATTTCCTTAAACATAGTTACACCATCGTCACCAATGGATGACTTTATATCAGCCACAATATTTGAGTTGTATGAGGATCCAAATCTAACACACCCTCTGGGAATAACTTTAATAACATAGTTAAAACCCTGGTAAAAATGATATCCAAATAACAATTAGAATAAGTGATTATCAAGTGTTCACGGCTGTAAATGCTATTCAAATAACATTTATATTAAATGTGCATCAGGTAGCACTGATATGTGCAGGTAGCCATTATTTTATATCTAAATAACATCTCTAATAAATGTTTTCTCAAGTATCACTGAGGCGGTGAGTGTATCATTGTTATTGTGATGGTATCACTGATATGTGCCAAAATAAATGTGCTAAACATCACTAATATTTCTAACACATTTTTACCAGGTATCACTGACGCAGTGAAGGTATCATTGATATATGCCAACAATATGTAAAGCATTCAGGTATCATCAATATGTGCAAAACATATTGAAATGTCATTGAAGTGTGATAAATGCACTGGTGTCACTGATATGTCACAAATTTATGAACAAATCAATGATATGTGGATGTGTCACTGCATATTTGGTTACTAATTATGTAGGAATCAATGATACCTACTGCATATGTGTGTATGTCTCATTCATATGTTCTGCTTATCAAAAATAAGTATCCTTCCGATGTTCCAACTATGCAATGACTATATATGCACAGGTATGAATCAACTATGCATGACAATTTTACAATATACAAAAAAATAGGGAAATTTACAGAGAAATAAGCATGTCAAACTAAGGCAATGCATGTTAAATTTCCAGAAAACAAAATAAATAAGGAAAATTACATTGAGTATCAACTCTCTTAAATACATCAAAATATTGAAAAATCATGACAAGTTTACATTAAATCAAGAAATAAGGGAACTCACAGAGAAACAATCATGTTAAAAATAAGGAAAATTACATTGAGTATAAACTCTCTTAAATGCATCAAAATAGTGAAAAATCATGACAACTTTACATTAGATCAAGAAATATGGGAACTCATAGAGAAACAATCATGTTAAAATCCTTCGGAAAAACATCAAAAATAAGGAAATGAATGTTAATTTTCCAAAAATCTGAAAAATGGGGTAATTTACATAGGAAGCTTGATACATATTTTAGATATATCAAAATAGGGGAATGCATGTTGGAAATCATTTCTTATTAGTGAATTTATGAAAATACGAAATTAATTTAGAGTATACACGGAAGAATTACACAAGATCTATGAACGAAATAGGGTTAGAATAACAAACCTTTTTCAATGAAGGACGAACAATAAGGGTTTCTCCTTTTTTCTTCTTCTTTGCATGCGTTTTTTGGGTTAAATGTTTGGAACTTGAACCGGAATCCTTCATCACCACCATTTCTTCTTGAGATACTTCATCAACCAAGTCAGCCGGATCAACTTGGTTCGTCGCATCTACAGAAAATGTAGGTACATTTTCCTTATCAGCCACGGGTTGAGTTAATCCACGACTAAAAGAAGGAGATGAATCCATGGGTTGAGAGAAAAAATGGAGAAAATTGAAAGAATGGGCGGTTTCGTGTTCGTGCAGGGAAGAAGAATTGCAACTTGCAGTTTCTTTGGTTTTTCCAAAGTAAAATTCAAAAATGGTAATTAATGGATATTAATTTTAACAAGGAAAGTAATTATTAACTTATTAACTTTGATTGGACTCATTGCAATAAAAAAGGCATAAAAAAAGGTAGTGTAAAAAATCTGAAATGTTTAAGTATCAGTAAATAATTATCAAAACTGGAAACGTGGGAATTTATTAATTAATTTAAAAGGGGGGGGGGGGGGATAATGGAGATTTGGCTAAAATAAGTCGTGTATTTTTACAATATTCGCTAAATAAAATCCTCAAAGCAGACAAGGAAGAGTTCTGGCCCAGTTGTACAGAACCAGACTTGGGCCCAATTCTTTTTCCCTCTTCTAACTTTATTTTTGATGATTATATTTAGATTATGTTATCAACTTAATTAATCCCCTAAGGATGAGCAAATTTGCTTTATGTGGGTTAATGTATTTCACGTTGTTTCCTTTTTTTGAAAAACAAATTGTAGGGGAGTCATGTCTTTTAAAATAATTCAAAATCCTTCAAAATTACTAAGTTAGAAACCATTTTGAATGATTTAAATGTATATTTCGAAATGACTTTTGCAATTAAAGATGAGTCATTTTTTAAAATTTCACTATTAGACACTTTTCTTAAATTATTTCAGATTGGATTTTTTTTATAATTAGATTTCTTTTAAAAAAGAAATTGTAGGCGAGTCATGTCTTTTAAAATAATTCAAAATCCTTCAAAATTACTAAGTTAGAAACCATTTTAAATGATTTAAATGTATATTTCGAAATGATTTTTGCAATTAAAGATTAGTCATTTTTAAAAATTTCACTATCAGACACTTTTCTTAAATTATTTCAGATTGGATTTTTTTATAATTAGAAATTTCTTTTAATTTTTCTTAAAGTGATTATTTAAAAAATTAGTCAATTAATCGTTTTAAATTATCGGAAAACCGCGTGTTAGCGGCCTTTCAAGTGCGTAAAAACCTTCCTGAAATGGATATTTTAACCCGGACCCATTCTTTGGAATTTTAAAAAGATTTTTGTGTTTAACTCTTTTTAAAATTATTTTAATGGGTTTTCTTGATTTTTTTCTTAATAAATTTAAGTGGTGACTCTACTATTTTCTTAAAATTGATTTTTCTAAGTCTAAATCAATTTTTGAAAACTAGCATTTTCCCACATACACAGAAATGACGACTCTACTGGGGACTTTAATTAGAATCTAACTATTAGATTAGGGTTATTTGACTAACTATTCAGAAATGTAATAATTAGTAATTTTGTTTTTTTTTCTTATCTACACTTTATGCGTTTAAATTCAATATTTGACTATCATTGCATTTCATTACATTTTTCTTATTATATTGCATATTTGAAAGAATGATTTTGTGAACCCGCAACCAGATTTTCAAATACTTAAACCCTTTTTGAAAAAAGAAAATTTATTGGTTCGTGATGCGTTCAATGGTTTTTATTATTTCCTACTCAGGTTGTCTGCCTTGGTCCCTCGTCTCTTCGAAACCCACTCTTAGACAGCTAAGATAGAGTTGTACCACCCTATTAATTTAGATCATGCATGCATACACCTTAGGCGGGTTGTTCGACATCAACTCCATATTTAGGAATTCCACCCACATGTCAACGGGTTTTATGACCCAACGACAAACAAAGCATATTCTGAGCAACACGATCATGATAAACGGATCCAAGTCTAATTTTGACATAATGAGTTTGGAAATTTTTTATTTTATTTATTCTCATTTCTATTGATTCGTAGGATGGACCTAGTCCCATAAATTTTCAAAGTTAAGATGATTGAAGGCGTCTCATACAAGTTGGAAGCATGGTGGGAAGATTTTAGTCTTAGTATTGTTCATAGGTCATGTTGTATTTTCATTGTAATCTTAGTATTGCCCTTGTATTAAGTCATAGTTTATTGTAATATTATCTTTTCACTTTATTCTTTTATTAGCATTTAATAAAAAACTTGATCTTCTTATCTTCCCAACTCGATTTGCCTCAATGACTTGGATCAATCTATCATAATCTTGTATATTTGGCATTTGGGCCCACCTCTGACATTAAAGTGGTCCTGTATATATTAGGACACATTTATTTTGTTGAATTTTCTATTCACTATGTGATTTATTTGCTATATATGTTTCATTATTTGTCTTATTATTTGATATTATTGAAGTAATGATTATCTACATTATACTAACATTTTTCTTCTTTCTTGTAGAGGTTTTTGCTTTCTTCTTTGTTCCCTGAAAGGTTGATTTGCATTGACTACGAACTGATGGATCACCCATACTTCACAAGGTCAAAAGCTTGATCGTCCACCAATATGACTAATTCATATGCGTTCAATCAACATGGTTTGGGACTTGTCACCATTCCAAGAGATGAACCTGAAACTTTGGAAGGAAGGGACTCAATCCCTTATGATGAACAAATTTCTAATGTGATGCAACAAATGGACAACATGCAAGTGAAATTGATAGACTTTGAAACCTCCCCAAATTGACAATTAACCTGAACACACCAATTCCTGAGCACGAAATGAATTCAACCATGTCTCCATCTTTTCCACCTGTTGACATTCCTCCACCAAATCCTTCCCTACATAACCAACCCAACTGCTTCTAAACAAGTTGCCAACCTCCAACAAGTCAATTTGCCATAAGGTAACTCGTAACAAATCAATCTATTGCCCTCCACTACACCAACACTAACTCCATTTACCCCAACTACCTCATCTATCCAAACTCCACTTATCAATACTACATCATTTACCCAAACTCCACCTGTCCAAATTACCTCACTCATCCAAACTACCCCGCTCACCCAAAAATACCAAGCAACCCAACATTGGTTGCTTATTATTTGATATTATTGAAGCAATGATTATCTGCTTTATACTAACATTTTTCTTCTTTCTTGTAGAGGTTTTTGTTTTCTTCTTTGTTCCTTGAAAGGTTGATTTGGATTGACTACGAATTGATGGATCACCCGTACTTCACAATGTCAAAAGCTCGATCGTCCACCAATATGACTAATTCAGATGCATTCAATCAAAATGGTTTCGGACTTGTCATCGTTCCAAGAGACGAACCTAAAACTTTGGAAGGAAGAGACTCAATCCCTTATGATGAACAAATTTCTAATGTGATGCAACAAATGGACAACATGCAAGTGAAATTGATCGAATTTGAAACCTCACCAAATTGACAATCAGCGTGAACACACCAATTCCTGAGCACGAAATGAATTTAACCATATCACCATCTTTTCCACCTGTTTACATTCCTCTACCAAATCCTTCCTTTCATAAAACCAACCCAACTTCTTCTAAACAAGTTGCCAACCTCCAACAAGTCAATTTGCCACAAGGTAACTCGCAACAAATCAATCTATTGCCCTCCACTGCACCAACCCTAACTCCATTTACCCAAATTACCTCATTTATCCATACTCCACTTATCAATGCTATGTGATTTACCCAAACTCCACCTGTCCAAATTACCTCACTCATCCAAACTACCGTACCCATCCAAACTACCCCGCTCACCTAAAAATACCAAGCAACCCAACATTGGTGGCACACACTGCAATTCCTAACATGCAATATGTGCCACAAGTATATGTAGCAAAAGCTCAAACTTTTGTTGCCCAAATGCCAATCATGCCAGAAGTGTATCCATATAAGGAAACGAAGAGAGAAGCAAAATCAAGAGCAGATGAAAATGTAGTAAGAGAGATTCGTAATTTGAAGGAAGCATTCAAAAACATCCAAGTCCATAAGGGACATGAAGGGCTTGAGTATGAGGATTTATGTGTTCATCCTGATGTTGAGTTGCCTGTAGGATACAAGATACTAAAATTTGATGTGTTTGATGGGAAATAAAATCCTCGAGCTCATTTAAGGTCATATTATGACAAGCTAGTTGGAGTTGGGAAAGATGAAGTTAGTAGAATGAAGTTGTTTATAAGGAGTTTGACAGGAGAGGCCCTTGATTGGTACACAAGTCAAGATCCACATAAATAGTGTAGTTGGGGAGTGATGGCACAAGAGTTTATGGATAGGTTCAAGTTCAATACTGAGGCTATCCCGGATAGGTTTTATTTGATGAAGTTGGAAAAAAAGTCAATAGAGTCTTGTAGGGAATATGCTATGCAGTGGAGAGCAGACGGTGCAAAGGTTCAACCTCCTATGAATGAAGGTGAAATGACTTCTCTTTTTTATACAATTTCAAAAGGATGCAACATATTATGAAAAAAATGATAAGTGTGGTAGGAAAACCGTTCTTTGAGGTTGTTAGAGTGAGAGAATTCATTGAGGAAGGCATTAAAATAGGAAGAATTACTAACCTAGCAGCTCTACAAGCAACAAGTAAGGCAATTCAGTTAGATTCAATTGGAGGAGCCCTTAAGAAGAAGAAAGACGGAGTGTCTGCTGTCATGACCATCCAGGAACAAAGAAAGACAGAGTATCCGCTGTCATGACCATCCAGGAACGTAGGCCAAACCAAATGTTTACCTACCAAACTTCGCTACCACAATCCTCATACTTGTTAGTTTCCCCAAATTCCTCAGCTCACCCGCCCCTTATCCAGTTTATGCTACCCAACCAACATATTATCCACCCCGAGCACACACCTATCCAAATACACCACAATATCAACCTACACACCAATCTTAGCCTCATTATCTACCACATACTCGTCCATCCAATGCACCCAAGTCCCGCCCAAATATTGAAAAAAGACCAGCCAAAACCTATACCCCTTTAGTTCAACCTTTATCCCAACTATATGAAAGGTTGAGAGCTGTAGGAGTACTTCAACCAATCCAAGGAAAAATTCCCAACCCCTTTCCAGGGTGGTATGATGAGACTAAGCATTGTGCTTGTCATTCCGGAGCTGCTATACATGATACCGAAAATTGCCTTACTCTCAAAGATTAGATTGAGAGACTGATCAAGGAAGGAGACATTTTGCTCAAAGGTGCTTCCCCTAATGTAAACAACAATCCTCTGCCAAACCATGGAAATGTGAACATGATCACCATTGATGAAGAATGCAATTCGGAAGGGACCATTGTATCTGTTAAAAAAGAGGAAAATGTTGTGACATCAGCCTTCGTTCCTCCCATAATCATAGTCCAACTGCGAGCACCAATTGAGGTGGAAGTCTTTGTTCTCAAATCTGAAATCAGTGCCTTGGTTGCTCAATCACCTTCTTTTGACACTAAAGCAGTTCCTTGGAGTTACTCGACCGATGCAAAGGGCAAAGGAAAGGATAAAATAGTTGTGGAGACTGTTGCAGCTGGAACTACAAGACCTGGGCATTGCTATGCCCTTGAAGAAGTTGCACAAGGAGGAACAGTTAAGGAAAATAACCAAAAAAAGGTAGTGACAAAGGCCGAAGTGGAGGATTTTTGGAGGAAAATACTAACTAAGGAATATTCCGTGGTTAAATAGTTGAAGAAACTCCCATCCAAATTTCTCTGATCTCATTATTGATGAATTCTGCAACTCATAGGAGTGCTTTGGCGAAAGTTCTGAGGAAAGCTTATGTTCCTGCTAAGACAATTAGCGAGAGCTTTTTTTGTCATGGTAGGACATGTTTTGGAAGCTAATAAAGTTTCTTTTTATGATGATGAACTTCCAGCTGAAGGCCTGGGAAATAACAAAGCTTTGAATATCACCATTAGGTGCTGGGACAAGTTTATTTCTAGAGTTTTGATTGATAATGGTTCTGCTGTTAACATATGTCCTTTCATTACACTTTGAGCTTTGGGGATTGATATTGGAAAATTTGAGAAAGTCATGTGAGGGTTAAAGGTTTTGATGGGGCTCAATGGGGATTCATCGGTGAAATTGATTTGCCATTACAAATCAGACCCAAGGATTTTATGGTGGAATTTCAAGTGTTGGACATATCTGCTAGTTACAATTTATTTCTTGGAAGGCCATGGATCCACATGGTTGGTGCGGTCCCTTCTCCTCTACACCAGACTTTGAAATTTGTCTAGAATCAACAAGAAATTGTTGTTTGTGGAGAAGGTAGTAATTCAGTGTATCCTGACAACTCAATCCCTATGATTGAGAGTTTGGAAGAGTTCGATGGATCTGTACTACATACTAGGACGATTATGTGTTTTGCTGAAGTCGAAAGGGTAAAATTTCCACGTGCGCTTATGATGGTAGTTTGGGAACTGTTGAAGAATGATTTTGTGCCCGTTCGAGGTCTTGGAGTGAATATGAATGCAATAGTAGAACCAATTTAGTTGCTTGGTCAAAAAGACACCTTTAGTCTCGGATACAAGCCTACTCTTGAAGAAGTCTCATCAGTTAATCTCAAAAGAACAAGTGATAGTCCTTTACCACAATCAATCCCACCTTTGAATCAATTATTTTCCAAGGCGTCTATTTCACAAGGATCAGGAGAAGCTTTGAAGACAACCTCATGGAAGGACTCAAAACCTATTCATTGAAGAAGCGGAATGCAATGTGATTTTGGAAGATTGCACCAAGACCCCTACCATATGGGATGTTAAGCCTGGAGATGCTTTGAACAATTGGACTGATAGCTTGTCCTCGATCTTCGGGAATCTTAGTAGACGATTATATTAGAATCTAAGCAACATAATTCAAAATTGAGGTCTGGATCATGTTTATGAATTTCATGTGTTTTGCCTCCATATTTTGAAAACTCAAATGTCAAATCTAAACTATGCTTTTGCTTTAAGTTTTAAACTACTTTTTGTTTTAAATTTCAAATTTTTTCCTTAAAGTTATTACACTTATTTTATTTTTCTTCTCTCTTTCAGTAAGAAAAATAATAAAATTACCAATGTGACATGTTATGAAACGAGTGAACGAACCTCAAGTAGCGAACAAGTGTTTACACAATATGAAAAAGATAAGCAGCTTGAAGAGTTGACTAAATAATTTGAACATTTTGAGACCAAGGAAAAGCCAAATTTTGATGAAACCGAGACAATAAATTTGGAGATTCAAAAGCGAAAAGAGAAACAAGAATAAGCATCCATTTGACTCCCACTTAAAGGAAAGAATTTATTGATCTATTGAGACAATATATGGATGTGTTTGCATGGTTTTATGATGATATGTCAGGGCTAAGCACGAATATTGTTTCACACAAGTTGCCAATTCATCCATCTTGTCCCTAGTAAAGCAAAAGTCAAGAAAGATCAAGCTGGATATGAGTTTAAAGGTTAAGGAAGAAGGCTCCAAGCAATTCGATGCCAATGTCATCCGAGTCATGAAGTATCCCACGTGGATGGCCAACATAGTGCTAGTGCCAAAAAAATGGAAAAAATAATAGTATGTGTAGATTATCGGGATCTCAACAAGGCCAGATCAAATGATGATTTCTCTCTTCCAAACATTCATATACTTATTGATAATTGTGCTAAGCACGAGGTGCAATCATTTGTTAATTGCTTTGCAGGCTACCACCAGATTCGCATGGATGAAGTAGATGAAGAGAAAACAACATTCATCACACTTTGGGGAGTGTATTGTTATCAAGTAATGCCTTTTGGACTCAAAAATGCAGGGGCAACATACATGAGGTCTATGACAACCATTTTTCATGACATGATCCGTGGAGAGATTGAAGTCTATGTGGATGACATCATTATCAAGTCACGAAAGAGCTCAGATCACATGGCAGATTTGAAGAAGTTCTTCGACAGGTTAAGGCAATACAATATGAAATTAAATCCTACAAAGTGTGCATTTGGTGTCCCTATCGGAAAATTGTTGGGTTTCATTGGAGTAGAAAGGGAATACAAATTGGATCCTTCAACGATAAAGGCTATTCAATACTTGCCTCCTCCAAAAAGTCGAAAGGATGTAATGAGTTTTCTTGGTTGTCTTAATTACATCTGCCAATTTATTGCATAATCAACTGTAATTTGTGAGCCAATCTTCAAGCTAAAGAAAGATGCTGCTACTAAATGGACAGAAGATTGCCAGCAAGCTTTTGACAAAATCAATGATTATTTGTCCAGTGCACCTATTTTGGTGCCTCCAAAGACTAGAAGACCATTGTTGCTATACTTGTCTGTGTCGGACAATACATTTGGACGTGTCCCGAAAACATGATGAAATTGGAATGAAAGAGCAAGCCATATATTACTTGAGCAAAAGGTTTACACCTTATGAAGTTTGGTATACTTTATTTGAACACACTTGTTGTGGCTTGACTTGGGTTGCACAAAAGTTAAGACATTATTTGTGTGCATATACTACTTTTCTTTTTATCTCAAGGATGGATCGGCTCAAGTACATCTTTCAAAAGCCCATTGTCACGATCAAGTCCCGGTTATGATGGCCCCTGCAACATCCCACCTACAGGCAAGCCAATTCCCAACCCAAGGGTACCTGTCCTAGCTCTCTAGTCCAACCAACGATACAACAACAACATATGCGCTGAACCTACCCAGAACCTAGAAGTCAACTGTACAGAGCTGCAATAGACACAAGGACATATCATATACATATATCAATAATCATAATAATATTCAAAACTAGGAGAGCACCTATAAATACCAAACTCTACTGTAGAAGGCTGATGTCTGGATGCAAAAGACGGCTATCAACTAGAAGGTGACTGTGAATGAGCCAGAGCTGCTGGTGCTCGCCAAAAGTCTCCTAAGCACTCCCAAGGTTCCCCAACTAAGCTATCATGGCCCGTACCTGGACGTGCACCATGGAAAGATGCAGAAATAGGGGTGAGTACAAAAAAAGGCACCTAATAGGCATCATCGGCCAACCAAGTGAAATAGTAAACATATATAAAGCCCAAATATATAGAGAACTACAACAATGTAGCAAAACAAACTCATATTAAGGCATAGGCATGCCTAGGAACCCTCAAATTACTACTGAACCAATTGAAGAGAAGAACAATGATAACCTAAACTAACCCAAGTACTGATCATCGATATTGACTGACGATGACTGCATAGGCCGATACCACAATTGTCCCTAACTGAGATATAGTGTTGTACGCGGGTGTAAGGCCCTAGTATCTATGACTGTACGCCAATCGGGCCCCAATAAGCCTAGAAGGTACACCCACGCACAATAATAATACCGACAGAAAATGACAAAATCCTAAAAATTCATCACAAGATCCCACAAAATCATCACAGAGCCTAACTCTCCACATCATCAAAACAAGGGTCAGCTATACGTGGGTGTAAGTCCCTATTGTCTAAGCCTGAATGTCCCCTAAGCTCCCATAAGCCCATGAGGTACACACACGCACAATCAGGGCGTGAATAGGTGAGTGGATCTATGGGTAAACAGTCAGGCCCCTGGCCCCCAACATCATAACAATAATCGGGTCCCCGACCTATCAGAAGTAGTGCCACACGGGGTCTCGAACCCCTAATATCACCCGGGGCCTCGAACTCCTAGGCCTTTTAACCTGCCTCCGGTCGGGCAGTCAGCTAGGGCCAAGTGATCTGACCATAAATGTAACGATGGGACATATCCCCTGGGGGAGAGAGAATCCCCCTCGCATCAATAATAACGTCTCATCTCAGAATATAAATCACGGGGCCCAGCCCTGCAGAATATTAATCGGGTTCCTCGACCCAAATTTGGCCAGCTCTTGATCCCTAGAATTTGTATCTATTGACTAACGCTCTGGCGCGACCACTGAAACTCAAAACACGGGGCGTGTGACCCGTGAACTCGGATACTCGAGTGTGGCCAGCGGTGCTCGAATAGCAATGGGGAAGCCATTTGGGGCTCAAGGTATTAATCAATCACTCACTCAACCAATCTATCCAGATCCAGAACTCCAGAGTCATATCGACCCAGAGTAAATGTAGGTGACGATAATTGCATCTGTCTAGAGTGAACATAGGCAATGACACTCCCAATCTCGGTATCCCATAGTCTTAATCCAACGCACATAATCATAATCACCATTTTTCTCAGATATAAAGATACCCAACATTAGATGAAATGAACCAACACACCACAACAATCAACAATACGCCAAAGTATATATATCACAGGTCATTGTAGAATCATGCCTCACCAAGGACAAGTATACCATAATCTTGTATAAGTGCCTAGAGTAAACATAGACCATTACGACAAATCATAAATATATAGGAAACCCAAATCGAGCCAAGTCATATCTATACAAGAGTCGAGCCGTAGTAGACATATAATCATTGCAGAGTACCCTAGTCATCAAATATCAGTAGTAACTTGCTATAAACATCATACAGGTACGACTCAAGTCAGAACATATGCCCGCCCATGGCACTAGCCCGTAGCCCATATTCGACCTTTCCCAGACCCTTTCTCTATTCAAAGCAACTCATAGGGCCGTGTCGATATAACCAAAGCTAAGGCCTATGAAAATAGAAAATCAGAAGGATGACACGCACCAGAATCATAGCGTAGCTCGGCAGCCACAAAAGATATCGCCTAAGACAACCATATGCTAGCCTATTGAAATGTGCCTCTCTCAACAGGATGCCAGTCCCAAGACTAACCCATGTAATTAGTATCTTATCACAAATAGCCTAGCAATCCTATAGGATATAATCTAAGAATTGCTAACAGGGTCACATTCCTATCTCTAGCCCGCCAGTGACTCAGTGTCTACGCATCTCGTCTTATAGGTCACAAGGCTTCTTTAGGGGTACAACTATGTCTGTCCCCCAAACATGTGTATCTCTAGTCACTAACAAGTGGCATAATTACATAACAGATAATAGTAGTATACAAGATCATATAAACTACAGGGCAAGATAACAACAATATACACGATCATATCAACCATAAGGCAACATAAAATCATGTTTGATAAGGAAATTTTATCAAAAGTACCAATAAAAATATAGATAACCGCAGCCACATCATGCATATACATACCAACCAGATATAGGTACAAAATTCAGCGCACAGGGTAGCATGTAAACATAATCAACCTTATTAACTAGTATATTCTGATTGTCCCAGACCATACACATATACAAGCAAGAGTCAAGCTCAGTGTACATACCTGTCACATGTTTTTAGCTCTAACCAACCCCTTTTAGGCCCTTTCATAGTCATATAATGTAAGAACTCAGGTAATATAGCAGCTACAACCAACATAAACCTCAATAAAACTACTGTTCCATTACATAATATATACACAATGAACATATCACATTCAGCCATATACAATATATACTCCACAACTCAATTCATAAACATTACACTCCTACATATTCTAACTCAAATATGAAACATTTCAGCTTAGTCTAAGGTTTAGAGAAAGCCTAGCCTATCTGGCATCCGACGTCTCCTGCTTCCAGTCAATCCAACAAAGTTTTTCCCCTCTGAATTGCTTCACAATGCTGCTCCATTTTTCAAACATAAGTCACAAGATCATTACGATTGATTTTGTTGTAAAATCTTAAGAAATGGGTGAAATTACATCTATTAAGACTAAAACAGGGAAAATCAAGACCAACGCTCGAAATATCAAACCAATCCCCATAAAACAATCCCCGCATCATCTCAAGTCTTTAGTCAGAAATTCGGCCCAAACTGGACCCCAGAAGACCAAGAAACAACTCGAGAATGAAGTTAGAAACTTTACCAAAAAAACATTCTTTTCAAAAAAAGATTTTGGTCAAAATTCTCAAAAAAGGATAAAAGTAGCAAACGCCCAACATACCATGGTGTCCCTCTCGGAGCGAAGAACAATCTAGACACAAATTTCAATTTAATTTCGTTTAAAAATGACTGAGATATTGCAATGTAAAGTTTTCACTTATTCCCAATATGTAATCAAAGAAAAAGGAGAAATTTACCTCAAAATACGTGTCACATCCCAAATTCGACTTCATCACAACATTACTTGCAAAATATCGAGTCACATAGCCTTTTGAATCACTCGGATTGAATGAAAAATGAGCTCGGAATCACGATATGAAGTAGGAGGAAATATATATGTGTATAATTTTCCAGGAACATGTGCATGTATATACATGCCGCAGGGCTGGCATATTTTTTCCACGTGGCATCGCCTGACCGCACCACGTGGTAGCCCCCAAATAAGGCCACATGCATACCCCTCTTTCCATTAATCTTTCAATCTCTTTTTTGTTGTTTTGGGCTCGTCCAAACTTCGAATTTCACATACAAAACATGTAACCCTATGAATTTCGACATTCTGAATCCAACGGTACAATGAAAATTTCTAATGGAGTTTCCTACAATAAAGTGACAGTCCCACTTCTTTATATGCAACTTTTAACGAAAAGTCCCCAGGGGGTCAAATCACATCCATACACCCCTGGCATGAAATGAAGGGTTGCCCTAGACCAAAACTGATGCTTTGGAGCTAACCGCGCTATCAAAATTTTCATTCGGGGCACAATTCCCAAGAGCATTGACTGGGTCAACTATTAAGAGGTTTCGGCGGTAAAATTTACAATCCATGATATATAATTGCACCGTACATGTTCCTAGCCTTATTCGACCGTTTTGGAGTTAATAGAATCGCCAAAATTCCATTCCGAGGTCATTTACTAGGACTTTACCAAAAAGCTCACTTTACGGGTATAACTTTTCGATTATCTCAAAAATCCACACAACTCCCGAATAACCCAACCAATAATCACCCAAATAGTTCCGACGTCACTATACACTTGCTCAAGTCAACATAATAGTAGCAAAATCATAGAAATAGCTCAGAGGGTCATTACAACATCCCCTACTAATAAGGCTTTCATCTGCGAAAGTATGAACACAAGCATACCCTGTAGAATCCACTATTTGTCCCATCCGTTTAATCAACAGACAAGTCATGAGGATCGATCGGCTGGACATACCTGTCCTTACTACATAACCAAATGTTTGGATAATCATAGTTGTTCACAACTGTACTCGTGGTTTACATATACGACTTTTACTCTATTTTTGGCTTCTTTATAAAAGTGATTCCCACAATCAACCACAAATGGCCCATATGCTAACCAAATAACTGCGGACAATAGCTAATATGCTCTCATTCACGTTCTGGGCAAAACCCCTTCCTTTGTTGTCCAATCCACCTAGCATCACCACCAAACACTCACCAATGCAGCAAATACCCAACAGGATATGCACTCAAAAGGCTCTCTGTACTTCCCTTCGTACCTAGGCATTCGTATCTCACTTCTCAAACATGGTCCTCGGTAGTTATTACCATTTAGGCCCTCATTCTGTAGCATTTAACAATTGACCCATGGAAAAAACTGTAACAACATCCACTAGTGCTTACAAGTCACCAAGTCCTTACTATATAGCCTAGTAGTTAGCTTGACAGACACCATCAACCACTTAGAATGGCCACAAAATATCCGGGTACAACACCCCCAGAATGTTTTCCACTAAAACCTCCCTCAACAATATTTGGCGATCATTTAATTTAACAAAATATTTGGGAGTAAATGTAACTCATCTATAATACACCGGTGCACCACCGATACACAGAGAACATGATATATAACAGAACAAGCTAAAGGTAGGGCTAACTTAGATGCAACCGATCTAGCCCATTCCAAAACCTTAGTAGAGCTGACATATCGGCCCCGAGATCACCTCACCTTCCGGCCCGTATGAGTTTTCTCAGGGGTGATACCCTTAGAACCACTCTGTTTGAAATCTCAAACTATACAAATCGACTTTCATGGTCGGCATAACTCCAGGTGCTGACTCAGAACTGTCTTCAGTCTATCTCGAATACACCTAACCCCTGCTAAGGCACCCTATAACATGTTTATACCATACTAGTTGGGCTCTATAGGCTTAAACCAACCAATTGGAGTGCCACATCAATAACCGTATAATAGGAATAAGTCAGTCTTACCTCAATCTCAACTTGTCTCGCCTTCAAGATCTCTATCAAGAGTGGTCACAACCCATATACCTTTAACCAGCCACTGACGTATGAATATACGTATCACAAAACTCCATCCCTAACAACATCTCTCATAGCACAATATATAGCCACCACCAATCAAGTGCTAATTACAAAGCCTGTCATTGAGGACCTCTAAATTTGGCTTTTACAACTCGAGGGCATCTAGCCTCCACTTAACGGGCTCTAGGTGTTGCTCTTTATCTGGGATTGACAACACAATACTTCCCCTGCCCGAAGTCTGAGCTCTACACCACCTCCACGTGTAGGGACAAACAAAAAAAAATTCTCAAAAATCACGAAACCATTGACAAGACACATAACATAATCAATAACATAGGAAAGTTCCTAAACATCCTATATCCTCTTGGAGATAAGCTATGGGTGTCTCTGCACCCATCCACATGACTCTACTAGATGGTAGCTCTGTACAGCTTAGACTAGTGAACCTTAAGCTCTGGTACCACCTTGTCATGATTCGGTCCTGGTCATGATGATGCCTGCTATGTCCCACCTACAGGCAAGCCAATTCCCAATCCAAGGGTACTTGTCCTAGCTCTTTAGTCCAAGCAAAACAATACAACAATAATATATGCTCTAAAATCCTACCTAGAACTTGGATGTCAACTGTACAGAGCTAAAATAGACACAAGGACATATCATATACATATATAAAAAATCATAATAATATAAAAAACTAGGAGTGCACCTACAAATACCAAACTATACTATACAATACCGATGTCAGGATGCAAAAGACGACCATCAACTAGAATAAGACTACGAACAAGCCAGAGCCGCCGGTGCTCGCCAAATGTCTCCTGAGCACTCCCAAATTTCACCAACTCAGGTATAATGGCTCGTACCTGGACGTGCACCATGGGAAGATACAAAAACAGGGGTAAGTACAAAAAAAGGTACCCAGTAGGCATCATAGGACGACCGAGTGAAACAGTAAACATATATAAGCCCAAATAAAAAGAGAACTATAGTAGTGTAGAAAAATAAACTCAGATCAAGGCATGGACATGTTTGGGAACCCTCAAAACACAACTAAACCAATCAAAGTGAAGAACAATGATAACCTGAACCAACCCAAGTATTGATCATCGATACTGACTGATGAAGACTACATAAGCCAATACCATAACTGCCCCCAACTGAGGTATAGTGTTTGTAATGACCCGTTAGATTATTTAAAAAAAAAATTAGTTCACTTGTTTTCTTAAAATATCCTTCTCGAAAATTTTAAATGCGTATTTTGGACTATTCAACAATTATAGCTACTAAATTCACAGGAAAGTTAGACATTTAATCTAATTAATGGACTAAAGTGGCAACTTATCCCATAATACTTGTTTTATGATTATTAAAATAAATAATAGTATTATCACTTTTAATACCTAATTAATAGAAAATAAGAGAAGAGGAGAAAAGGGTTTGGAAAAGAGAAAAAGGAGACGCCGACTGCTGCAGTGCACGTCAAATCGCTCCTTGTAAGTGCAAAACTTTTCATTTGCAAGTTTTATTGTTTAGTAAAATAATATTACATAGCAATTCTCTGCAAGTTTTCACTGCAAGCAATTCTCTAATATCGTGTCACCCTCTGCCAGTGCTTTTGGTTCCTCCTGCCAGTCTTTTATTGGTTAGTTAAATGTAGAAAATGCCATGGAATCTACCTAATTAGTAATTCTTTCTACCTAGGAACTGTAGCAATATTGTTTATTTAATAATCATATATAGGACAATTGTAAATGGTTCCAAAATAGAAGGTGCAGTGGGTTATGCGGGACCTTTCATTTACGCACTGCTTAGTGCTTTTGGGTTCTATATTTATGCAATTGTAACAATTATGTTGTGGGCTTTGGATGAGTATATATTTTGTACTAATATTAGGGGTTTGTATTATGTGAGTAACCATTAGAATCATATTATTTGGAGAACTTAAGACTAAATTTTAAACTTGAAATTTGAATTATTGAGTTGGGTGAAATTTTGGGTCTTAATTAGACCCATAGTAAAATGGGTGTCCTTGGACTCCTTATGACGTGTATATTTTATTCTTGATAGAAAATTGTCATTTCGAGAATTGAATTCAATATTCGCCTATTCGGTAGCAGTGTTCGAGTGCGGTCCCAGCATTGAGGTAGGTTTGGCTACCCTTCTTTGAGATTGGGATTGAGTTATTGAATATCCTTATGTTGTAATATATGGAATGAGATCATATCATGTGTCGGGTTGATAATTCTTATTGTGTTGCTTCGAGAGCATGTGAATCCTAAATTGAGAATAGTGCGGATATGACATGTTGAGAAAGGGAGAAAATTTGTGCTTATCGAGAGAAATGTTTGTGCCTTGCTTGCATGCATCCTCATACTACATGTCATGACATTTTGGGAAGTTGTGAATGCTGATTCTTATCATGAGTCCTTGACCACAGGCACTTGGGTGGCAAGGTAGTTAATATATTGTGACTGAGGTATATGACCTGCGAGGTTCCATGGGTCCCCTTAGTCTGGGAGCCTTAGCTCGACGGGGGTGTATAGACAGGCTGTGCGACGGTCTTGATACCACCTTACCTTGCATTGCATTGCACTGCACGATATTGCATACCATTTTATTTTACTTCTTGTGGTTGTTTTGGTTAGCTTATGTGAGATTATATGTTTACCTTGCTGGTGCGATCCTATATAATTTGGCGGCACCGATGCCCGACTAGTTTTTCTGTTGCAGGTGGAAGTGTTCCTAGATTATTCCATGGTTTATTCAATTTCTAATTCCCAGTCGGTTAAACCTACTGGGTACATATTATATGTACTCACCCCTACTCCTTGTCCCCCGCAGATTCTCATCAGGATTATCCACGTGGTAGTTGAATTGATCGTGCACTTGGTTCATACCAGATCTAGTGGTGAGACTCAGGGCTTCGAGCTTCCATTAGATTCTATCTTAGTTGTGTAGTCTTTATTTCTATTCGAAGACTGAAATACATTTATTTCTTTAGTTAGTTATTAGATGCTCTTTATACTCGTGACACCAGGTTTTGGGATATTATTTTTACGTGGTGACTATTTGTTTATTGAATATTTCTCCTTCTAGGGTGCATTTATTGTTGGGATTAAAATTAAGTGGTCTTTTAGTCATGACCCCATTTTGGGTCGTGACAAGTTTGGTATCAGAGCTCTAGGTTCACCGGTCTCATGAGTTAAAGAGCAGGGTGTCTAGTAGAGTCTTGCGGATCGGTATGTAGACGTCCGTATCTATCTTCGAGAGGCTACAGGATACTTGTTAGGAGAAAATCCTCTTTCTATTGATTCATTTCGTGCGATTTGTTCATATTCACGTTTTGTACACTTCTAATATATTCTTCCTGCACAGATAGCAAGAACTAGAGCTAGAAATACCGAAGACGAGTCAGTACCTGCTGTCCAAGCCCCCGCTAGAGGGCGAGGCAGAGCTCGTGGTAGAGCTAGAGGTCGAGGTCAAGCTAGAGGTGCAGCACCAGTCCGAGGTCAGACTAGAGGGGTTTCACCTGAGCCTATTGCTGACCCAGTTTATGAGCACGAGGAGCAGACTGAGGACCCAGTTCAGCCTCCGGCATCCTTAGAGGGTACACTAGTATTATAGGAGCTATTGATTCGATTGTTGGCAAGGTTGGAGGATACCCCTGCCTCTAGTGATGTTCCAGGTACCTCAGTTCCTGCTATACCGGTTGGTCCTTCACAGCCATCTCAGGGACCTAATATGGGATTTCAGACCCCGAGTCCATTTTTAATGCCTTCTATTGCACCCCCGAGGTTTTTTGCTCTGCTAGTTTCTGCCAGTACTGCTATGTCCTTGTCTGAGCAGAAGAGCTTTGAGAGATTTGTGAGATTGACTCCTCCCAAATTTGATGGTACCGCTAGGGATGGGGCATATAACTTCCTAACAGAGTGCCAGGATCGATTGTTTAATTTGGGTGTTCTGGAGGCCCACAGAGTAGCTTACACCTCTTATCAGTTCACAGGTATGGCCAGAGAGTGGTGGAGGTCGGTGATGGCCCGGAGGCCAGTTGATGCTCCAGCGATGGATTGGGGGCAGTTTACTGAGATCTTTCTTGAGAAGTTTGTACCATACAGCCTTCATGATAGACGTCGTGATGAGTTCGATAGGTTGGAGCAAGGTTCCATGACTGTGACAGAGTACGAGGCACGATTCCATGAGTTATCCCGTTGTGCCATGTCTAGTATTCCCACAGAGTTTGAGTGGATCCACCGATTTGTGAAGGGGTTCACAAGTTATCTTCAGGAGGCCACGACCTCTCTTGTATTATCTGGTGGTTCCTTTCAGAGCATTGTTGATCATGCCAGAATGATAGAGGGCATCAGACAGGCCCGTCAGGGTGGTGGTAAGAGGTCCCGCTATCACGGTCAGTTTGGCAGTTATGCACCCAGAGACAGAGATCCTCAGAGGCAGGGCGCTCAGGGTTATCAAGGGAGACCAGTTCATGCTGCCATTCCTAGTGTAGGTAGTATAGGCTGGTCCGGACCTAGAGGTTGTTATGTGTGTGATGAGTTCGGCCACCATGCCAATGATTGTCCTAAGCGTGCTCCTGCTTCTTTTCCATCGGGGACACAGACGGCCCGATCTACACTAGCTCCAGTAGCTAGAGGCGCTTCACAGAGTGCGAGGGGCAGCGCTAGAGGTGCTAGGGGTGGAGCTCGAGGTGGTGCTCGTGGTGGATCGCAGGTTATTGGAGAGCGCCGGGTGTGTTATGCCATTCCAGGCCGTACAGAGGCAAAGACATCTGACGCTGTGATTACAGGTATTATTCCAGTTTGCCATCATTCAGCTTCAGTATTATTTGACCCTGGGTCTACCTATTCATATGTATCCACTTATTTTGCTAATGATATTGATGGTGTGTGTGAGCCTCTTGATGTGCCTATTTCTGTTTCTACACCCGTGGGTGAATCCTTAGTGGTGGATCGGGTCTATCGGGGTTGTATTGTGGTATTCTCAGGTAGGGAGACCCAGGCTGATTTAATCCTTCTAGACATGCTTGACTTTGATGTTATCTTGGGTATGGATTGGTTGTCCCTTATCATGCGATCCTTGATTGTTATGCTAAGACTGTGACCCTAGCGTGTCCGGGTTTTCCCCAGTTAATGTGGGCAGGTGCTCCCAACTCTTACCTTAAGGGGGTTATTTCTTACGTTCGCGCACGGCATATGACAGAGCATGGGTGTTTATATTATTTGGCTCATGTACGTGATATTTCTAAGGAGTCATCTTCTTTAGAGACCATGAGGGTGGTGAGGGAGTTCATGGATGTGTTTCCTACAGATTTACCAGGTGTTCCTCCAGATCGTGACATTGACTTTGCCATTGATTTGGAGCCGGGCACTAAGCCCATATCCATTTCTCCTTATCGAATGGCTCCTGCAGAGTTAAAGGAATTGAAGGAGCAATTAGAAGATTTGTTGAAGAATAGGTTTATTCAGCCTAGTGTGTCGCCTTGGGCGCACCAGTGTTGTTCGTAAAGAAAAAGGATGGTACTATGAGAATGTGCATTGACTATCATCAGTTGAACAAAGTGACCATCAAGAACAAGTATCCCTTGCCTCATATTGATGACTTATTTGATCAACTTCAGGGTGCCTCAGTGTTCTCAAAAATTGATTTGAGGTCAGGGTATCACCAGTTGAAGGTCCAGGAGTCGGACATCCCGAAGACTGCTTTCAGGACTCAATATGGGCACTATGAGTTTGTCGTTATGTCGTTTGGGCTGACTAATGCCCCTGCTGCTTTTATGGAGTTGATGAACCGAGTGTTCAGACCTTACCTGGATTCCTTTGTGATTGTATTTATTGACGACATATTGGTGTATTCCAAGAGTGAGGCGGACCATGTTCGTCACCTGGGGACCGTGCTCCAGCGATTGCGTGAGGAGAAACAGTATGCTAAATTCTCCAAATGCGAGTTTTGGCTCGAGTTTGTGACTTTCTTGGGTCATGTAGTGACTAAGGATGGTATTATGGTTGATCCAACCAAGGTTTCCGCAGTTCGTGATTGGGTGAGACCCACTTCAGTGACTGAGATTCGAAGTTTTATTGGGCTGGCAGGTTATTATCGTCGATTTGTACAAGGATTCTCCTCTATCGCAGCTCCTTTGACTAGGCTGACTCAGAAGGAAGTTGCATTTCTATGGACCGATGAATGTGAGGCGCGTTTTCAGAGACTCAAGGAGTTATTGACTTCAGCACCTATTTTAGCATTGCCCGAGGAAGGTGTAGCCTTTGTTGTTTATTGTGATGCTTCGGGTGTTGATTTATGTGGAGTGTTGATGCAGAAGGGAAGAGTTATAGCTTATGCTTCACGACAACTGAAGGTCCATGAGCGGAACTACCCCACTCATGATTTGGAGTTAGCCGCGGTGGTATTTGTTTTGAAGTTGTGGAGGCATTATCTCTATGGGGTGCATTGAGAGATCTTTACAGACCATCATTGCCTCAAGTATATTTTTTCTCAGCCTAATTTGAACATGAGGCAGCGCAGGTGGTTGGAGTTGCTGAAAGATTACGATATCTCCATTCTCTATCACCCTGGCAAGGCTAATGTGGTGGCGGATTCCTTAAGTCGGAATCCTTCTAGTATGGGTAGCTTGGCATATCTTAGAGCAGAGGAGAGACCCTTAGCTTTAGAGGTTCAGTCTTTGGCCAGACAGTTGATCAGACTTGACATCTCCCAATCTCACAGTGTGTTGGCCTTCGTCGAGGCTAGATCTATATTGATGGATCAGATTCGTGCTCACCAGTTTGATGATGATAAATTATGTGTGATTCGGGACAAAGTGCTGAGGGGTGAAGCTAAGTCAGCTTTTCTTGATCCTGAGGGTGTTTTGTGCCTAAGGTAGGTGATTGGGTTCGTTTTATTTTGGAGGAGGGTCATTGTGCTAAGTATTCCATTCACCCTGGTGTGGCAAAAATTTTTCATGATTTGAAGCAACATTATTGGTGGTGTGGGATGAAGAGGGACATTGTGGAGTTTGTGGCTAAGTATTTGAATTGTCAGCAGGTTAAGTATGAGCATCAAAAGCCAAGAGGCCCGATGCAGCGGATGCCCATTCCCGAGTGGAAGTGGGAGCGTATTACCATGGATTTTGTGACTGGATTACCCGTGACATTTGGCAAGTTTGACTCTATTTGGGTGATTGTAGACAGGTTGACCAAATCATCTCACTTCGTTCCAGTAAGGACTAGCCACAGTGCGGAGCAGCTAGCCAGGATCTATATACGTGAGATTGTTAGATTGCATGGGGTGCCTATCTCTATTGTGTTAGATCGATGTTCGGTGTTCACCTCATGATTTTGGAAGGCATTGCAGCATGGGTTGGGTACACGATTAGACATGAGTTCGGCATTTCATCCTCAGACAGGCGGTCAGTCCGAGCGGATCATTCAGGTTTTGGAAGACATGCTTAGGGCATGTGTGATTGACTTTGGTGCTCGTTGGGACCAACACTTGCCCTTAGCGGAGTTTGCTTATAATAACAGTTATCACTCCAGTATTCAGATGGCACCATTTGAGGCGTTGTATGGGCGTAGATGTCGATCACCTATTGGATGGTTCGACTCAGTCACCGTCGAGGCATTAGATACTGATTTGCTCAGAGATGCTATGAAGCGGGTATTCCTGATCCAGAGTCGACTATTGACAGCCCAGAGTCGGCAGAAGAGCTATGCAGATAGGAGAGTTCGTCCCTTGGAGTTTATGGTTGGCGAGCATGTGTGGTTGAGGATATCACCCATGAAGGGTGTTATGAGGTTCGGGAAGAAGGGCAAGCTTAGCCCGAGGTTTATTGGCCCGTTCGAGATTCTCAGAAGAGTAGGTGAGGTGGCTTATGAGTTGGCTTTGCCACCTAGATGGTCAGCTGTTCATCCAGTATTCCACGTCTCCATGCTCCGAAAATACATACCAGACGAGTCTCATATTATTTCTTATGATACCATAGAGTTGGGTCCGGATTTGACTTATGAGGAGGAGCCCGTAGCCATTCTAGATAGATGGGTTCGTAGGCTCAGGACTAAGGAGATCGCTTCAGTTAAGGTTCAGTGGCGACATCGGCCTATTGAGGAGGCTACTTGGGAGACAGAGTCAGATATGCGTGCTCGATATCCTCAACTTTTAGAAGCTTCAGCTACTTTCTCCTACCTTATGTTCGAGCACGAACATGATTTTTAGTGGTGGATGATGTAATGACCCGTTAGATTATTTTAAAAAAAATAGTTCTCTTGTTTTCTTAAAATATCCTTCTCGAAAATTTTAAATGGGTATTTTGGACTATTCGACAATTATAGCTACTAAATTCACGGGAAAGTTAGACATTTAATCTAATTAATGGACTAAAGTGGCAACTTATCCCATAATACTTGTCTTATGATTATTAAAATAAATAAAAGTATTATCACTTTTAATACCTAATTAATAGAAAATAAGAGAAGAGGAGAAAAGGGTTTGGAAAAGAGAAAAAGGAGACGCCGACTGCTGCAGGTGCACGTCAAATCGCTCCTTGTAAGTGCAAAACTTTTCATTTGCATGTTTTATTGTTTAGTGAAATAATATTACATAGCAATTCTCTGCAAGTTTTCGCTGCAAGCAATTCTCTAATATCGTGTCACCCTCTGCCAGTGCTTTTGGTTCCTCTTGCCAGTCTTTTATTGGTTAGTTAAATGTAGAAAATGCCATGGAATCTACCTAATTAGTAATTCTTTCTACCTAGGAACTGTAGCAATATTGTTTATTTAATAATCATATATAGGACAATTGTAAATGGTTCCAAAATAGAAGGTGCAGTGGGTTATGCGGGACCTTTCATTTACGCACTGCTTAGTGCTTTTGGGTTCTATATTTATGCAATTGTAACAATTATGTTGTGGGCTTTGGATGAGTATATATTTTGTACTAATATTAGGGGTTTGTATTATGTGAGTAACCATTAGAATCATATTATTTGGAGAACTTAAGACTAAATTTTAAACTTGAAATTTGAATTATTGAGTTGGATGAAATTTTGGGTCTTAATTAGACCCATAGTAAAATGGGTGTCCTTGGACTCCTTATGACGTGTATATTTTATTCTTGATAGAAAATTGTCATTTCGAGAATTGAATTCAATATTCGCCTATTCGGTAGCAGTGTTCGAGTGCGGTCCCAGCATTGAGGTAGGTTTGGCTACCCTTCTTTGAGATTGGGATTGAGTTATTGAATATCCTTATGTTGTAATCTATGGAATGAGATCATATCATGTGTCGGGTTGATAATTCTTATTGTGTTGCTTCGAGAGCATGTGAATCCTAAATTGAGAATAGTGCGGATATGACATGTTGAGAAAGGGAGAAAATTTGTGCTTATCGAGAGAAATGTTTGTGCCTTGCTTGCATGCATCCTCATACTACATGTCATGACATTTTGGGAAGTTGTGAATGCTGATTCTTATCATGAGTCCTTGACCACAGGCACTTGGGTGGCAAGGTAGTTAATATATTGTGACTGAGGTATATGACCTGCGAGGTTCCATGGGTCCCCTTAGTCTGGGAGCCTTAGCTCGACGGGGGTGTATAGACAGGCTGTGCGACGGTCTTGATACCACCTTACCTTGCATTGCATTGCACTGCACGATATTGCATACCATTTTATTTTATTTCTTGTGGTTGTTTTGGTTAGCTTATGTGAGATTATATGTTTACCTTGCTGGTGCGATCCTATATAATTTGGCGGCACCGATGCCCGACTAGTTTTTCTGTTGCAGGTGGAAGTGTTCCTAGATTATTCCATGGTTTATTCAATTTCTAATTCCCAGTCGGTTAAACCTACTGGGTACATATTATGTGTACTCACCCCTACTCCTTGTCCCCCGCAGATTCTCATCAGGATTATCCACGTGGTAGTTGAATTGATCGTGCACTTGGTTCATACCAGATCTAGTGGTGAGACTCAGGGCTTCGAGCTTCCATTAGATTCTATCTTAGTTGTGTAGTCTTTATTTCTATTCGAAGACTGAAATACATTTATTTCTTTAGTTAGTTATTAGATGCTCTTTATACTCGTGACACCAGGTTTTGGGATATTATTTTTACGTGGTGACTATTTGTTTATTGAATATTTCTCCTTCTAGGGTGCATTTATTGTTGGGATTGAAATTAAGTGGTCTTTTAGTCATGACCCTATTTTGGGTCGTGACAGTGTTGTACATGGGTGCAAGGCCCTTGTATCTATGCTTGTATGCCAACTTGTCCCTCATAAGCCTAGAAGGTACACGCATGCACAACAATAATGCCAGTAAAAATGAAAAAATCCCTTAGAATCATTACAAAATCCCATAGAACCATCACAGAATTCCTTAGAACCATCACAAACCAAACTCTCCACATCATCAGAACAAGGGTCAGTTGTACATGGGTGTAAGGCCCTAGTGTCTAAGCCTGAAGGCCCTGTAAGTCCCCATAAGCCCAGGAGGTACACCCACGCACAATAAGGGTGTGAATAGATGAGCGGATCCATAAGTAAACAATCAAGCCCCCGGCCCCAACATCATAATAGTAATCAGCCCCCCGACTGATCAGAAGTAGTGCCACATGCGGACTCGAGCCCTTAATATCTCTCGAGGAATCAAATTCCTGGGTCTTCCGACCTGGCCTTCGATCTAGCAATCAACCAGGGCCAAGTGATATGACCATAAATGTAACGATGGGATGTATCCCCTGCGGGAGAAAGAATCCCCCTCACATCAATAATAGTGTCTCATCTCAGGATATGAGTCACGGGGCCTAGCCCCAAAAAATATTAATTAGGGTCCTCAACCTAAGCCGGAGCTCGATCCACATAATGGTATTTGTAGCCCGGTACTCTAGCGCGACCACCGAAACTCAAAATACGGGTCGTGTAACCTGTGAACTCGTATATTTTGGCATGGCCACCGATGCTCGAATAGCAGTGGGCAATGTTATCTAGGACTTGAGGTATAAATCAATCACTCATTTAACAAATCTATTCGGATCAGAAACTCCAAAGTCATATCATGCCCAGAGCGAATGCTGGTGAGGATAATCGTATTGCGCCCAGAGTGAACGTAGGCAACGGGACTCCCAATCTCGGTATCCCATAGTCTCAATCCAAACCAGATAATCATAATCACCACCTTTCTTAGATACAATCGATACCCCAATATCAAATGAGATGAACCAATGCACCACAACTATCAGCAATACGCGAAAGTATATATATAGAACAGGTCACTGTTGAATCATGCTTCACAAAGTCCAAGTATACCATAACCTCATCAATCACAAGTGCCCAGAGTACACATAGACCATTACGGCAAATCATAAATATCCAGGATACCTAAATTCAGCCAAGTCTCATCTATACCAAAGTCGAGCCGCAGTAGACATAAATCAATGCATAGTCTCCTGGTCATCAAATCTCAGTAGCAACCTACTATAAACATCATACATGTACGAGTCAAGTCAGAACACATGCCTGCCCCAGGGCACTAGCCTATATTTGGCCTTTCCAAGGACCTTTCTCTGTGTAAAGCAACTCATAGGGTAACATCAATGTAGCCTAAGCTAAGGCCCAAGATAATAGAAAATCAGAAGGATGACACCCACCAGAATCATAGTGTAGCCCAACAGCCACAAAGGATATCACCTAAGACAACCATGTGCCAACCCATCGAAATGTGCCCCTCTCAACAAGATACCAGTCCCTAGGACTAGCGTATATAACTAGTGACTTATCGCAGATAGCCCAGCAAGCCCATAGGATATGACCTACACCTTGCTAATAGGGTCACACTCCTATCGCTAACTCGCCCAAAGGCTCAGTGTCTATGCATCTCATATTACAGGTCACAAGGCTTTTTTAGGGGTACACTTTATGACAGTCCCCCAAACATGGTATATCTCTAGTCACTAATCAGTGGCACAAGTACATAACAGATAATAGTAGTATACAAGATCATATAAACCACAGGGCAAGATAACAACAATATATAGGATCATATAAACCATAAGGCAACATAGAATCATGTTTAATAAGGAAATTATACCAAAAGTACTCAGTAAAAATATAAATAACCACAGCCATATCATGCATATACATACCAACCAGATATAGGTAATAGATTAAGCGCACAGGGTAGCATGTAATCATGATCAACCTCAATAGCTAGTATATTCCGATAGCCTCAGATCACAAACACACACTAGCAAGAGTCAAGCTTAGTGTATAAACCCATGACATGTTCAAAGCTCTAACCAACCCCTTTTAGCCCTTTTTGTAGTCATATAACGTAAGAACTCAGATAATATAGTAGCTACAACCAACACAGTCCTCAATAGAACAACTATTGTCTCATAACGTTAAATATACACAACAAAAAGATCACATCCAGTCATATACAACATATACTCCACAACTCAATCCAAAAACAGTACACTTCTACATATTCCAACTCAAATGTGCAACATTTCAGCTCATTCTAGGGTTTAGAAAAAGCCTAGCCTACTTGGCATCCGATGTCTCCTACTCGAGTCAATCTAACCAAGTCTTTCCCTCGGAATCTCTTCTTGACACTGCTCTGTTATTCAAACATAGGTCACAAGATCATTACGACTTATCTGGTTGTAAAATCTCAAGAAATGGGTGTAAATTCATCAATTAAGCCTAAAACAGGGAAAATTGGGACCCACACTCAAAATACCAAACCAATCCCCATAAAATAATGCCCACATCACCCCGAGTCAATAGCCAAAAATTCGGCCACAAACGGACCCCAGAGGACCAAGAAGCGACCCGAAAATGAAGTTAAAAACTTTAGTAGCGGGAAAACATTCTTTTCAAAACTTTTCTCAGTCAAAATTCTCAAAAACTAGATGAAATCAACGAATACCCAGCATACCACAGCGTCCTTCTTGGAACGTCGAATAATTTTGACACGAATTTCACTTAATTCTGTTAAGAAATGATCGAGATATTGCAATGTATAGTTTTCATTCATCCTCAATATGTTATCAACAAAAAACAGCAATTTACCTCAAAATACGTGTTACATCCCGAATCCGACTTCACCATGACATTACTTGTGAAAAACCGAGTCATATAGCATTTTGAATTACTCAAATCAGATGACAAATGAGCTCGAAATCGCGGTGCCAAGTTGGAGGAAATATATATGTATATAATTTTCTAGGAACATGTGCATATATATACATGCAGTAGGGATTCCGTGCCATGTGGAAACCCCCAGATAAGGCCACATGTCTACCCCTCATTCCACTAATCCTTCAATCTCTTTTTCGTCGTTTTGGGCTCATCCGAACTCTGATTTTTGCAAATGAAACATGTAGCCCTATGGATTTCCACATTTTGAATCCAATGGTGTGGTGGAAATTTCCAATGGAGCTTCCTACAATAATGTGACGATCCCACTTTTTTATATGCAACTTTTAACGGAAAGCCCCCGGGGGGTCGAATCACATCCGGATGTCCTTGGCATCAAACGAAGGGTTAGCCTAGACAAAAACTGACATTTCGGAGCTAATCGCGCTTTCAAAATTCTCATCTGGGCATTGGTTCCCAAGAGCAATGACTGGGTAAACTATTAATCAGTTTCGGTGATCAAATTTGCAATCCATGATATAATTGCACACGTCTATATATAGCAGTAAGTCGGTGCAAAAATTCCAAAAGGAAGTCTCAAGAATCCACTATTTATCCCATCCACTTAATCAGCAGACAAGTCATGAGGATCAATCAGCTGAACATACCTGTCCTTACTATATAACCAAATGTTTGGATAATCATGGTTGTTCATAACTGTACTCATGTTTACATATATGACTTTTACTTTATTTTGGCTTCCTTATACAAGTGATTCCCACAATCAACCACAAATGGCCCATATGCTAACCAAATAACTGCGGACAATAGCTCGTATGCTCTCATTCAGACGCTGGGCAAAATCCCTTCCTTTGCTGTCCAATCAACCTAGCATAACCACCAAACACTCACCAATGCAGGAAATACCCAACAGGATACCCACTCAAAAGGCTCTTTGTACTTCCCTTCGTACCTAGGCATCCGTATCTTACTTCTCAAACATGGTCCTTGGTAGTTATTATCATTCAGCCCCTCATTCTATAGCGTTTAACAATCAACCCGTGGAAAGAACTATAATAGCATCCACTGGTGCTTACAACTCACCAAGTCCTTACTATATAGCCTAGTAGTCAGCTTGACAGACACCATCAACCACTCAGAATGGCCACAAAAGATCCGGGTACAACACCCCCCAGAATATTTTCCACTAAAACCTCCCTTAACAATATTTGGAAATCATTTAACTTAACATAATATTCGAGAGTACATGTAACTCATCTGCAATACACAGGCACACCACCTATACACAAAAGCTAGTGGTAGGGCCAACTCAGATGCAACCGGTCCAACCCATTCCAAAACCTTAGTAGAGCTGACATATCTGGCCCAAGCTCACCTCACCTTTCGGCCTGTATGACTTCTCTTAGGGGTGATACCCTCAGAACCACTATATCCCAAATTTGAAATTGTACAAATCAACATTTGTGGTCGGCATAACTCCGGGTGCTGACTCAGAGCTATCTTTATTCTATCTCGAACACCCCTGACCCCTGCTAAGGCAGCCTGTAACATGTTTATACCATATTGGTCGGGCTCTATAGGCTTAAACCAGCCAATTGGAGTGCCACATCAATAACCGCATAATAGGAATAAGTGAATCCGCCCCTAAGCCAATATCAAAACCGAGGCCATCCGACAATATCACTTGACTCGTGTATCATCATACCTAATCCCCCACTAATAAAAGGGACCTTCTACTTCCTCAATATTTGAACAGGGAGAAAAGAAGCTCGGAAGTCATACTCAATCAAGTGATGGACGGAGCAATACACCTAACACTATATAACCATAACCCAAGTACCGGACAATCTGGTAAAATGATCAACATTCCCACTGATAAACATAGCCAGGAATTCAAAAAACACCACCTCAGTCGACTAACAATCATAACAATTCCCCAGGGCGGAATGGCCGGCAGCTCAGCTGATAACGCAATAATATTCGATATAGCAATAGAAATCCCAACTAAGCCTCCAGGCATAGGATCCATCTCATAATCCAATTACCACAGAATCAAAAGAATCATATATCAACAAAATCACCATGGGAAATTATGGCCACAGAGGCACAAGGTGTAGCTAGGGCTATGACTGGCAACCAGTCTCACAAGTGCAATATACGCTAGTATTAGACTGCTCACTATAATAAGCAAGCATCAAAACAGTCATATGTATAAATCACATGGTTTGGCTTACATTCAGCCATTAACAAGGTATAATTGCAAAATAGGCAACAACTACTCAGATCCCACAAGGTAGACATACTCATCAACATCAGAAAACCCAACAGGTCAAACCAGTAGGTAAATAACTAAATGCAGATACATGAAGGCACCAATGCTCAACCTTACCTCAATCTCAACTTATCTCACTTTCAAGATCTCTATCAATAGGGGTCACAACCCATATAAGCTTTTACCAGCCACTGACGTACGAATATACGTATCACAAGACTTTATCCTTAACAACATCTCTCATAGCACAATATATAGCAACCACCAATCAAGTGCTAATCACAGAGCCTATCCTTGAGGCCCTCTACATTTGGCTTTTAAAACTCGAGGGCATCTAGCCTCTAATCAATGGGCTCTAGGTGTCGTTCTTTATCTGGGACTGACGACACAACACTTCCCCTACCCAGAGTCTGGCCTCTACATGACCTCCATGTAGAGGGACGGACAAAGAAAAAATCTCAGAAATTATGGAACCATTGACAAGACTCACAATGTAATCAATAACATAGGAAAGTTCCTAAACATCCTGTAGCCTCTTGGAGATAAGCTATGTATGTATCCACACACATCCGCATGACTCTACTAAACGATAGCTCTGTACAGCTGAGACCAGTGAACCTATTTCTCTAATACCACCTTGTCATGATCCGACCTCGGTCATGATGATGCTTACTAGGTCCCACCTACAAGCAAGCCAATTCCCAACCCAAGGGTACCTGTCCTAGCTCTCTAGTCCAAACAAAACAATACAACAATAATATATACTCTGAAACCTACCTAGAACCTGGAAGTCAACTGTACAGAGCTACAATAGACACAAGGACATATCATATACATATACCGATAATCATAATAATATACAAAACTAGGAGTGCACCTAAAAATACGAAGCTATATTGTATAATGTCGATGTCTGGATGCAAAAGACGACCATCAACTAGAAAGAGACTACGAATAAGCCAGAACTGTCAGTTCTCGCTAAATGTCTCCTTGGTACTCCCAAAGTTCCCCAACTCAAGTATCATGGCTCGTACCTGGACGTGCACCATAGAAAGATACAAAAGTAGGGGTAAGTACAAAAAAAGGCACCCAGTAGGCATCATTGGATGATCGAGTGAAATAGTAAACATATATAAAGCCCAAATATATAGAGAACTGCAACAGTGTAGAAAAACAAACTTAGATCAAGGCATGGACATGTCTAAGAACCCTCAAACCACTACTGAACCAATCAAAGTGAAAAACAATGATAACCTGAACCAACCCAAGTATTGATCATCGATACTGACTGACGAAGACTGCATAAGCCAATACCACAACTGCCCCCAACTGAGCTGTAGTGTTGTACGCGGGTTCAAGGCCCTAGTATCTATGCTTGTATGCCAACTTGGCCCCCATAAGCCTAGAAGTTACACCTCCGCACAATAATAATGTCGATAGAAAATGACAAAATCCCTTAGAACCATCACAGAATCCCATAGAACCATCACAAGCCCAACTCTCCACATCTTCAGAACAAGGCTCAGCTGTACGTATGTGTAAGGCCCTAGTGTCTAACCTTGAAGGCCCCCTAAGCCCCCATAAGCCCAGGAGGTACACCCATGCACAATAAGGGTGTTTATAGATGAGTAGATCCATGGGTAAACAATCGAGCCCCTAGCCCCCAACATCACAACAATAATTAGGTCCCCGACCCATCAGAAGTAGTGCCACACGGGGACTCGAACCCCTAATATTACTCGAGGACTCAAATTGGTGGGTCTTCTGACCTGGCCTTCGGTCTAGCAATCAGCCAGGGCCAAGTGGTATGACCATAAATGTAACGCTGGGATGTATCTCTTGTGGGAGAAAGAATCCCCCTCGCATCAATAATAGTGTCTTATCTCAAGATAAGAATCATGGGACCTAGCCCCACAAAATATTAATTAAGGTCCTCGACCTAAGCCGATGCTCGATCCACAAAATGGTATCTATCACCCGGTACTCTAGCATGACCACTCGAACTCAAAATATGGGTCACGTAACTCGTGAACTTGGATACTCTGGCATGGCCACCGGTGCTCGAATAGCAGCGGGCAACGTTATCTAGGACTCGAGGTATCAATCATTCACTCATTTATCTAATCTATTCAGATCCAAAACTCTAAAGTCATATCATGCCCAGAGTGAACGCAGGTGACGATAATCGCATCGTGCCCAGAGTGAACGTAGGCAACAGGACTCCCGATCTTGGTATCCCATAGTCTCAATCCAACCCAAATAATCATAATCACCACCTTTCTTAGATACAACAGATACCCCAATATCAAATGAGATGAACCAATGCACCATAACTATCAGAAATACGCAAAAGTATATATATAACAGGTCACTATAAAATCATGCCTCACTAAGGCCAAGTATACCATAACCTCATCAATCACAAGTGCCCAGAGTAAACATAGACCATTACAATAAATCATAAATATCCAGGATAGCCAAATCCAGCCAAGTCATATTTATACCAAAGTCGAGCCGTAGTAGACATATAATCAATGCATAGTCTCCTTGTCACCAAATCTCAATAGTAACCTGCTATAAACATATTATAGGTACGAGTCAAGTTAGAACACATGCCTGCCCCAACGCACTAGCCTATATTTTGCCTTTCTAAGGACCTTTCTCTATGTAAAGCAACTCATAGGGCAACATCGATGTAACTTAAGCTAAGACCCAAGAGAATAGAAAATCAGAAGGATGACATCAACCTGAATCATAGTGTAGACAACAACCACAAAGGATACTACCTAAGACAACCATCTGCCAGCCCACCGAAATATGCCCCTCTCAACAGGATGCCAGTCCCCAGGACTAACCCATGTAACTAGTGACTTTTTGCAGATAGCCCAGCTAGCCCATAAGATATGACCTACACCTCGCTAAAAGGGTCACAATCCCATTGGCTCAGTGTCTACGCATCTCATATTACAGGTCATAAGGCTTCTTTAGGGTTAACTCTATGACCGTCCCCCAAACATGGTATGTCTCTAGTCACTAATCAATGGCACAGGTACATAACAGATAATAGTAGTATACAGTATCAAATAAACCACAGGGAAAGATAACAACAATATACATGATCATATAAACTACAAGGCAACATAGAATCATGTTTAATCAGGAAATTCTACAAAAAGTACTTGGTAAAAATATAGATAACCGTAACCACATCATGCATATACATTCCAACCAGATAGAGGTACTAGATTCAGCGCCACAGGGTAGCATGTAATCATGATCAACCTCAATAGCTAGTATATTCCAATAGCCTCAGACCACACACACATATAAGCAAGAGTCAAGCCCAGTGTATATACCTGTTACATGTTCAAAGCTCCAACCAACCCCCTTTAGCCCTTTTCGTACTCATATGATGTAAGAACTCAGATAATATAATAGCTACAACCAACACAATCTTCAATATATCAACTATCATCTCATAACATTATATATACACAACAAAAAGATCACATCCATCCATATACAACATATACTCCACAACTCAATCCATAAACAATACACTTCTATATATTCCAATTTAAATATGCAACATTTCAGCTCAGTCTAGGATTCAGAGAAAGCCCAGCCTTTGTTGCATCCGATGTCTCCTACTCGAGTCAATCCAACAAAGATTTCCCCTCCGAATCACATCTTGATGCTGCTCCATTATTCAAACATAGGTCACAAGATCATTACAACTAATTTGGCTGTGAAATCTCGAGAAATGGGTGTAAATATTTCCATTAAGACTAAAACAGGGAAAATTGGGTCCCACACTCAAAATACCAAACCACTCCCCATAAAATATTCCCCACATCACCCCAAGTCCAAAGCAAAAAATTCGACCCCAAATGGACCCGAGAAGGCCAAGAAACAACTTGAAAATGAAGTTAAAAACTTTAGCAGAAAAACATTCTTTTCAAAACTTTTCTCAGTCAAAATTATCAAAAATCAAGTAAAATCAATGAATACCTAGCATACCACAACGTCCCTCTCGGAACATAGAATAATTTAGACACAAATTTCACTTAATTCCATTAAGAAATGACCGAGCAATGTAAAGTTTTCATTCATTCTTGATATGTTATCAAAGAAAAAGCAGCAATTTACCTCAAAATACGTTTCACATCCCAAATCTAACTTCACCATGACATTACTTGTGAAAAACTGAGTCACGTTGCAACTTGAATTACTCAACTCAGATCACAAATGAACTCGGAATCGCGGTGCGAAGTTGGATATATATATATATATATATATATATATATATATATATTTTCTAGGAACATGTGCATATATATACATGTAGCAGGGCTGACACATTTCTACCACATGGAAGTGCTTGACGTGCCACGTGGCAGCCCCCCGATAAGGCCACATGTTTACACCTCTTTCCATTAATCCTTCAATCTCTTTTTCATCATGTCGGGCTCATCCAAACTCCAATTTTTCCAAACGAAACATGTAACCTTATGGATTTCGACATTGTATCCAACGGATTAGTGGAAATTTTCAATGGAGCTTCCTACAATAATGTGACAATTCCATTTCTTTATACACAACTTTTAACGGAAAGCCCCCGGGGGGTCAAATCATATTCGGAAGTCCTTGGCATCAAACGAAGGGTTGCCCTAGACCAAAACTAACATTCTGAAGCTAACCGCGCTAGAAAATTTTTTATCTGGGGCATGGTTCCTGAGAGCATTGACTGATTCAACTATTAATCAATTCCGGTGGTCAAATTTACAATCCATGATATAATTGCACCGAACATGCTCCTAGCCTAATTCGACTGCTCTGGAGCTAATGGAATCGCCAATGTTCTATTCTGAGCTCATTTACTAGTACTTTACCTGAAAACTCACTTTACGGGTATAACTTCCCGATTAACCCAAAGGTCCATATAACTCCTGAATAATCCAACTAATAATCACCCAAATAGCCCTGAGGTCACACTTGCTCAAGTCAACATAATAGCAGAAAAATCATAGAAATGACCCAGAGGGTCATTATACCCATGCCTATTGAAAAGCTAGCCAAGTGGCAAATTTTGCTAAGTGAATTTGACATTGTGTATGTCACTCAAACGGCCATCAAGAGACAAGCAATAATGAATCATTTT
Source organism: Solanum rostratum (assembly GCA_029948455.1). Taxonomy (NCBI): domain Eukaryota; kingdom Viridiplantae; phylum Streptophyta; class Magnoliopsida; order Solanales; family Solanaceae; genus Solanum; species Solanum rostratum. The sequence goes on from CM057055.1 coordinate 24,928,268, forward strand.
GCTGAAAATCATGTGGATGAGGAGTATAAACCCCTTAAAACTTATTTTCCAAATTAAGAGGTTTTGTTTATTGGAGAGGATATCCAAGGTGGAGAATGTTTTTTGACGATGTTGTAAACTCTAAAGGAGTCAGTGTTGGTCTCAGAACCAGGTCAATATTATCCAGTCCCACCAAAGTTTAGGTTCTTATGTACTAACAATATGTCAGAATATGAGGCTTGTATTCTTGGACTCAATATGGATGTGGATATGAGCATATAAGAATTTTTAATCATAGGTGACTCAAACTTATTGATTCACTAAGTACAAGGAGAATGGAGCACCAAGAATATGAAAATAATCCCATCCTAGAGTTGTACAAGAAAATTTTCAAGATAGAGTTCAGGCATATTCCTAAAGCTTAAAATGAATATACAGATGATTTGGCAACCCTGACTTTTATGATTCAACATCCAGATAAGATTACATAGATCCAATCAAGGTTAATATGCAAGATCAACCAGCCTATTGTTTTTATGTAGATGAAGAACCAGATTGGGAACCTTGGTACTATGACATTAAAAGATATCTCAAAGAAGGAGAATATCCAAATGGCATAAGTAGTATTCAGAAAAAAAAACCCTCAAAGACTCGCAAATCACTTTTTTTCTAAGTGGAGAAATCTTTTATATGAGGACTCCAGATTTCGGATTACTAAGATGTGTTGACTCTTAAGAGGCGAGCAAGATAATCAAAAAAATACATAGGGATACATGTTGGACCACACATGAATGGTTTTTGTTGGCAAAGAAGATTTTGCAAGCGGGATATTTCTGGATGACCATGGAAATAGACTGTATTCATTTTGCGAGGAAATGTCATCTATGTTGGATTCATGGTGATTTGATTTGGGTTCCATCAAATGAGCTCAATGTGATGGGTTCTCCTCGGTCATTTGCAGCTTGGGGCATGGATTTCATCGATCCAATTAAACCAGCTGCGTCAAATAGACATAGGTTCATTTTGGTAGCTATTGATTACTTCACAAAATAGGTGGAAGCATCTTCATATAAGTCTCTAACGAAGCAGGTGGTGCCAAATTTTGTCCGTAATAACATTATTTGCAGATTTGGAATTCCTGAAACAATTATAATAGACAGTAGAACTAATTTGAATAGTGCTGACTGATGCACGAAATTTGTGATAAGTTTAAAATTATTAACCACAAATCTACTCCTTACCGGCCTCAGATGAATGAAGCAGTAGAAACAACCAGCAAAATCATCAAAAGAACATTGAGAAAGATGATTGAAAATTACAAGCATTGGCACGAGAATTCACCATTTGCCCTCCTTGGCTACTGTACCACCATTAGGACTTCAATTGGAGCGATGCCCTATCTTTTGGTTTATGGAACTGAAGTAGTACTGCCAATGGAGGTTGAGATTCCATCTCTAATAACTATCAAAGAAGGTGAGTTAAGTGACGTTGAATGGACACAATGCCCATTTGAACAGTTGATGCTCATTGAAGAAAAGAGGATAAATATGGTTTGTCACGAATAACTTTACCAACATAGGATGGCCAAATCTTTCAACAAAAAGGTGAAATTGAGGCAGTTTAAACTGGAAAAATTGGTATTAAAGAGAACATTGTCATACCAAGATGAAGCTAAAGAGAAGTTTGCACCCAATTGGCAAGGGCCTTCTATGGTTCACCGAGTACTAATAGGAGGAGCATTGATTTTAGCAGAAATAGATGGTGAAATATGGCCAAAAGCCATCAATGTAGATGTGGTTAAAAGATATTATGTGTTAAAAGATATTATGTCTAGAAGTTTCTTATCTTATTTTCTTTATGTAATACTTTTTGTTATGTAATGAAAACTATGTTCCAACCTACTTCCCTAGGTATGAAACGTAGGAAACCCCTATCGAGTCTGGTCTCTTAGTAGTAATCTTGGAAAAATTTCATTTATGTGTATTTGAACTATGTCTTGACCAGATTCCCTTGGTGGGACACATAGGCAGCCTACATCAGCTTCTGCCACTTTATTAGAAATTTCTCCTCCCTTTATTCTTATGTAAGGAACTATGTATGGCCTGATTCCTCTTGGATATGTAGGCAACCCGTGGAGGGTTCTACCCTTTCTTTTCAATTTTGTAGGAAATGTATTTAGAAACTATGTTTGGTAAGATAGTAAGCTTGGTCTCATCGCATTGGAATGCTAATATCTTTCTTTCAGCAAAACTGGGATAGTTTTGAGGGTGCTATTGCAAGAAGATGTCAAGAGAACTGAAAGGGTGTATGGTCAATCGGATCATCAGGCAAAGAAAATTTCAGGAAAGGACGTTCACTCTATTTCACGATATGTCACAGTCCAAAGTTTGGCAGAATTTCTTTATTACTATATGTATTTCTCTTATCCCAAGATATAAATTTTTTTAGCTAAATATATTTTATTATTTATTATCCAAGATTTAGAATAGATGGAGGCTACAAGTGTAACGCCTGATAAAAATTACAAAAATGCCCCTAGAGGAGAGGTGTGTGCATAATGCGTCTTCCCATGCTCTGACTGTAAATCTGAGGCTGGATGTGCGATCAACATAAAAAATTAAGTGGAGACATCAAGATCAAAAGATAATTTTTTGATGTGAAAACGCGAACTATGAGGGGCCATGATAGGTGTGCGACGCGCACCCGTCGCGGACCAACACTTGGTTTTATTCCAAAAAATTTCTACAGGATTGGAAAGGTTGTTCGGAAAATTTTTAGTAAAAAAACCAAAAAATTGACACTGTCCGTGTTGCGGACCCCATGTCCCCAGACAGACTTTTTTTGAATTTTCTGAGAGGCATTCCAGACCTTTCCTAGGCTCAACCCATGATAAAAATGGGTCATTTTGAGCGTAAAAAGGGTTTCTAAACCCCATTCTAAGTCATTCCAAGTCCTTGAAAAAGACTAGGGTAAAAGAGGAGAGAAGAGGAGCGTAAAATTGAGGAGTTCAAAGAAGAGTTCCTTGAGGTTGAATGTCCAAAGGCTCAATCCATGATATAAGGCTACACTAAAGCATGAGAGTGCTCTCCCATGTTCCTTATAGAAGGTCATAGAGGATTTAAGTATCCATGAGTCCCCATACATGTTTCTTGAATTATTTCTTGGCTATTTTCTTGCAAATTATATCTATTACATGTATTTTCATATGTTGATGATCCTCAAAAGCTTGTTATCTTGAATTGAATACTTTTCATGAGATATTATATAGCCCTACATAATTATTTTTGAAAGCACGCATGAATGAACTTAGGCATTGAGTCTAGAGCCTTGATTTGAGAATGTCAATTGTGATTGTGATGTGAGAATGATGATGAATTGATATAACTTGATAGTCCTGTGAGTCTCCATAAATGAATTCCCATGAATTGTCTATTTTATCATTCCCTAATGATTGTTCTAAGCCTTGAGCTATTGATTGATGAGATGATTAGAGTCTCTATGAGACTTATTGAATGATGAGTGCCTCCACAAGGCTGATTGAGATGATTTGATTGAGATAAATTATCTTATGAGCATTGAGTTTTGTGAGGAGTATCGAGCAACGAAACAAGTAAGAGTAACACAAATTCGCACTCATTAACTACGTAGCCAAGAAGAGGTGAGGATTAGAACCACTACATTATATTGAAGTTCCCTTTGGATAGAAGTCCTTGAAACAATAGAGGACTTGTAGATTGTTGTCTCCATTTTGGATTATCCATTATGGTTTTGATTCGTTCTCTACCTGGAAAGTACAGAACGGCCATGGCAACATCTGTGGGATGTTGTAGAATCACTGGCTCATAAGTGATTGTTGTCAGATTAGAGAAACTCCCAGAAAGTTCCCACACTGATTACTCTGAGTTGATATGAGATGAGTTGAGTTTAGATCCTTTGAGATGAGTCTGGTTTGATTGATGAGGTTGATGGGTCACTTGTCTACTCTTTGTTCTTGCTTTAGATAGACATTTGACATTTTGATTGGTTTTTATTCTGAGTTGATATTGTTCCATATTATTCTACCTATTTTTGTTTAATTCATTTCACATACCGTATATTCCACGTATTGACGTCACTCGATGCTGCATCGTTTCAGATATAGGATTTAGAGATCGTGAACAAGTGCATCATTGAAGATCTATCATAGTCAGCAGAGTTAGTGAGCCTCCTTTACTTCGGAGGACCATTATTTACTTTCATCTAGCTATTAGAGTCAAACTTTTAGAGTAGCTTTACTATTCCTTGAGTTGAAGTAGCCATGGGTCTATTATTGGCACCACTTGATAGTGATAGAGGCTTCATAGACTAGAGTCGAATGTTGATAATAATATTTGTTGAGCTAGTTTCTTTCCACTAGCCTTTTATTTATAATATTATTTTGAGACTAGATGAGATGTGCACATTTACTTCCTTTTTTCTTCCATTGATTGGTAAAGTTATTGATTGAATAAATATGATGAGGCCAAGTGGTTCGCTTGGGGACTAGAAATAGTCTCTGGGTTCTGGCCACGTCTAGAGTACCCTCCCATGGTGTGACAACAAGTCCAAGCAAAGCTTAAAGAAAATAGTTTGAAGACCCAAAGCTCTAAAGTCAATGCAAATCAACCTCTCCCAAATCTTATAATTTTTCTTTGGGTGCAGGTTTACCAGAATTGACAAAAAAAAGTATAAGAAGTTAGACGTTTACATCCATGAAAAGACTATACGTCGTCCGATTTGCATTTCTTACAAAACTATGGCTTGAAAATATTTTTTAGATGCACTTGACGCTCACTTACTCTGCACATATGCTTTCGAATATTTTGAATAAATATTTTTAGACATCTTTTAATGCATTTATTTTCAAATATTTTAAAATGCACTGCACTAATACTCACATAGTTAATTCCACTACACAACTGCTCTCCAATGTATTCAAATACACTGCACAAATGCTTCAGATATTGCATTGCCCAAATGCTTTCCAACATATGCAAGTGCACTCCGTAGATGCTTTAAATATGATCAAATGCACTACACAAATGCTTTAAAATATTTTTAACTACGTTACACAATTGCTTTCCAGCATATTCAAATGCACTGCACAAATGCTTTAAGATATTTTTAACTGTGTTGCACAATTGCTTTCCAATATATTGAAATGCACTGCACAAATGCTTTCAAATAATGCATTTCACATGGCTGATTGCTTTGCATTGCACAAATGCTTTAAATTGATTTTAGATCACTGCCAAATGCTTCCAAATTTATTCGCACAAATGTTTGCCAGAATGCATCATTTTTTTTCAAGATGTCATTTTCATGAATCATTGGCTTGAGAAGCCTCATTTTTGTAAATCATTGACGTAAAAATCACAACATTATAAATTATTTGGCTGAAAACCACATCTTCATAAATCATTTGGTTTAAGGCCTCATTTGATTAATCATCACTGAAAAGTATCATACTCATCGATCATTGGCCTCAGAACCTATTTTCATTTCTTATCTCATTAAATTATTTATGCTCTCAAAGCTGCAACTTTATAAATTCATGCCCGAGAGGTGTCATTTTTAAGAGTTCATTATATATTGTTTATAGTTAATATTTGCTTACTAAATGCATATCAAGTTTAAAGTTTTGCAGGAATATAAGCACAACATGGAACTTTTTCTTAGCAGCAAACTGGAACATAGTCTGAAGAGGAATGCCAAACACTTTGGATGCGTACTGAGAAGTGATTTCCATCACAATATAACCACACTCCTTAGAAGGCATGTGGGTATTTCTTTGAGATTTTCTATTTCAATTTCGCATCCAATGATCTAAACTTTCATTGAAAGCAACCTTTCCTAATCCGAGTGACAATACACCAAGAGCTTTGAAAATTATGTCCGTGTAAGTTCTTAATTATGGATGTAAAGCGTGCCATATTTACAGTTAAAAGGTGTTAAGCCTCTTTTTCTCAATTCGTCTTACTTGTCATTCTTCCCGAACTAAAGGTTATCTTAGCATAAGAGAATTCCTTTTCAATCGATTGAGTCTAACTATAAGCAGCCTGATTCCTAAATTCAAAGATATGTAGGTGTGTTCAATGTTGAAAACTCGGCTGTATTATAACAATTTTTCATAATTTCATTCAAAACCTTTTCAATCTCTCCATAATTTGATATTTGGATAGATTTTGAATTCTTTCAAGGCCGTGCACAAAATCAAGCGTCCTGAAGTACAAGTGGCTTGAATTCTCATGTAACCTGAGATATGTAGGAAACCCAAAACTAAGGTTTGGTCGTAATCTTCAAAGTCCATACCTAATACTTCTTAAAAGATGAATATGTGGTCGGTTAAAATTAGATTCGTCAATTTTCTTTGTCTACGATCTCTTTCATCGATCCTATTCAAAGAAAAGGACAGTTGTTGACAGCTAATTTTTACCATCCCCATTATAAATTAATTATTGATCATCTTCAATGTTTCAACAATTTGAAATAATTAATTTTGAAAAATCCAAAAAATTCTTTAGGTCATTTTAGTGACAATCCTTTAGTTTTCAAATTTATACACACACACATATATACATTTATTATATATATACACATACATATGTATACATCTATATATGTGTATGAATATATTACTATATATTTTTCACTATTTATTTATTTATTTTAGAAACATACAACTTTCTAAAATTATACATACATACATACATACATACATACATGTATGTGTATATATATATATATATATATATATATATATATACACATACATGTATGTATGTATGTATGTATGTATGTATATGTACATCTAGTTATACATATTTAGTTCTTACTTTTTCATGATTTTATTTCTGTTAATTATCTTAGTTAATTTATAGATTATTTTTGAAATTAATTATTGATGATAAATTTAGTTATTTCACTTTGTTAATTTTAAGAAGCTCTTTAATTAACTTATATTAATTCGTCTAGTGGCCAATCTAATCAACTAATTTGATTTGGCTATGTTCTTAAAGCCTAAATTGTTGTGATTTCAAATTGATTAAATTATCAATTATATTTTGTTTCACCACCAATTCCTATTTTCAGACCAAGATTGATCATTTTCAGTCCAAATTTCATTTAATTTTAGCCCAAAATCCCCAAAAACCAGGCCCAAACCCATTTGTAAAACAAAAATCAGCCAACATTAAATTATATCACCTCAAACACCTTACGCACACCCTTTCTTGTGTTTTCCAGACGCCTCACACGTCTTTCTCCAAACGAAGCACAACGACAACGACGACCAGAAAAGCTTCAGCAGTAGCAACACCCAGAAATGACAAAGGAGCAACATTCCGACAGCCTTTGACCCTGGTCCAACATCCCTCGTCCTGGAAAGAGCCATGTGTCATCATCTCCTTGCTCGTCCGCCCTTGCCATTGAAGTGGACGAATGTGTCACAACTCAAAAATGGACGTGATGGCACTCGTCTTATCCCCCCAAGATAAGTCAGCCTAAAATCTAATTATAATAATAAAATGCTGAAGGATAATAAAAATAAATGTCTAGCTGCGGATAGAAGTCAACTTAATTAAAAATTCTCCCAAAATCTGGTTGTCACGCGCACAAGCCTCTAATGTATTACAATAGATTTGGAAGAAAATACAAGTCTCAAATGACATTATCTCTAAAGTAGAATAAAATCATAAATAAGAGTGAGAAGTTTGCTGGGATGGCAAACAACTACCTCACACAATTTTCACAGGAAGCCTCGAACAAGAAAGAATAGAGGGTATCATGAAGATCCGGACTCGTAACCTACAAAAATGTAGTAGAAAAGGGTGTGTACTAAACACACGGTACCCAGCAAGTGAACTACTAAGCACAAAATTACGTACTATAGAATACAGGTATTTCTAATAATCCAACCGAACCTTCACAACTACAATCCGCATAAAAACCAGCCCAACCTAACAGTTCACAATTTACATATCGTATAGCCCAATAATGTCACACCAACAATTATATAACGATAACACAAGGGATCAAGTGCATCAATCATAAGTTCACAAAGCGCACTCATAAGTTCATACATGATAAAGATGTGCAATGCAATACACTACAATACAATAATATCAGCTATAATGATGCATGTCTAGCCTAGTGATACACACCCGTTGTCTTTCATTCCAGGACCCATGGGGGACTTTTATTCTATGCATCCATCGCGGCGTGCGACACGACCCTCAAATCATTGTATCCGTCATGGCGTGCGACACGACCCTTAAATCATAATATCTGTCGTGGTGTGCGACAAGTCCCTTGAAATGGTACATTCTTTTTAATTCTTATTTTTTCTCGATTCACATAACACTTGTCACAAAAATCAATGCAAATAGGCAAGTTTTTCAATAATGAGGAGCTGAGTAACTTTAATACAATTCACATTTCACAAAAATATAGTCTTGATACCACATCAACATTAACTCGATACCTTTCAAAATCATTCTCAATACCTCACACAAGAAAGCACGAGATTCTATATGTAATGCCCGGTAAAATTATCAAAATGCCCCGAGAGAGAGAGTAAGAACGTAACGCATCTTCTGATGCTGTATCTCTAATCCGAAGCCGGATTTGTGATCAGCACGCAAAATTTAGTTAGAAAATGGTCGTTGTTGACACCCAATTTTGATCGACCCTCAGCTTATTTTGTGCATTATTTTATATATATATTTAAATCGGTATTCTAACACTTTGCAAAATAAACTAGTCTATTTCATGCATCTAAAACGTTGCTCCCAAAATGTATTTTTATTGCCATTTTATCTATTATTTATGAAAAATAATAATAAATAAATAAATAAACAAAATATAGTGGTAAAAATATTTTAATGTTATTATTCATATCATTTATTATTATTACTACCGTCGTTAGTTTAATGATAGTAATCCGCATATCGTATTACTTTTAATAACATCCTTTGAATTGTTTTATTCAAAATGATAATTTTGACGCGTTTTTCATAATAATTTTGGCGTGAATTACGTATTCTACTATGCAAGTTTACATTTCAAAGTGTTATATTTAAATTTTATCCATATTTGTTCAAACTTACTTCAATTCTAATCAAATCCTTGAAATTTCATTTCAATTCTAGTCAATTTCATTGAAATTATTTCAATTCTAGCCAGATTCTTTACAATTTTTGCTTTTTTAGCCAAAATTAAATTAATCAATGGCTTCGTTTTAAACTTAGACAATTTTTGGCTAGTATTTAAATTTGGGTTACCCATTTTCAACCCGGATCCAACCCGAACACGTTTTCCATTTTTAACCCCCCTAACACCCCCCACCCCCTAACATTGTTTCTCTCACCCTTTCCCCTCTCCTAGCCGCCTCCTCTATCTCCCTCCTCACTGCCAGCTGTGCCCCCTCTCCTCATCGCTGGCGCCGCTGCGCTGGCAACCTCTCTCCTCTCCCTTCCTCTCCTCCCTCCCTTTTCCAGTTTATCGATGCCCCTCTCTGCCCCTCACCGCGCCGGAAATGACACCCGACTTCTCCCCCACTACTGCGACCCTTTCCCTTCTCACACACCCAAATACTTCCTCTGAACACATTTCTAAACCTTCTTGCTCTTCCTCTTTCTCCTCTCTTTATGCTGCTAATGTTGTAAAGGGGGCCATGATGACTGCTTCCTTCCTTTCTCGTTATGTTCAATCATGGCAATTGGGAAAATATTCAGCCCGTATCTTGGCAGGGCGACCTAGTTATGGCTTTGAGTAGCAAACTGGTGTCTGCAGCCATGGCGATGTCGCTCCTATTTTGCTTTGTTCAAATACAGCAAATCTGAGCCCTCAATAACCTATTGGGGTTAGAAAACCCATTTTTGGTTTGCTTTGAAATTCCAACGAAAAGCGATTCAGATTTCGGAGCACTTGGATTTTCGATTTGATTTCGTTATACTTATTATCCTCTATTTTTCTCATTTTGAAATTGAAATTGTGATAGTTTGCAGGATTTAGATTTTACGACCTTTTTTGTTTGTTGTGGAGCTGTTCATGTGAATTCACTAAGTTGTCGAGCGATCCCTGATTGAACATCCTTTATTTTTTATGTCAAGATCTCAAAATCGCATAGTCGAATAGATCGATACTTGTTTTTGTTAATTTCTAAAATTTCATTCTTCTTGAATTAATTTTAGCATAGGATAGTGATTGTGAAAATCAATTTCAAATCCCTTCCTTGTTTTAATTGGTACAAACTGTGAAATCGGAATAATTGGCGATCATGGATTAAATATTTTGAAACTTTTGTTTTTTAGCGTGATTGATTTATTTTATTATAGTAAGCTTGGTTGGCACCTAAATTTTGCTATTCTGATTACTTTCCTTATTGTTTGGACTCCACAGTAATGTTAAATATCTTCAAATATGCTATTTGCCTAATTCAAACCCTGAAAGATTTCGTACTTACTTATTTTCGGTAAAGACCTTGCTAATTTTTTAGCCTTTAATTGCCTTTGTTTGTTAAGAAAATAGTATCCAACAAATTAATATAATTAATATAATTTCCTTTTACCTTTGGGTTTTCTTGGTTATAAAAGAAAGTCCTTCATTGCAATAGAAAAAAAAAAGACAGAGCTGCTACAAAATTCTCCTCTACATTCTTCTTCTCTTAAACACAAAAAGTATTTTTTTTGCAATATCTAAGTCCGTTTGCATTCAGGGATCCATTTGACGTTAAGTGGTAAATTATTCATTTCTTATTTATTTATTTTTGTTGTTGTTGTCCGGTCATCTACTTTTTCTTTTTCTAGTATTATTTTCTGCAATTGGTACTGCTGGTTCGTTTTAGTGTTACATGTTCTTTGATAAGAAAAGACGTGAAGAGTTGCTTGGGGAGGGGACGAATTCGATTGGAGCTAGAAGACTTAGTTTAATTTTACAATTGTTATATTTATTTTGTAAGATTATGATGTAATGAAACATAGTGAAATGGGGGATATAGTAAATGGGGGGAGGGGAACTACATGCAAACTGCTTTTTCTTTATTTTTGTTTATTTTGTTTAACTAATAGTCATAGGCAAACCTAAATCTAGGATAAAATAAAATAAAATAAAATAATAATAACAAGAAAAATCGAGGAATAAGCATGCTCAACAACGTTTTTTTTCTCTGTGTTTAAGCATATTTTAGACATTAGATATCATGTCTATATGAGTCGTCATATTTTTTTGGTGAATTCATGTTTAGGGTATCTCATATTTTAATAACCATGCCTAAATTCCGCTATGCTTGTTTAAAATATTTTGTTTTCTTTCAAATAATATGGATAGAAGTCATGTTTTAGGGTGTTTACTCTTTAGAAATCATGTCTTTAGGTGTCGCAGCTTCCACACATCAAGCATCATGCTTTCAGGCTATTTATCATTTTGTTTCAAACTTTTAATCATGTTATCTAATTTTAGGGATATTTGGAAAAAAAAAATTTGCATAGAAAATCATGACTCTAGGATATGTTTTTCATGTTGTGGATATCATGTTTCTAGGACTTGTTTGCTTAGAAGATCATGCCTATAGGGATTAAAGTTATTTTTGCAAATTTTCCTACGTTAGAAAATCATGCCTCTTGGGATTAAAGTCTTTATTTTTTAAGTCTTGCTTTGTTAGAAAGCCATGCTTACATGACTAACATTAATTTTGATAACATAATTGTCTTAATGAATGATCTTTAGAATTGGTGTTCTAAGAAATATTAATGTTTGTTCAAGTCAAAATCTTTATTTCATATTCTATCTATTATGTGACTTACACTTAGCATGACACCCCACACCATTTGTTTTCAAGCATGTTAGCTGATTATTTAGAGGCTCTTTGAGACTTTATGTGCTAAATGTCATCCTCATTGTTTTGTTTGACGCGATTTTAAGAAACCTATATTTTTACTTCGGTCTAGAACCTAACCCAAAATAGACGTCCAATGCCTCTTGGACATTAGGAGGGACGATAGGCACTTTGGGAATCGTAAGAATTTTATATTTTCTTTAGTACGCCTCTAGGCTAAATAATAAAATCAACTTAGGAGGGGTAGGGGTAGATAGGACCTCAGAAATGATGATCTACGCTTGACCCTTAATAGGACGGAACCTTGGTTTCCGTCCTTGGGCTTGGTAATAAGCCAAGTGCGCCTGATCCGATTAGTAAAATATATATAATTTACTTAATTTGTTTTTTTCTTCCCTCGCATGTATTTCATTTTATTTGGGATAGATTAGTGTACATTTGTCTTATCACTTAGAATCAATCTAGGAAATTATACTAAACTAAGAGACCTTATTTGTAACCCCCACGTAAAATACGAGATACGGTCGGAACCCGCATTTGCGGACCTCGAAGGGTGCTTAATACCTTCCCTTCGAGATGATTTGAGCCCTTACCCTCTCTCTAGTTAACTTTGACCCTTAGATTAGATTTCTTAGGCTAGAATGATGTCCTAATGCACCCAATCATTAGGTGGCGACTCTTCAACTTCATAAGTTAGAAATTCCAAAAGCGTCGTTGCCACGACGTCGTCCAGGTTCCCGTTTTTTCGCGAGAAAAATTGGGCGTGACAGAATGGCGACTCTGCTGGGGACTTTAGGCTCTTACCATTACGTGCTTATATTTTATGTGGGTTATTTATTTTATCATTAACACTCTTTACTAAGGTTTTTTTTCCTTCTTTTCCCCTTAACTATACTATGGCTTCCCTCTTTAATACGGTTACTCCCCCCTTCCTCTTATTCACCCCTCCTCTAACTCCCCTCCCTTTTCCCCTCTAACATCCCCCCTTTTCCTCTAACATCTCTCTAACATCTTCTCCCCTTATTCCCTCTAACTCCTCTTTTCCATTTTATTTGCTTTATATTTCCATTATTGCTTTAAATTCAGTGCTAATTGATTATTGCTTTATACAATTGTCATACCGTTCATACCTTCTCCCACTTGGGACCCTCTTTTTTATTCTCTTTTTCTCGTGATGTTGTGTCTTTGTGCTTCTCACAACCTCTTTTCAAACCCATTGTCTAGAGAGACGGCATAAGTGTGGTGTAAGCGGATAGTTTTGTTACCGTGGGACCATGCACCTTCTCACATAGGAAATCAAGTTTGTGCCTAACCCACTCTTGTAAAAACTTAGGATAGAACTATCCACCTTAAATGTAAGGCATGCATGCATAAACCCTAGGTAGTTTGGCCCCATGGTGTCAATCTACATAATAGCAGCCACCCGGTTAAGTCTAGAGGGTCCAATCACCCTCCAAGATGAAATACTGCATATTATGTGTCTATGTGATCACCGTAATTAATCCAAGCTAAGTATTGTCAAAATGGAGTTTTAGAACATGGTTTTTGTCTTTTTGCGTGCAGAACTGAGATGGCTTTCCCAAACTTTCTCGACACTCAAAAGGTGGTAGATGTCAATCCTAGCCTTCAACGATGGTGGGAGAATGTCAGGCAAGATAGTGCTACAGAAATAGCCCAACTGGTGGGTGGATTGACCTTATCAAAGCATTGCTGAAGTTCTGGAATCCCATTAAGGCAGTTTTCAAATTTGGACACTTCGAGCTGACTCCAACTATCGAGGAAATTGGGGGTTTCACCGATTTGAGCTATTATGGGGGAAGCACAAACAAATACCAAATAGGTTCTTAAGATCTTTAGGGTTGAAATACAACCCAGGGATAATTACCTTGAATTACAACTGGGTATCTGTGGATTTTCTGTACTCGCTCTTTGGCCATCAAGATGGGTATAGGAACTTTACCGAAGAGCTCTTTTGTTCAGCAGAAACATGGGAAAGATATCATGTGAATGCTTTCGCCATTGCATTATTGGGCACCTTAGTGTTTCCTAAAAGAGATGGAAAAATAGACACCTCTTTGAGCTATGTGGTCCAGGTATTAGCCAGAAACCGAAGCAATGTGAATCTGGTACCTATGATCGTGGCAGAAATAATGAGGGCATCCTCCAAGTGTGTCAGAGGCAGAAGATTCTTTGAGGGATGCAACCTGCTACTCCAACTCCGGGTCGTCGAGCAATTTTTCATCAAAATAATATTCGAAGTGGGTTGCAAAACAAAATTCATAATCACTCAAGAAGAATGACTGAATTTATTGCTCCCAAAGGGACTGAAGAATGGTATATCTTTTTTAAAGACCTTTCTGCGCTTCATGTCCAATGGATGTACCCTTGGTTAAACATATATCGCGCCATGATAAGAGGAGAGGAACTGTGCTATCTTGAGCTCGTTGGCCTGACTAGTGTCCAACCATATGCTCCATTGCGAGTTCTTCGACAGTTTGGGCAGATCCAAAGGGTTCCACTAACAGATGACATGAGGTTATCCGAGTATGATTTTGGGCCAGGAGTTCCACAAGTTCGTGACATAATGAGAAGGTGGGAGAGATCTATCATCATCGGCCTTCTCGAGTATCAACATCACATCATACCGAGTACTCCGCGTGGATTACAAGAGATGCTGAGGAGATTGATCGTGATGACCACTGTCCTTAGAAGATTTTTTACCTTTAAAATTTATTTCCCTTATTGTCCCTTAGGCCTAATTTTTGTCTTTCTTTAATAAAAGTGTCGAATGTTCTAACTTTCCATTTGTTTCTTTGCTTATTTAATGAATGAAATAGTCTGTTCTTTTAATTATTCATCTCTAACTCTAAAACTCCAATTAACAATTTAAGGCTTGGATTAATTATCACTTGCTTGTCGCGTTAGGCCTACCTCTGGCTCAAAGAGGCTCCCTGCATTTTAGGGCGTTTATTTATTTATTTACTTAATTAAATATATTTTTGTTATTACGTCACTAACTTGATTTTATTTCTCTCTACTTATCCTTTATTTCTTATTTTTTATTTTCATGTCTTCCCTTTTCCAAAGGTTGATCTATATGCGCACTCTAGCCTACCATACACGATCGAAAGGTCCTCCGCCTACTCCCCCATGTTTGAGTCGTCAAGGAAAGGACAAAATGACTGATAATAATGCTATTGAAAGAGTTGAGACTTCTGAAAGGGGATTCCAATTGGATGATCTGACTCTAAGGTTAGAAAGAAAAATTTAAGAATTGGAGGATGAAATGGCCAACATGCGCAACTTGGCAAGACTATCCATTTCTCTCGGCACCCCTTTTGGGGAAAACATGGATGACCCAACTACTACAACTCAAACTACCCTCTCAAGTCATCTTCCACCAATTCATCCAACCTCCCAAATCTAGTCTAACCCCACTTATATACCACATTTGATCACTCAATTTTCAAATTGCAGTCATCAAAATTCATATTAACTAAGCACTTATGAACCAATATGGTACCCACAAAATCCTACCTACATTCAAGATATGCCTCCCAAGTCTGCCGCCAACATCTTAAAAGCCCATGCCTATGGAACTCACGCCCATAATCCTATATATGTCAAGACATCTCCTTTTATCCACAACTATCATGAATCTGAATCCTCTCAAAAGGATATGTTGATTAAATCCCTGACAGAGAGATTGGATAGTCTGAGCAATCGAATGTGACATGTAGAAGAAAGTAAAGGGGTAATTGGCTTGAGCTATGAAGATCTGTGTATGCACCCAGATGTCGAGTTGCCCGAAGGATACAAGCCTCCGAAATTTGAACTGTATAATGGTATCAGAGATCTTAAGGGTCATCTGCGCATGTATTGTGATAAATTGGTAGGAGTGGGAAGGAATGGAAAGATTAGAATGAAGTTGTTCATAAGAAGCCTCACAGGGGAAGCTCTGACATGGTATATAGAACAAGACTCACAAAAGTGAACAAGGTGGGAGGACCTGGCTTCTAATTTCATGGATAGGTTCGGGTTCAATATTGAGAATGCACCAGACTGGTTCTATATTCAAAACCTAAAGAAGAAGCCAAGTGAGTCATTTCGAGATTATGCTATAAGATGGAGATCTGAAGCTGCTAGAGCTAAACCTCCCATGGAGGAATCTCAAATGAAGGATTATTTCATTCGCGCCCAAGAGCCTCAATATTATGATAGAATGATGCTTGTGGCAGAAAAAAGTTTCACAATCATCATCAAGTTGGGAGAAAGAATTGAAGAGGGCATAAAAAATGGCACAATTATCAACTTAGAGGCCTTACAAGCTACTAACAAAGCCTTGCAGTCTAGAGGTATGCTTGAAATTCGAAAGAAGAAAGAAATGGGTTCGGTAATGATGGCACATAAAGCTCCCACAATACATCAAATCTGGACTCTGCCACTCCCCCACTATCCTACATCACCATACCCACATCCTCCCTTTTATCCACCACTTACCCCTATCAAACTCCTCCCATTCCATATCAGCAGCCTATATACCCCATTTATCATACCCAACCAGGATACTTTCAAACACCTCCACCTCCACCTCCTCAATGACCTAATTATAGAAATCGTCCCACCTTTGAAAGGAAACCCACCAAAAGCTATACTCCTCTGGCTGAACCCATAGCCCAACTCTACAAAAGATTGAAAGAGGCTGGCTATATCACTCCTATTCCTGCTTTGAATCCAAACACTCAATCCAAATGGTATGATCCAAATAAAGTTTGCTCATACCACTCAGGAATGAAGGGACACACAACTGATGCATGTCGCGCATTGAAGGATAAGGTTCAAAACTTGATCGATACTAAAGTCATACATTTGAAGGACCCTGCACCAAATACATCCAACAATCTGCAACCAAATCATCAATGAGCATGTTGAAGTTCTATCTTAAATTGCACCATCTAAAGAAAAGGTTGCCTCGCTTGAGTCATATTCGGAAAACATCTACATTAGTAGAATAAACCAGGAAATTTGGCCTTCTTCTATTTCAAGTGTTTTATTTAATGCTCTTTCATCCTGTATTTGGAACTACGTCAGACCTAATTCCCGTTTAAGAGGGATACATAGGCGCTCCTTTGGAGTTCGTTCTTACCATAATAAAAATCTTTATTCCCCCTTTTGATCACAAATTGGGGCAAAATTTTCGGGAGGATCTCAAAAATTCTTTTAGATCATTTTCTACAAACTGGGGCAGAAATTTTTTAGCAGCTCTCAAAAATTTCTAATTCAGAACTGAAAATTGACAGCTAAGAGAACATCAAGATGAAAGGCGAGATATCAACGACAAGACATAAGGGTCGAGGCAGAGCTACAGATTAACCCCCCTTTCTCAAACTAATGATTTTTCTTTGAATGTAAGACAGGTATACATGCTTGGAGTGGCCTCTTTGCGTCATACAAGTAATCATCATTTTTCTTACAATGGGCGAAGGTTAAATTATCTTATTCCCTTTTATATCAGTTTACTTCTTGTTGCTTACTGAAATTGTACTTGGCCTACCAAGATGGCATGAAATTGAATTTGCATTCAGCTTACTTAAATAAAATTGCATGAAATTGAATTATGCATGATTTGGCCTACAAAAATTGCAATACATATATACATTTTTATGTACATTGGCCTACTAAAATTATATTGCCATACTGAACATTGAATTCTTACATTGGCCTACTGAAAATTGCATTTTTTGCATTGGCCTACTAAACTTCCGTGAAAATTACATTGGCCTACTAAATTTGCATGAAATTGCATCTTGCATTGGTCTATTGAAAGTACATTTTTGCATTGGCCTACTAAAATTTGCATGAAATTTCATTTTTGCATTGGCCTACTTAAATTGCGTGACATTACATTGGCCTATTGAGATTGCATTTTATATTGGCCTACGGAAAAAATACATTTTTTTACATCAGCCTAGTAAAATTATGTGAAATAGCATTTTTTCATGGCCTACTAAAATAACATTTTCGGCCTACTAAAATTACATTGTCTTCTTTGAAAACTTCGCATGGCCTACTGAAATCGCATTTGCATTAAAATATAAAACTTTTACATGGCCTTCTGAAATTACATTTTGCCTACTAAAAGATATTGTGTTCTTTCGAAATTTTGCATTAGCCTGAAAATCACGTGAAAATATCATACCCTTAAAGGCGTCATAGTCCAAAGGTATCATTTTCATGGCTTACGGACATTATTTCATGGCTTGGGATCTAATTTCTAGTTATCATGATCCGAAGGTATCATCGTCCAAAGGCATCATCTTTCATGGCCTACGGACATCATCTCATGACCCGAGGATATAATTTACGATTAGCATAGCCTTAGACGCTATAGCCTAAGACGTCATCCTTATCATCTTACGGCAAAATTCATGGTCTAAAAGGGAACGTGCATCACGTTTATGATTATTTCACTATTTAATATATGTACTCTATCCATTCCTTTTACGTAGCGATTTTTTTTAGTTATAAATTAAAGAACTTGCGAATGTCTGAATTACGCCACTGTTCCACTATCAAGTGCATTAAACCTCCTGTTTCTTTCGACACCCTAATCATTTTCTATACCGCGACCATTCCAATTCAAGATTCAAAATTCGTATTGTCATTGCCACTTTTTAGGAATTTCAGTCGTTCCTAAATCCAGAACTACACACGGAATGATTCTCATATAACCAGGGATATGTAGGCGACTTTATGCCGAAGTCTCGGTCGTAATATTTTTTCACAACCCCTCATGTCTTTTTCTCCGATAATATTTCATCGGTCGGACAAAATCGGCTACTCCGTCAAAGTTCTTTGCTCAACAATTCATCCTTCATTCCCGAGCAAAAAAGGGGCAGCTGTTGACACCCAATTTTGACCGACCCTCAGCTTATTTTGTGCATTTTATATATATATATATATATATACATATATATATATATATATATGTATATATATATATATATATACATATATATATATATATATATATATATATTTAAATCAGTATTCTAACACTTTGCAAAATAAACGAGTCTATTTCACGCGTCTAATGTGTTGCTCCCAAAATGTGTTTTTATTGCTATTTTATCTATTATTTACGAAATAATAATAATAATAATAATAATAATAATAATAATAATAAATAAATAAACAAAATATAGTGGTAATAATATTTTAATGTTATTATGCATATCATTTATTATTACTATCATCGTTATTTTAATGATAGTAATCCGCGTATCGTATTACTTTTAATAACATCCTTTGAATTGTTTTATTTAAAATGATAATTTTGACGCGTTTTTCATAATAATTTTGGCGTGAATTACGTATTCTACTATGCAAGTTTACAATTCAAAGTGTTATATTAATTTGTTTTTCCATATTTGATCAAAACTTACTTCAATTCTAATCAAATCCTTGAAATTTCATTTCAATTCTAGTCAATTTCATTGAAGTTATTTCAATTCTAGCCAGGTTCTTTACAATTTTTGCACTTTTAGCCCAAATTAAATTAATCAGTGACTTAATTTTAAACTTAGACAATTTTTGGCTAGTATTTAAATCTTGATTACCCATTTTCAACCCGGATCCGTTCCGAACCCATTTTCCATTTTTAACACTCCTAACACCCCCTAAACCCTAACATTTTTTCTCTCACCCTTTCCCCTCTACAAGCCGCCTCCTCCATCTCCCTCCTCACTACCAGCCGCGTCCCCTCTCCTCATCGCCGGCTCCGCCCCGCCGGCAACCTCTCTCCTCTTCCTTCCTCTCCTCCCTTCCTTTTCCAACCGGTCGGCGCCCCTCTCTACCCCTCACCGCGCCAGAAATGATACCCGACTTCTCCCCCACTACTGCGACCCTTTCCCTTCTCACACACCCAAATACTTTCGCCGAACACACCCCTATGTTGGCAGGGCGACCTGGTTATGGCTTTGAGTAGCAAACTGGTGTCTGCATCCATGGAGATGTCGCTCCTATTTTACTTTGTTCAAATACAGCAAATCTGAGCCCTCAATAACCCATTGGGGTTGGAAAACCCATTTTTGGTTTGCTTTGAAATTCCAACGAAAAGCGATTCAAATTTTGGAGCAATTGGATGTTCGGTTTGATTTCGTTATACTT
Organism: Solanum rostratum; assembly: GCA_029948455.1. Classification (NCBI taxonomy): domain Eukaryota; kingdom Viridiplantae; phylum Streptophyta; class Magnoliopsida; order Solanales; family Solanaceae; genus Solanum; species Solanum rostratum. Next base: position 24,948,270 of record CM057055.1, read on the forward strand.
ATTATCCTCTATTTTTCTTGTTTTGAAATTGAAATTGTGATGGTTTGCGGGATTTAGATTTTACGACTTTTTTTGTTTGTTGTAGAGCTGTTCATGTGAATTCACTTAGTTGTCGAGCGATCCCTGAGAGAACATCCTTTATTCTTGATGTCACGATCTCAAAATCGCATAGTCGAATAAATCGATACTTGTTTTTGTTAATTTCTAAAATTTCATTCTTCTTGAATTAATTTTAGCATAGGATAGTGATTGTGAAAATCAATTTCAAATTCCTTCCTTGTTTTAATTGGTACAGACTGTGAAATCGGATTAATTGGCGGTCATGGATTAAATATTTTGGAACTTTTGCTTTTTAGCATGATTGATTTTTTTTTATTATGGTAAGCTTGGTTGGCACCTAAATTTTGCTATTCTGATTACTTTCCTTATTATTTGGACTCCTCAGTAATGTTAAATATCTTTAAATATGCTATTTGCCTAATTTAAACCTTGAAAGGTTTCATACTTACTTATTTTTGGTAAAGACTTTGCTAATTTTTCAGCCTTTAATTGCCTTTGTTTGTTAAGAAAATAGTATCCAACAAATTAATATAATTTCCTTTTACCTTTGGGTTTTCTTGGTTATAAAAGAAAGTCCTTCATTGCAACAGAAAAAAAGGACAGAGCTGCTACGAAATTCTCCTCTACATTCTTCTTCTCTTAAACACAAAAAGTACTTTTTTTTTTGCAATATCTAAGTCCGTTTGTGTTCAGGGATTCATTTGACGTTAAGTGGTAAAGTATTTATTTCTTACTTATTTATTTTTGTTGTTGCCCGGTCATCTACTTTTTCTTTTTCTAGTGTTATTTTCTGCAATTAGTACTGTTGGTTCGTTTTAGTGTTACAGGTTCTTTGATAAGAAAAGACGTGAAGAGTTGCTTGGGGAGGGGACGAATTCGATTGGAGCTAAAAGACTTAGTTTAATTTTACAATTGTTGTATTTATTTTGTAAGATTATGATGTAATGAAACATAGTGAAACGGGGGATATAGTAAATGGGGGGAGGGGAACTACGTGCAAACTGTTTTTTCTTTATTTTTGTTTATTTTGTTTAACTAATGGTCATAGGCAAACCTAAATCTAGGATAAAATAAAATAAAATAAAATAATAATAACAAGAAAAATCGAGGAATAAGCATGCTCAACAACGTTTGTTTTCTCTGCGTTTAAACATATTTTAGACGTTAGATATCATGTCTATATGAATCGTCATATTTGTTTTGGTGAATTCATGTTTAGGGTATATCATGTTTTAATAACCATGCCTAAATTCTGCTATGCTTGTTTAAAATTTTTTGTTTTCATTCAAATAATATGGATAGAAGTCCTGTTTTAGGGAGTTTACTCTTTAGAAATCATGTCTTTAGGTGTCGCCTTTTCCACACATCAAGAGTCATGCTTTCAGGCTATTTATCGTTTTGTTTCAAACTATTAATCATGTTATGTAATTTTAGGGATATTTGGAATTTTTTGTTATGTGTAGAAAATAATGTCTTTAGGATATTTTTTTTATGTTGTGGATATCATGTTTCTAGGACTTGTTTGCTTAGAAGATCATGCCTATAGGGATTAAAGTTATTTTTGTAAATTTTTCTATGTTAGAAAATCATGCCTCTAGGGATTAAAGTCTTTATTTTTTAAGTCTTGCTATGTTAGAATGCCATGCTTACATGACTAACATTAATTTTGATGACATAATTATCTTAATGAATGATTTTTAGAATTGGTGTTCTATGAAATATTAATGTTTGTTCAAGTCAAAATCTTTATTTCATATTCTATCTATTATGTGACTTACACTTAGCATGACACCCCATGCCATTTATTTTCAAGCATGTTAGCTAATTATTTAGAGGCTCTTTGAGACTTTGTGTGTTAATCGTCGTCCTCATTGTTTTATTTGATGCGATTTTAAGAAACCTATATTTTTACTTCAGTCTAGAACCTAACCCAAAATAGACGTCCAATGCCTCTTGGACATTAGGAGGGACGACATGCACTTTAGGAATCGTTAGTATTTTATATTTTCTTTAGTACGGCTCTAGGCTAAATAATAAAATCAACTTAGGAGGGGCAGGGGTAGATAGGACCTCGGAAATAATGATCTACGCTTGACCCTTAATAGGAGGAACCTTGGTTTCCGTCCTTGGGCTTGGTAATAAGCCAAGTGGACCTGATCCGAGTAGTAAAATATATATAATTTACTTAATTTGTTTTTCTCTTCTCTCGCATTTATTTCATTTTATTTGGGATAGATTAGTGTACATTTGTCTTATCACTTAGAATCAATCTAGGAAATTATACTAAAATAAGAGACCTTATTTGTAACCCCCACGTAAAATATGAGACACGGTTGGAACCCGCATTTGCGGACCTCGAAGGGTGCTTAATACCTTCCCTTCGAGGTGATTTGAGCCCTTACCCTCTCTCTGGTTAACTTTGACCCTTAGATTAGATTTCTTAGGCTAGAATGGTGTCCTAATGCACCTAATCATTAGGTGGCAACCCTTTAACTTCATAAGTTATAAATACCAAAAGAGTCGTTGCCATGACGTCGTCCAGGTTCCCATCTTTTCGCGAGAAAAAATGGAGCGCGAAAGTCGCAGTCGATATTTAGAGCGACCCGATCGAAAGATAATTTTTCGATCCGAAGTGCAAAATAGTATAAGTATGCGATAGGGGCGCGTCACACACTCATCGTGGACCAGCACTTATATCCTTTTGATAATTTTTGAAGGGATGGAGAAAATTCGTTCAAAAACTCTTTTCTGTAAATACACCGCTCACGACCAGTTCGCGTCACGGAGTGTGTCTTTTCCAAGTTAAAAATTTCTAAATCATTATGAGGGGCATTCCAGTCAATTCCCCACCCCTCCTAAACTCTATACACGATCTAATAGAGTCATTTTGACGTAAAAAGGGTCTAAAACCCCATTCTAAGTCCTATTTCATAATCTAACAAGGCTAGGGCTTGAGGAGAGAAGAGAAGAGCTTGAGTTGAGAGATTCGAGAAGAGATCCTTGATGTGCTTGGTTGATAGCTGTATCCTGGGTATGTAAGGCTAAATTAAAACATAGGATTGTTCTCTCATGTGCCCCACAAAGGTCATAGATGAGTTGATGGTTGAGGAGTCTACATGTATGATTACTTGATGGTTTTTCTTGAAAATTTGATTTGAAATTACATTTTTTCTATGTTGATGATCATCATACTATTTGTTTTCTTGAACTGAATATTTTCATGAGAATTTGCATAACCCTACATGACTAATTTGAGAAGCATTTATAATGAACTTGAGAATTGAGTTTAGAGCGTTGAGTTTAGATTGTTGAACATGATGAGAGGATGATGAGTCAATAGATTTTGACTGTTTTATGAGTCCTTATAAATAAACTCTACAGATGTGTCTATTCACTTGTTTCCTAATGATTGTTGTACAATCTTGAGTCATTGATGAGATGATTGATGAGAGGGTCAAGGACCCTATGAGATGATTGATGAAAGGAATAAAGTCCCCATGAGATACCGATCATTGACGGGGAGTGAGTCCCTATGAGATTGGTTAAGAATTGAGATGAAGGTTTTATGAGCATTGAGTCATGGGAGGAGAATCAAGCACCGAAAGAGGGAGAGTTAGTTCGACTCGAACTTGTCAAACTACGTCACCAAACGTAGGTGAGGCATTGAACCATCACATATATTATGGTTCTTTCAAGAGTAACAGTCCCCGAAAGCAATAGCGGACTTATTGAGTTTGACTCCATATTGGGTGAGCTCATACGATTTTTGAGTGTTGCCTACCTGGCAAGTTTGGAACGGCTATGGCAACATCAGTGTGATTGTTGTACATTCCCTGGCTCATAAGTAATTATTGTTGGAAAAGAGAAACTCCCATAAATTTCCTACCTTGAGTACTCCGAGTCTAGATGAGATGAGAGGAGGTGAGCTCCTCTGAGTTTTAGATGAGATGAGAGGAAGTGAGCTCCTTTGAGATAAAATGAGAAGAGAGGAGGTGAGATCCTTTGAGATGTTATTGAGACTTTTGATGAGTTTGAGTTATTGAGGTGTCACTTCTGTTCTCTTTATTCTTTCATAGATAGACAATTGACTATTTGATGTGATTTTTGATGTTTATTTGAGTTGATGTTATTTTCATTCTATTCGACCGGTTTCTTTTCTTTCAACTATTTTACATACTAGTACATTCCAAGTACTTATGTCCACTCTGTACTGCATCGTTTTATGATGCAGAGGTAGGTGTTAGAGATCGTCAATAGGCGCTTCATTGAAGATCTGAGATTTGTAGTTGATTTGGTGAGCCTCCCCTACTTCATAGGATCCCCTACATTTATTCATCTTGCTTTAGAGTTAGAGATAGGACTATTTCTTTATTTTGATTTTGGGTAGCCATGGGTCTGTAATTGGCACCACATGAGTAGTAGTATAGGCTTCATAGATGATGATCAAGTGTTGATATTGAGACTTGTGAGCTAGTTCTTTCTACTAGCCTTTATTTTTACATATTTATTTTGAGACATTAGATGAGATGTTCCCATTTACTTACTTATACTTTCCGTTGTTTATTAGAGTTTATTGATTGAATGATGTGATGAGGCTAAGTGGTTCGCTTGGGGACTAACAATAGTCTCTGAGTGCCGGCCACGCCAAGGGTACCCTGCTGGGGCATGACACTATATACTTAATAAAGGTTGAGAAATTTACTTGCCTTAGCTAGAGTCACGATCAATCAAGCACTTAGTTGTCTCCTTCCGAATAGAATTCGTAGCATCACAATCTAATCGAATCAACGATAACAATAAGGTTTTAAAACTAACAGCACCAAATCTATAATGAAGTCCTAAATATCTAGTTTAGGGTTAGGTCTTAATTCCTCCAAATAATATAACTTTAGTGACATTTATAAAATATGATACATCTAATATCTAATTAACCTATTACCATTATTGATTGTCCAAAAGATTTAAGAAATACGATATATAATATGTATATGAAGGGAAGAAGAGGATGTTGCACATGCAACACCTCAACCTTCAATTCTTAATTACCTTTATCTATCAACTCTTATGGAAAGTGACTTAAACCCCATAATCTCACGTCACAGCCTCATTGCCATATCTATAGTTCTTAATGAACATTACCAACATGTCAATAGCCAATCCTATTGAATATTTTTTTTTCAATTTGTAACTTTCCTGTAACCAATAATTCTAATATGCATAAAAAATTCATTATGGGTTAAGCATTAAGAGTATTAAGAAATCTAGCCATTACCTAGACCGAAACAATGTGCGGGGCTCGTTCTCGTACAGGTACGTCCTCTTCTCTTTTCTCTATTCTTATTTTCTAGTTTAATTAAATTCTAAAAGTTCAGTAATTTAAATCTAAAATATCTGATCATGTGGTATGATATTTTAACTAATTTAACATTTAATCCACTAATTCAATGAATTACCTAGATTTGCCCATAAACTAAATGCCCGTAGTTGTTGAATAATTTGGAATGCGCACTTAAAATTTACGAGAAGGATGTTTTGAAAAATCAAGTGAACTAATTTTCAAGATGACCTAACGGGTCATTACATTATCCACCACTAAAAATCATGTTCATCCTCGAACATAAAGAAGGAGAAGGAAGAATAATCGAAATAAAGAAAGCCTAAGTTATTTTCTTCCAGAGTTAGTATTTATCATTCCATGTAAGTTCCTCTGTAAGACCATTCTATCAAAATCAACCATTAAGAACTAAACTTTCGAATCAAACCTTGGCAAATTTACAAATCAACAGTGATTTTCAAGCCACGGACTAACCCATGAAACCAATCTGAACAAAAACCCACTAGACCATGACTCAACAATTGGGACCAATTTTTATCATATCACCACAATAAAATTCTAAATTAATACTGATCATTATCTGAAGCGAATCCAAATCGACCATCGCCCACTCCTAATGCACAAACCATCATGGGTCTTGTTAAGATTTTGTTCTGACAATCAAATCTTCCCAGATCTTAAATTATAAAATATGATCTTTAGATATTTGATACTCATCATAGAGAATCAAATTTTCTGACCCAACAAAGGAAATGATCAAGTAACCACTTCGGGAGTGATATATTCAAACATACAAAACTTCTAACAACACTATCAGAAATAGTAGATCAATAGCAGTGATTGTAAACAACTCTTAAGAGTGATAGAGCTAGACCTAATAGGCCTCATATTTTACCATACATATCCAGATCGTAACCTTAACAATGAGATGAACCCTAAGATTGCTAGACAACTATAAGTATTCATGGTATCTCTTTTATGACTTCACATATGTAAAGTTGTGCACGTAGAACCACTTGTACACTTTAACTCTTCCAAAAAATACTAAATATATCATCATTGAAATAATCAAGTCTGCACAAGCATACTATCTTATTAAGAGAAAATTACAGGATCGGTTTACTCGATCCACCACTAAGGATCCATCTACAAAAGTAAAGACACGAGTGAGAATAGGCAAGGAGTAATAACCTAAAACATGCCCAAAATGAAGTAAGTAGTCACATAAGAATTTACAAAATCAAGGTCGAATGATACAAGATACTCCTTTTATAGTGCCACTATCAAACGTTTTCATTCATCTGACCGCATCTTTTTTTGAATTATTTTTTTAGCTACTCACAATTTCCCATATTTCGAGTCTAAAAATCATTAAATTAACATAAAGTATACAAAATAAAGGCTTCTTGACCCAGAAAAATGATCAGAGATTACACCAAAATGGTTTACATGATTGTCGGGAAAGACTGTCTGATTATGAGATGCATTTTTATTGGGCAAATAGAAAATTTATAAAAATACTATACAAATATCAAATCCAACCACAAGTTCAAAATATCTTATTCAACCAAAGATTTTGATAAGAGTAAGATTCTTTTTAAGTCAGCATTACAAAAATAATATGTCGAATACATAATTAAGTAATAAAGTGTGCTTTTTCTAATAACTTAAATTTTTATATTAGACAGTCACCCATTTTTACCCAAGAAAAAAAAGAATTTTCACGTGTTTGTCCCATGAGAAAGTACTATGCTCGTCCATGCAAGGGTTTGTTGAAGACATAATTTAAGTTAACTTCAATAAGTAACCCCTGAATGCCTTGACTTAGAGCTAGAAAAATAATTTTCACAACTAAGAGGATTCCAGTTTATGTGACGATATTTCCTTTTTAGTCTCATTCCAAAAAGAATGACTTTTATCTAAATTTAGTTACAATTTTAACTTAAACTTCTCTATTTACTGTTTATAAGCACACAAATATTATGAAAATATTTCAGAAGGCATGTTCCAAAAATTTTATATTATATTTACACAAATGTTATGTCATATTATGATGTGCCTTCGTAACTTTCTTAACCTCCATGCATTTTAAAACTTTACGTGGCGTTTTTATGATCATGGCATCGGGGTCATCTTGCGCACACCATAACTAATTCCATAGGATACTTGTCACCTCTCCTAACAACAAGTATGAGGTAACTCTTGGTGTCTAAGACACATGGAAAGAATCACCTAATATTTTTTTGTCTTGCTGGAATTTAAATCTGAAACCTCAGTGTTCTCAACCACTTGATTGACCATTAGGCCATCCCCTTCGATGATATTCAAACTTTGCATATGTTGGAGTAAAATTTGTAAAGAAAAAAGGGATAGCTCCATTTCAAAAATAAAATAAAATAGAGCAAATTCAACCATTACTCATTTTAACATGAATGAGGCACTAAAGGGGGAATCTACCTGCAATTTATCTAAGTACTGAGGCTGACCATGTCCTTTTCTAATGGTTCCAGTAAGTTCCAAAAGTCGGTCAACTAAGGTTAATTTTCCATAATCAACATGGGCAATAATTGAAAAGTTACAAATTTTATCACAAAGGTATTGATTCAAATCTATAGTTGAAACTTCTTTACTGTTTTGGCGAGGGCGAGAGCCGAATGAATCATTTTGAGCATAATCCATCATGAACTCTTATTATCATTATGCTCAATAGCCATTGCCGTCACCTTGAAGCCAACCTAATCATAGACATGTGTAATGACCCGCTAGGTTATTCTAAGAATTAGTCCTATTAATTTTCTAAAAGATTTATCTCGTAAAATTTTAAATGGGTATTTTGGACTATTCAATAACTAAGACTATTTAATTTATGGGTAAGTTTGAATAATTAATATAAGTGGTGGGTTAAATGTTATTTTGGAGAAAATTTTATACCACTTGGTACTTATATTTTTAAAATAAATTACAAAACTTCTACTACATAATTAAGTTGAAAGAAAAGAAAACAAGGGTTTGCACAAGGGAGGCTAACGACTGCGTAACATTCTTTCTCAAATTCTTCCTTAATTAGGAGATTTTATTCCGCAAGTAAGTTTCTTTTCAATGGATAAGTAGATTTTCATGTTAGTGATACATATGGTGATTAGGAAATAATATATTAAGAAAAAGGTGCATGGTTTCTTTCCTTTTTTGTCCTATTGCAGTTGTTTGATTGCTTTTCTAGTGATGAGATATATAGATTAATTCTTCTATTTTTAGCATTCATTATGGAAGTAAGTGAAAATTCATTATGACTATAAATGGCTGCTGGGAATTCTACGCATACTATTCATCGGTGTCGGTTCTCATAATGGAAAAAATTTATTATTTTATTGTAGGAGTATAATTTGTACACAATGCTATATTAAAAGGAATATGTAGGCTTTAATTACATTATAAGATGTAGTATTAAATGGGAATAAAAGAAAATGGCTTCTTTTTAGTCTTTGCATAATACTTACTGCCCAGTGCTTTGTCTCCTTGCATCGGCACACTGCCAGGTGTTTTTTTATTCTTGTTCTAGGCATCTTTGGATGTGTATATATATACATATGTTGGTATTAACATTGGAGAAATTGAAGCGTAATCCTAAGCTTGAAATTTTAGAAAAATTAACTAAGAAATTGGTTAGTTCGAGTTAGGCTAGACGTATAGTGATGTGGGTCTTGTTAGTTTTGATATCTTATTGCGATAATTTATTTGACTAGATCGTGGTGCTACGGATTCTATTCGAAAGGGAAAGGGTGCTACGGATTCTATTCGAAAGGGAAAGGCTCAAGTATTTGATTGATCGTGATTTGACTAAGGCAAGTGAACTTTTAAAACTTTGTAATTCTTGTAGAATTCTCAAATTCTCCTTCTTCTATGTGTGATTCGTGAAATATTTGATGAGGTGCTTAAATATAAATGTGAGTTGGGGTGTTATTGTGACACTTGAATTAAACATGTGGTTAAGTGATGAAAAATTCTATTTTTGAGATACATGGTTGTGGTTGGTGAGTATGAGTAGATTGGTTGTAGATTTCATCTCATGTGCATTTATTCTATGACACATACGGATTTGCATTGTTCTGAATCTTGATATGACTGAGATGGTAAAAAGTTGGGACCGAGGTCTTTACCGATCGAGATGTGATGCCGAGGTCTTTGTCGGCGATATTGTGATGCCGAGGTCTTTGCCGGTGATGATATTGTGATGCCGAGGTCTTTGCCGGCAATATTGTGATACCGAGGTCTTTGCCGTTGATGATATTGTGATGCCGAGGTCTTTACCGGCGATGATATTATGATGTCGAGGCGTTGCCGGCAATTATTGCATACGCATTGCATCTCATCCTTGCATATTTCTGTGTAGCATGATGTTATCCCTGTGTTTGATTGTGTCGCTTCTTTTGAGTTGTGACTTGTGATTTGATATTTGTGACATAATGGGAACTATCTCTAGAATGTATTATGTGTTGTTGGACTGGGACTTTTCTGAGTGCAGGTGTGTAGTTCGGCGGTATGTGGTTGGGTATGAAAGGAGTTTGTGTATTCTATCGGAATTATTTTGTTTTGCTAGTTGACTTGTTGGGTACCGCGTTGTTTTTGGTACTCACCCTTGCTTCTACACTTGTGTAGGTTTTGAGCCCGGACCGTGAGTAGTATATTTCTTGATCATCCGAGGCTTCTCAGGAGATTTAGAGAGGTAGTTGTTGTCATTTGGCTGACTCTCTTGTCCTGTTTCCTTTCTGCTTTGTTCTATTTGAGAAGAAAGACAGCTTCAGACTTTGTAATTCTTTGGATTTCTGTATGACTAGTGGCTTGTACACGTGACAACCAATCCTTGGGTGGTATTTAAGTTTGTGGAGATTTTCCTGTTAGTTATCTATTTTATTTAGTACTCCTGCACGTTATTTCGATATTCTTGTTGGGTTTAGGCTGACTTGTTCTGGTGGATTTGAGCAAGTGTCATCACGTCCATTTTTGGGTCATGACAGTTGGTACCAGAGCCCCAGGTTCATAGGTCTCACGTGTGTACGAGCCAAGTCTAATTAGAGTCTCAAGGATCGGTACGGAGACGTCTGTACTTATCTTTGAGAGGCTATTAAGACTGCTAGGAAACTTTTTTTATTTATTCTTTCTTATCGTGCGTGGTTATCTTCGTTAGTATTGAATTGTGCCCATGCTCTTTGACAGATGGCAAGGACTAGAGCTACGATTACTGGTGCTAGAGGCGAGGCAGCTCTCGAGACCATGGTTGAGACCCCAATTAGAGGTAGGGGAAGGGGTCGAGCTAGAGGGCGTGCTCGTGGAGTGGCATCAGTGAGAGGACGTGCCTGAGGGGCGGCACCAGTTAGAGGACAGGATAGAGGGGTTTCTCCAGAGCCACAGATAGAAGTTGATGAGGATCAGGCTCTTCCAGAGCCCACAGCTGCACCATTGCTTCAGGACACCCTGCTGAGGATGTTGGGCATGCTTGAGAACTTCACTCAGGGGGGTGGTGCGACAGGCACGCAAGGAGTTTCTTAGACGAGAGTGGGAGAACAGACTTTGGGGCATCATCACGACCAAGTTCATGATAATCAGGTGGGTCAGCCCTCAGTGGTTCCTGTATCAGCTATAGGGGCACAAACCACACCAGATGCAGTTTTGGCAGTAGATGATCAGCTTAGTTACGAAAGATTCCAGAAGATGAAACCACCTCAATTTCAGGGTGGTAGGAGTGAGGACGCCCATGAGTTTCTGACCTTGTGCCATGAGATGCTAGAAGCAGTGGGTTTGGTTGACCAGCGTGGTGTCCGTTTTGTTGCACTCCAGCTCCGTGGGCCAGCCAGGGAGTGGTGGAGGACTTATGTGAGATCCAGACCAGCCGGATCCCCTCCAGTGGAATGGAATGTGTTCTCCAGTGCTTTTCAAGATCGTTTTATTCCTTGGAGTGTACGAGAGGAGAGCCGATTGAGGTTTGAGGATTTGAGGAAGGGTGGTATGACTGTTACTGAGTATGAGGCTCGTTTCTGTCAGTTATCTCGACATGCCTTAGCTATAATTCCAGATGAGGTGGAGAGAGTTCGCAGGTTTGTGAGGGGCTTGAATTTTTCCATTAGATCTTATGTATTCAGGGTAGCTCGTGAGGGGGCTTCCTTTCAGTCTATTGTGAGCACCGCCAAGGAGGCAGAGTTGTTGGTTCGGGAGGAGTTTGGAGACCCTAAGAGGGCTCGTACTACAGGGCAGTTTTCTGGTACTTCATCAGGAGGTAGAGGTTCGCATAGGGGTGGTGGATCTTTTAGGCGTCAGGATCCTGTGCATGCATCTATGCCAACAACTGAGGATGGACAGATGTCTCGAGGGTCCCACAGTTCCACCCGTGGTATCCATAGCAGTTCATTTGGTGGGCAACAGTCTTCTACACCGAGGTCTTGCTTTGGCTGTGGGGATCCAGGCCACCTGATTCGATACTGTCCCTTTCAGACTCATTCGGGACCTCATCGTACTTATTCGGCAGCTCCGGTTAGAGATTTGGCTCCACCGACCAAGGGTCGGGGCAGGGGTCAAACTACTAGAGGTGGCAGGATGCTAGATAGAGGTGCGTTGGTTCCACGTGGCGGAGATCGAGGTGTTGCTCAGACTGGGGGTGGCAGAGGAGCTCAGTGCTATTCCTTTCCTGGGAGGCCCGAGGCTGAGGCTTCAGACGCAGTTATTACAGGTATTGTTCGGGTCTCTCATCGGCCTGCATCTGTGTTATTTGATCCCGGATCTACCTACTCTTATGTGTCCACATACTTTTCGTCTGGGTTTGATTTATTGTGTGATCGGATGTCTGTGCTGGTGCATGTTTCCACAGCAGTAGGTGAACCTTTAGTGGTGGATCGAGTATATCGATCCTGTCTTGTTTCTCTGGCTGGGTATGATACTTGGGTAGATATGATTATTCTTGAGATGGTAGACTTTGATGTTATCTTGGGGATGGATGGACTTTCTCCTTATCATTTTATTCTTGATTGCTATGAAAAACTGTGACCTTAGCCATGCCTGGTGTACCAAAGATTGAGTGGAAGGGTGATAGTGGTTCTTATCCTACCAAAGTTATTTCCTACATCCATGCTAAGAAATTGATTGATAGGAGGCGTTTGTCTTATTTAGCTTTCATTCGAGATACCAGTGTTGAACCACCTCCTATGGAGTCTATTCCTGTGGTTCAGGAGTTTGTCGATGCGTTTCCTACTGACCTTCCAGGTGTTCCTCCTGATAGGGATATTGACTTCCCTATTGATCTAGAGCCAGGCACTAAGCCCATCACCATCCCTCCATATAGAATGGCTCCAGCTGAACTAAAAGAATTAAAGGAGCAACTTCAAGATTTGCTGAGCAAAGGGTTTATTCGTCCTAGTGTGTCACCATGGGGTGCCCCCGTCTTGTTTGTGAAAAAGAAAGATGGGTCTATAAGGATGTGTATTTATTACAGACAGTTGAATAAGGTGACTGTCAAGAACAAGTACCCTCTTCCCCGTATTGATGACTTGTTTGATCAGCTTCAGGGAGCGGCTCTATTTTCTACGATTGACTTAAGGTCTGGTTATCATCAACTGAGAATTAGAGCATCAGATATTCCTAAGACAGCTTTCCGAACTCGTTATGGCCACTATGAATTTTTGGTGATGTCCTTCGGGTTGACTAACGCCCCTGCAGCATTCATGGAGTTGATGAATAGGGTGTTTCGTCCGTACTTAGATTCTTTTGTGATAGTATTCATTGATGACATTTTTATATATTCCAAGACTGAGGCTGATCATGTTCGTCACTTGAGAATAGTGCTACAGAGGTTGAGGGAGGAAAAGTTATTTGCAAAATTCTCCAAGTGTGAGTTCTGGCTTGATTCGGTGGTATTCTTAGGGCATGTGGTGTCCAAAGAGGGGATTAGAGTGGATCCGGCTAAGGTTGATGCAGTTAGAGGTTGGACACGGCCTACTTCAGCTACTGAGATTTGCAGTTTTGTGGGGTTAGCTGGGTATTATCGACGGTTTATTCAGGGTTTTTCTTCTATTGCAGCTCCATTGACTAGATTAACTCAGAAAAATGTAGCCTTTCATTGGTCCGATGAGTGTGAGGAGAGCTTCCAAAAGCTCAAGACTTTGTTGACTTCAGCTCCCATTTTGACACTACCGGAGACAGGTGTGGACTTTACGGTGTATTGTGATGCTTCAGGAGTTGGTTTAGGTGGTGTGTTGATGCAAAAGGGGAAAGTGATTGCCTATGCTTCTAGACAGTTGAAGGTTCATGAGAAGAATTATCCTACCCATGACTTAGAGCTAGCGGTTGTGGTTTTTGTGCTTAAGTTGTGGCGTCATTACTTATATGGGGTTCGTTGAGGTCTTCACTGATCATAGGAGTCTTCAATATATTTTCAGTCAAAAGGATCTGAACTTGAGGCAGCGTAGGTGGATTGAGTTGCTAAAAGACTATGATTTGACCATCTTATATCATCCGGGGAAGGCTAATGTGGTGGCTGATGCCTTGAGTAGAAAGAATTCTAGCATGGGGAGTCTAGCCGCCATTAGACTTGGGGAGCGACCTTTGGCCAGGGAGGTTCAGCGTCTAGCTAATGGCCTAGTCAGGTTACAGCTTTCTGATGAGGGTAGTGTACTTGCTTTCATTGAGGCTCGTTCTTCCTTGATGGACCTGATTCGAGAGCGCCAGTTTGAGGATGAAAAGTTGTGTCTCATTAGAGATAAGGTGATTAGAGGAGAGGCTAAGGAAGCGACACTTGATCCTGATGGTGTCTTGAGGATTGGAGGTCGAATTTGTGTGCCTAAGGTGGGTGACTTGATTAGAGTGATCATGGATGAGGCTCATTGTGCTCGTTATTCCATTCATCCAGGAGCAGCGAAGATGTATCATGACCTGAGTCAGCATTACTGGTGGTGTGGCATGAAAAAGGAAATCTCAGATTTCGTTTCCAAATGTTTAACTTGTCAGCAGGTTAAGTGCGAGCACCAAAGGCCTGGAGGTAAGTTACAGAAGATGCTCATTCCTACATGGAAGTGGGAGCGTATCACCATGGATTTTGTGGTGGGTTTACCCACTACTGTGGGTGGTTATGACTCTATCTGGGTAGTTGTGGATCGATTGACTAAGTCGGCCCATTTCATTCCTGTTAAGGTTAAGTATACAGCGGAGAAGTTAGCTGAGCTTTACATCAGTCAGATAGTTAGATTGTGTGGTGTGCCTGTTTCTATCATCTCGGATCGGGGTTCACTCTTTACTTCACATTTTTGGAGGGCCTTGCAGCATGGTCTAGGCACTCAGCTGGATTTGAGTTCAGCCTTTCACCCTCAGACAGATGGACAGTCTGAGCAGATGATTCAGGTGTTGGAGGACATGCTTCGAGCATGTGTGATCGATTTTGGTTCTCGTTGGGACCAACACTTGCCCTTAGCAGAGTTTGCCTATAATAATAGTTACCACTCCAGTATACAGATGGCTCCGTTCGAAGCTTTGTATGGTAGACGGTGTAGATCTCCGATTGGTTGGTTTGATTCTGCTGAGATGGACTCATTAGACGCAGACTTTCTTAGAGATGCTATGGAGCAGGTCCGTATGATTCAGGGTAGGTTGTTGACCGCTCAGAGTCGACAGAAGAGTTATGCAGATAGGAGGGTTCGAACACTAGAGTTTATGGTGGGCGATCATGTTTGGCTTAGAGTGTCACCTATGAAGGGTGTTATGCGGTTCGGTAAGAAGGGAAAGCTTAGCCCCCGATTTATTGGTCCATTTGAGATTTTAGAGCGAGTTGGAGAGGTGGCCTATAGACTAGCCTTGCCACCTAGCTTGTCATCCGTGCATCCTGTGTTTCATGTCACCATGCTCCGAAAATATGTGCCCGATGAGTCTCATGTACTTTCCTTTGATTCGGTGATGTTGAGTCCAGACTTGTCGTTTGAGGAGGAGCCTATAGCTATCTTGGATAGACAGGTTCGAAAGCTTAGAAACAAAGAGATTGCTTCCGTGAAGGTGCAATGGAAGAATCGCCCAGTTAGAGAGGCGACTTGGGAGACAGAGTCTGACATGCATGCTAAATATCCTCATATTTTCGAAGCTTCAGGTACTTTCTTCTACCTTATGTTCGAGGACGAACATGATTTTTAGTGGTGGATGATGTAATGACCCGCTAGGTTATTTTAAGAATTAGTCCTATTAATTTTCTAAAAGATTTATCTCGTAAAATTTTAAATGGGTATTTTGGACTATTCAATAACTAAGACTATTTAATTTATGGGTAAGTTTGAATAATTAATATAAGTGGTGGGTTAAATGTTATTTTGGAGAAACTTTTATACCACTTGGTGCTTATATTTTTAAAATAAATTACAAAACTTCTACTACATAATTAAGTTGAAAGAAAAGAAAATAAGGGTTTGCACAAGGGAGGCTAACGACTGCGTAACATTTTTTCTCAAATTCTTCCTCAATTAGGAGATTTCATTCCGCAAGTAAGTTTCTTTTCAATGGATAAGAAGATTTTCATGTTAGTGATACATATGGTGATTAGGAAATAATATATTAAGAAAAAGGTGCATGGTTTCTTTCCATTTTTGTCCTATTGCAGTTGTTTGATTGCTTTCCTAGTGATGAGATATATAGATTAATTCTTCTATTTTTAGCATTCATTATGGAAGTAAGTGAAAATTCATTATAACTGTAAATGGCTGCTGGGAATTCTACGCATAATATTCATCGGTGTTGGTTCTCATAATGGAAAAAATTTGTTATTTTATTGTAGGAGTGTAATTTGTACACAATGCTATATTAAAAGGAATCTGTAGGCTTTAATTACATTATAAGATGTAGTATTAAATGGGAATACAAGGAAATGGCTTTTTTTTAGTCTTTGCATAATACTTACTACCCAGTGCTTTGTCTCCTTGCATAGGCACACTGCCAGGTGTTTTTTTATTCTTGTTCTAGGCATCTTTGGATGTGTATATATATATATACATATGTTGGTATTAACATTGGAGAAATTGAAGCGTAATCCTAAGCTTGAAATTTTAGAAAAATTAACTAAGAAATTGGTTAGTTTGAGTTAGGCTAGACGTATAGTGATGTGGGTCTTGTTAGTTTTGATATCTTATTGCGATAATTTATTTGACTAGATCGTGGTGATACGGATTCTATTCGAAAGGGAAAGGCTCAAGTATTTGATTGATCGTGATTTGACTAAGGCAGGTGAACTTTTAAAACTTTGTAATTCTTGTAGAATTCTCAAATTCTCCTTCTTCTATGTGTGATTCGTGAAATATTTGATGAGGTGCTTAAATATAAATGTGAGTTGGGGTGTTATTGTGATACTTGAATTAAACATGTGGTTAAGTGATGAAAAATTCTATTTTTGAGATACATGGTTGTGGTTGGTGAGTATGAGTAGATTGGGTAGATTTCATCTCATGTGCATTTATTCTATGACACATACGCATTTGCATTGTTTAGAATCTTGATATGAGTGAGATGGTAAAAAGTTGGGACCGAGGTCTTTACTGGTCGAGATGTGATGCCGAGGTCTTTTCCGGCGATATTGTGATGCCGAGGTCTTTGCCGGTGATGATATTGTGATGCCGAGGTCTTTGCCGGCGATATTGTGATGCCGAGGTCTTTGCCGGCAATGATATTGTGATGCCGAGGTCTTTGCCGGCGATGATATTGTGATGCCGAGGTCGTTTCCGGCAATTATTGCATATGCATTACATCTCATCCTTGCATATTCCTGTGTAGCATGATGTTATCCCTGTGTTTGATTGTGTTGCTTCTTTTGAGTTGTGACTTGTGATTTGATATTTGTGACATAATGGGAACTATCTCTAGAATGTATTATGTGTTGTTGGACTGGGACTTTTCTGAGTGCAGGTGTGTAGTTCGACGGTATGTGGTTGGGTATGAAAGGAGTTTGTGTATTCTATCGGACTTATTTTGTTTTGCTAGTTGACTTGTTGGGTACCGCGTTGTTTTTGGTACTCACCCTTGCTTCTACACTTGTGTAGGTTTTGAGCCCGGACCGTGAGTAGTATATTTCTTGATCATCTGAGGCTTCTCAGGAGATTTAGAGAGGTAGTTGTTGTCATTTGGCTGACTCTCTTGTCCTGTTTCCTTTCTGCTTTGTTCTATTTGAGAAGAAAGACAGTTTCAGACTTTGTTATTCTTTGGATTTCTGTATGACTAGTGGCTTGTACACGTGACAACCAATCCTTGGGTGGTATTTAAGTTTGTGGAGATTTTCCTGTTAGTTATCTATTTTATTTAGTACTCCTGCACGTTATTTCGATATTCTTGTTGGGTTTAGGCTGACTTGTTCTGGTGGATTTGAGCAAGTGCCATCACGTCCATTTTTGGGTCGTGACAACATGACACCTTAGACCCAGTTATACCAACATAATCCAAAAGACTAACCCAATTTTATACACACTCTCCTACTAAAATCCTCCATTACCTTCTCCTATATTTATGCATTAATTGAGACTTTCTCTACCCATAAGCTTTATCATTTCAATATTGATTCATTCTCTTAAATATTATTATGAAAATACAATTCCCATTTAACATCCTCAAGATAAATTTCACCATCTATGCATTAGCCGTACCAAAGATCCGCCACTAAAAATCTTCTGGTAGCATGCTTTACCCAAGTGTTCATATACAAACTAGTTGGTTTCTCGAACGTGATTGGAATATTGAATCTCACTATACGAGCATATGATACAACTGTTATCTCTTTATGTAATAGTATTCGCAATTGACAATGATATTTTCATTTCATATACCACTAGTACCATAGGGTTTTTGAGACGAGGGTTCACTAGAAACAACCTCTCTACCTTTATGAGGTAGTGGTAAGGTCTGCGCACACTACCCTCCCCAGACCCCACTTGTGGGATTCTACTGGGTATGTTGTTGTTGTTGTATACCACTAGTACCATACCATGATAGTGAATTAGATCCACCACTAGAACACATCATACTTACCAAGAAATAGTACTAACATAGCCCACATACTCCTACCCATCAGATAGCTGCAAAACATTATCCAATCCATCATGACTCTAGCCTAAGCAATATATATATATATATATATATATATATAAATTAGGTCGCTAAAAGAACTAACACACTCCATAACTCTAACCAGGTAAGCATCGGTGTCGTTGTGATAGCCGTATCATGACACTCTTTGATATCCACTAAATTTATGAAATTAGAAAGAGATTCTAATCTTATTTGGCATAGTATCATTCTTATCATTATTAAAGCAACCCATAATTTCTCTAACTATATATGGCAACTATTGAATCACCAAGTGTCCCTCAATAGTAGATGCATCAAGCTCCACATATGATTCCTTTATAAACTAAGATCATTGCACCAGTTATGCCACATGCTGGTTTTTTTATTGTCAAAAAACTTATACTTGTATGCAACCTTCTGTAAGGAATACGAACAGGTTAGAATCAACCACACTGCGACAACTAACAATTGCAATTTTTTTTAAGTTTCATAACCCAATATAAAGCCAAACCCCCTAAATTCAGTTCGCACAAATACAAAAACATACCTAAGAAAGATAACAACTTAGACCGATTAAAGGAGGAACCAAACACAGATAAAGGAGATACGTACATACACATAAAAGAGAAAACCCGACCTCTTCTAATTGTTGGATATTTTAAATCTAACTACACATCCTTTTATAAGTATGTAACTCACACTTTAGTACAAAATGTTGTAATATTCAAGCCATATACAACCCACTAACTATCATATAAAGAACCAAGTATGAATTATCTCTATAAGTGAGAGGGGATGAAACAAAGCGATAAGAATCACATCGAATCAAGGACACATGATGGAGAAAGAATAAACAAAAGGAAGTATCCTAATAGTCTTCATAGCCTCTCGAAGATAAGTATAAACGTTTCTATACTGATCCTCGAGACTCTACTAGACTTGCTTGTACACACTTGAGGCCAATGAACCTGGCTCTGATACCATCTATCACGACCCAAAAATAGATGTGATGGCACTCGTCTTATCCCACCAAGACAAATCAACCTAAAATCTAATGATAACAATAAAATGCAGAAGGATAATAAAATAA
Source organism: Solanum rostratum (assembly GCA_029948455.1). Taxonomy (NCBI): domain Eukaryota; kingdom Viridiplantae; phylum Streptophyta; class Magnoliopsida; order Solanales; family Solanaceae; genus Solanum; species Solanum rostratum. The sequence continues at coordinate 24,967,823 of CM057055.1, forward strand.
AAGTTTAACTGCAAATATAAGTTAATTAAGAATTCCCCCAAAACCTAGTTGTCACGTGCATAAGCCTCTAATGTGTTACAATAGATTTAAAAGAAAATACAAGTCTCAAATGATATTGTCTCTCAAGTAGAATAAAATCACAAATAAGAGTGAGAAGGTCGTTGGAATGGCAAACAACTACCTCACACAATCTCCACAGGAAGCCTTGGACAAGAAAAAATATAGGGTATCACGAAGATGCAGGGTTGTAACCTACAAAAATGAAGTAGCACGGGTGAGTACCAAACACACGGTACCCAACAAGTGAACTACTAAACACAAAATCTAGTACTATAGAATACGGGCAATCCTAACACTCCAACCGAACCTCCACAGCTACAACCTGCACAAAACTCAGCCCAACCTAACAATTCATAATTTACATATCGTATAGCCTAATAATGTCATGCCAACAATTATGGAATGCCAACATAAAGTGCATCCATCATAAGTTTCACAAAAGGCACTCACAAGTTCATACATGATAAATATGTGCAATACAATACAATACAATAATATCAGGTATAATGATACGTGTCTAACCTAGTGATATACACTTGCAGTCTTTTAGCCTGGGACCCACGGGGGACTTTTAGTCCATGCATCCATCACGATGTGTGACATGACCCTCGAATAATAGTATCAATCTCAGTGTGCGACACGTCCGTCCAATCATAATATCCATCGCAGCGTGCGATACGACCCTCGAATCATAATATCCATCGTGGCGTGCCACAAGTCCCTTTAAATGGTACATTCTTTTTTATTTTTATTCTTTCTTGGTTCACATAACACTTATCACAAAATTCATTGTGAATAGGCATGTTTATAAAATAATCAGGATATGAGTAATTTTAATACAATTCCCAATTCACAACAACATAGTCTTGGTACCACATTAACATTAACTAAATACCTTTCAAAATCATTCTCAATACCTCACACAAGAAAGCACGAGATTCTATATACTTAAAAAAGATTGAAAACTTCACTTGCCTTAGCAGAGTCACGATCAATCAAGCACTGTCATCCCCATCCAAATAGAATTCGTAGAACTACAATTGAATCGAATCACTAATAACAATAAGATTTTAAAACTAACAACACCAAATCTTTAATGAAGCTCTAAAAATCAAGTATAGAGTTAGGTCTTATGTAACACCCCACATCTTAGATGTACTAGTCCAATGCATATGAAACATGATATGGTGGGGTCAAATCAGCACACATTTTTAACAAGTGCTTGAATTTCAGATTAGAGGACCATATGTACGTCTAACGCTCAAGATGACCGAGTATATATAAGTTTTAAGTCAAATTGAGGAGATCGTGACCTTAAAGAAAGTGAAAGGAAGTGAGGTTCTTGTGAGACTTAGGAAGCTAACAGGTGCATAACTTAAATAGGCTAGGTAGACGGAGAGGAGGCCCAACACCAAATTTGCTTGAGTCCGATAAAGAATAAATTCCGAGTTAAGGATGTCATTTGGGCCCATGATTTAGCATCATAAAGGGACAACATTTTCAGCCCAAGATGAAAATCAAAAGGGCCAAATTACATTCACAACCCAATTCACAAAAAGGGCCCAAACTAAGTGGGTGTAAAAGAGAAATATTTGCAGCAAAGCCCATCCAATTGAAGCTCAATAAGGCCCAAATGAAAAGGCCAAGCTGTTGCATCATCACCTTAATAAAATAAGGCTTGAAATACAAAAGAAAGTCGGCCAAAAGTGGCCCTTTAAAAGGGGCTAAAATTCATCAACTTTTAGTCATTTTCTCAAAGCCAAAAATCAGATTTTCTTCAAAGTTTCTCCTTGCTCTCTCCTCATTTTGTAAAGTAGCCAACGCACACCTCTAGGGTTCTTGAAGAGCCCCTGATCCTTGAGGTCTAAGGTAAGTAAAAATACCTATGGTTTAGTGTAATTTTTCCATGAAAAGAATGAAGAGTATGCTGGTTGTACTTGTGCAGGAATTTGGGACATCATGTGTTCAAAAGATTGTTGTCTACTTTCCTTGTTTATTAAGAGGTATTTATCTTGTTGGTTGGCTGGATTATGAAGTAATATTTATGTTCTTAACAAGGCTTGGTTCTGTAGTGATGTAAGAATGCTACTGGACCATTTTTATCTTACGCAAAAATGAGTTCTTATATGATATCTTAATTGCACTCTTAGTAAGAATTTGTGGATTGAATATTGGGAATTGTTGCCTCATGTTTTCCATCTACTTGGGGACTGTTTTAAGACTGTTTTAGGACTATTTTTGTGTGTACATATGTTGAGGTCAGTTTGGTTGAGGATTGAAATAGATTGGGAATGGTTGACGCCGAAATGTAACGAAAGGACATAATCTTACGTTGCGTACTTGCGTGTTGTGTAGAATTATTGTATGTTGCACTTTATGAGCTGTTGTAACACTGTTATGGGACTAAAACAAGTTGGATATGATATATATATATATATATGAGAATGTGTATTAGAAAATACGATTGGGAGTGGAAATGTTGAAAGAATACACTTTGGTTGCTAATTACGAGCTTGCTACCCGGATATTATTTTTTGGTGAAATTGGATTACCAAGATATATTTATTAGCTGCTAATACTAGTTTTATCACCTACTATATTGTAGATAAGTATTTGGAGGAAAGGGATACTACTCCGAGGTAATAACGACATAGTACAACGAGGTATGTAAGGCTACTTGATTTCCTATTACTTGGCATGAAATCTACGTTCTACCTTGGTACATAAAGGCACTTACCGACTCCGACATAACTAATAACTGTGTCTCAACTCTTTACTATGTTCATATGTTCTTATACATAGCCATTGTCAAATCTGCATACATACTTGGATATCAACGATACATGAGTTCCTTTTTACCAAATAAAGTCCATGTGTTGTTTAATCTCCTATACGTTTCATTAGTTGTGTAACTCTCTTTTCATTGTGGTATTATCTTGTATGGTTGTTTATATGTCAATGTCATGTCTATATTCCTTCAGCTCTAAATGTTATGATATCCAATAGAATCATCTGGAAAGTAAATAAAAGATTAATTAAAGTTGCTTATTGATGGGTGGTATCCCAGGGGTGGAAGAATCACCGAGCATGGGTCGATCCCATATTACGGGGTGTATCCTAGGGGTGAAAGGAAAGCCTAGCATAGGTCAATCCCGATATTGATTTACCATTGATCAACTGGTCATATACATGATATATTGTGCGCAGATTATACAGTAAAGAAAGGTAAAGTAATAAAAAGACATAAAGTACATGACTCCACAGTATGACTAAAGGTGGTCTTTTATCCTTACACACCAGTGTGTGATTTCATTTGAGTTCTTATTCATATACAGTATTTCCTGCCTTACATATTCAGTACATTATCTCGTACGAACGTCCCTTATGAGGGGCCTGCATTTCATGCTGCAGGTACAGAGCTACTAGATTTCCTTAGTAAGTGTACAGGATTTCCAGCTGCTATTACTGAGCTCCAGGTTGCTTCGGGGCTTGTGTGTCTAGAGCTTGTATTTTGTATTGTATAATTGGTCATGAGGCGGGGCCTGTCACGACCCATATGGATATTGTTCCTTACCTAGAGGCTTTGTAGACTATGTAAAGTGAAGTGTGGTCAAGTAGCATATTATAGACATCGTGGCTCCAACGGTCTAGTCTTATGCATTTGCTCTTAGCTTATAATACAATTTACTTTCTTTTGACAGCATGTTGAATATGGAAACCTCTTAAATTTTCATAGTAGGTGCATAGTTATATGTTGGTTCTCCCGAGCCTTGTCGGCAGGATGTCAGTCTGCCTTAATGGGACTTAGGGTGTGGCAGAAGTGGTATCAGAGCGGGTCGTCCTAAGGAGTCTACAAAGCCGTGTCTATGTAGAGTCTTGTTTATGGATGTGTTGTGCACCACATTTATACGCAGGAGGCTACGTGGCATTTAGGAGTTGTCACTTTTCTTTTCATTCTTTAGATCGTGCCATAAAGACAAGTGTTGTAGGTTGATTGTTTCTAACCTCTAAATCATTTTGTACAGCAAGTATGCCTGAAACAAGGAAAAGTAAAGGCAAAGGGAAGGAAGTGAAAGTGGTAGTTGGTGTACCCAGTCGGGTGAGATGACGAAATGAGGCCCAAGATGAGTCTTTGCCACAAACATCTCCAACTCCTCCAGCTCCTGACGAACCAGGAAGTAGTGAAACTCCCCCAGAACCACCTACCGATGCTACCATGTAGGATCTGAGAAATGCGGTCCAATTATTGACTCGAATAGTTGTTGGCCAGAGTCAAAGACAAGAAGGTCCAGTTATAGGTGCAGGTGGTGCGAATAGAGTAGCTAGCACGAGAATACGTGACTTCCTTAATTTGGACCCTCTATCTTTTACCGGGTCAGATCCTAATAAAGATCCACAAGACTTCATCGATCAGATCCAACGCACTTTGGATGTTATGCACATAAGCGGCACAGAAGTTGTGGAGCTGGCAACATATAGATTGAAGGATGTGGCTATATTGTGGTATGAAGCTTGGAAGCAATCTAAGGGTATAAATGCACCTCCAACTACCTGGAAGGAGTTCAAAGAGGCCTTTCTTGACCACTACTTGCCATTAGAGATCCGAGAGGCCCGTGCAGATCAATTTCTGAATCTCCACCAAGGGAATATGAGCGTGAGGGAGTATAGCCTTCAATTTAATTCCCTGGCTTGGTATGCTCCTAATGTAGTCGCTACTATGGCAGATAGAGTTCATCGATATGTGGATAGGTTGGATTCATATCTAGTCAGAGACTGTACCATTGCTTCTTTGAATAAAGACATGGATATTGTGAGGATGCAAGCATTTGAACAAAAACTGGAGGATCAGAGACAAAGAAGAAGGACACAAGAGTTAGAAAGGGGGCAGTCCAAGAGGGCCAGATCTACAGGGCAGTTTGTACCATCCCAAGGTGAGTTTAGGCCCCAATTTCCTAATAAACCACCTAGACCATCATCCTCCTACTCTGCAATCAGTGCTCCACCACAACTTCAAGGGTCTAAAGGTAATTAGTTTAGTCAAAGAAGTGAGGGCCAAGGTGCACGGACAACAGGATATTCGGCCAGCCAGTAAATCCCTCCTAGGTAGCCTTGCAAACAATGTGGGAGGAGCCATTTAGGTACATATCGTGTTGGGACAGATGCTTGTTATTGGTGTGGTGTACCAGGGCATATGATGAGAGATTGCCCAAGAAGATGTATGGGTGATATAGCACAACCTACTGGGTCAGCCGTGGCATCATCATCGTCAGTTTCTCCATTAGGTAAGGGTCAACAAACACCTACAGGTCGTGGTAGAGGTGGTAGAGGGGCAGCTAGCTCCAGCGGGGCCTGGAATCGCACTTATGCTCTGGGGAGTCGACAAAATTTAGAAGCTTCACCTGATGTGGTCACAGGTACATTGCCCATCTTTTCACATAATGTGTATGCATTAATTGACCCTGGTTCTACATTATCATATATCACTCCACTAGTGGCTGGGAAGCTTAAAAGAATACCTAAATTATTGAACGATCCATTTGAAGTGTCTACACCAATCTATTATAGTTAGAAGGGTCTATTATAATTGTGTAGTAACTGCTTGTGACCGTGACACATTAGCTGACCTTGTTAAGTTAGATATGGTGGAATTTGATATTATAATGGGTATGGATTGGTTAGCTTCTTGCTATGATACTATGGATTGCCGAACTAAGAGAGTATATTTCCACTTTCAAAATGAGACAGTCCTTGAATGGGAAGGTAATGTTGGGGCACCAAAGGGTAAGTTTGTTTCCTATTTTAAGGCAAGGAAGATGATGTCAAAGGGATATATATGTCATCTAGTTAGAGTAAGGGATATGGAAGCAGCACCACCAACTCTTCAATCTGTTCCTGCAGTGAATGAATTTGTTGATGTGTTTCCCAAAGAGCTTCCAGGTTTACCTCCAGAACGAAAATAGATTTTGGCATTTACTTACTTCCAGGCACTCAACCTATTTCTATCCCCCCATATAGAATGGCCCAAGCAGAATTACGTGAATTAAAGGAGCAATTAAAAGATTTGCTAGAGAAGGGTTTTATAAGACCTAGTGTGTCCCCTTGGGGTGCACCAGTGTTATTTGTACGTAAAAAGAATGGCACCTTGAGAATGTGTATTGACTACTGACAATTGAATAGGGTGACAATTAAAAACAAATACCCCCTCCCTAGGATTGATGATTTATTTGATCAGTTATAGGGTGCCAAATGCTTTTCAAAAATTGATTTGAGGTCAGATTATCATCAAGTGAGGGTGAAGGAGAAAGATATACCCAAGACAGTCTTTAGGACACGCTATGATCACTTTAAATTTCTTAAATGTCATTTAGGCTGGCAAATGCACCAGCAATTTTTATGAACTTAATGAACAGGGTATTCAAGCCATTCTTGGATGTATTTGTGATAGTATTTATAGATGACATTTTGGTGTATTCAAGATGAAAAGAGGACCATTACTCATAGTTGGTTCCCACATCAAAATTAAGCTAATAATTACCAACATTCAAGAGTACAAGGATGGAAACTGACCAAATTTGCCCTGGGAAAGGTTCTCTATCTTATTCTCCCTCTATGTCATTCAAAAACTGAATAATATAAAAGTCCCCTTTTCAAAATAATTAATAGAGATTTTTTAGAATCCCATCACTCCCTTCTTTTTTTCATGTCTTGATGGTCCACGACGCGAACTAGCATACTTTGACCAAGATTCGCGTATTTGCTGACTGGACCAATTTTCCATTTATCTCGCCCTAGTTGGCGACTCGGACTTTGCAGCATTTCTCTTCTTTGTGCCTTTTTCTTCTCCTTTCCAGTTTACTTGTTTTCCCCCAGGTCGGCGATGCGCACATGAGCACTTTTGTTGCTTTATGCTTCTTTTCCTCCTTAACTTTGGGTTGTGTTCATCCTCCCACTCGGGGCATGGCTTCGGAGTGACATCATTCGACCAAAATCTGTAAAATATAACCTAACGGAGTACTTGACCCCCAGATTAGCAAAATAACCAAATCCTACTAAAAGCAACTGCCCTCTGTAGGTTCACCCACTGATTTAGCTCAATTTATGGGTCTATTTTGGGTAGTTGGGCGTGTAAATACACCTAAGATCAACCACCAAAGTAACAAACTCAAAGTATTAAAGAATAACTCGAAGCAATGTTCATAGTGTGTGGGTGGCAGCCCAGGGGCAAAAGCATAGCGTGGGTTAACCTCACTTGTGCATAAGGGTGGCAACCCAGGGGGGAGAACCTAGCATAGGTCGATCTCAATTTATAAAGTTATGGAGATAGCATCCCAAGGGTTAAAATTCCTAGAATGGGTCATCCTCGGTTACCACTGATTAGCTGGTCATTTTTATTATATGCCAAAAAGGAAATTATAAAGTTTTGACGAATAAAATAAAGAATTTAATGTACGTAACTCTACAAGTATAACAAAGGTGGTCATTTATTATGAGTACATTTATGTATTGCTACTTGATTTCACTTGAGTTCTCATGTTATATGTGTTATTGCATTACATATTCAATAACATTATTTCATACTGACATCCCTTTCGGTGGATATTGTAATTCATGCTGCAGGTGCCAGGTAGTAATCCTGTGGTGTAGGCACCCCCCCCAATACTCAGCTGCTTTTGGTGAGCTTCAAATTGATATGGGGCTTTACTGAGTCTATAGTATATGCATTTTGGTGTTGTGTTATAGTTTAAAGTAATACGGGGCTTGTCCCGACCTATGTTATCTTATAGAGGCTATGTAGACTTATTGTATATGGCTCAATTACATCTTGTTTCTAAATAGTTATAGCCTCAACGGCCAAGTCTGGTATGTAAGTTTTGGTGCTACTCATTTTGATCTCTTATCTCTATAGCTTGTATGAACTTGTCACCGATGTGTAGTTGTCACAGTCATATGCATAGTAAGCACAGGTTGTATGTTGGTTCTCTCGGGCCTCGAGGGCATCGAGTGCCTGCCCGTCCTTATAGATTTGAAGGCATGACATCAAGGGCCTAGCATAATTCCTTACAACTTCCATCTTCTTAGGATCTACTTTAATCCCATCACCTGATACTTCATGCTCAAGGAATGCAACTTCTTTCAACAAAAATTCTCATTTGATGAACTTTGCAAACAACATTTCTTTCCTCGAGGTTTGTACCACCCTCAAATGTCTCATATGCTCTTCCTTACCCCAGGAATAGATCAAAATATCATCAATAAATACCAAAAAAAAATATGTCAAGGGAGGGTTTGAATACTCTATTTATGAGATCCATAAATATTATCGATGCATTGGTTAAGCCAGAAGACATTACCCCAAACTCAAAATGTTGTACCCCATCTGGAACGCTATCTTGGAAATGTCACACTCCCTTACCCCTAATTGATGGTAATCAAATCAAAAATCAATCTTAGAGAAGTGGCTAGCCCCTTGTAATTAATCAAACAAGTCATCTATTCTCGTAAGTGGATAGTTTTTCTTTATACTGCCCTTATTGAGTTGTTGGTAGTCAACTCACATTCTAAGTTAACCATCCTTTTTCCTCATCAACAACATTGGTGCACCCTAAGGTGACTTGTTAGGCCTAATGAAGACCTTCTCCAATAAGTCCCCCAATTGGTCCTTTAATTCTTTCAACTCCATCGGGGTCATATGATAGGAAATAATGGATATATATTGGGTATCGGTGAGGAGGCCTATATCATAATTGATTTCCCTTTTAGGAGGAAAACTGAGAAGATTATCATGAAACTCATTAACCACTAAAAATGACTCAATGGAAGGAATTTTGTAATCAACATCCCTAACCCTTACAAGATGATAGATGCAACTCTAGGAAATTAATTCCCAAGTCTTAAGACAATATATAAACTTATCCTTAACTACTGAATCACAACCTTCACACTCAAGAACGGGTTTATGAGGAAATTGGAATCTAACCTTACGGGTTCTACAATCAATAGAAGCATGATAGGCATGCAACCAATCCATTCCAAAAATGATGTAACAATCTACCATGTCAAGTTCAACAAAATCACAAGGAAAAACTTCATGCAAAATAGACACGTGATAACCCCTATAGACTCTTCAAGCAAAACTGGTCTCACCAAAAAGGGTAGATACTAAAAAGGGTTCACATAGCACTTTAGGACATATGTCAAACCTATTAGCAAGGAATGGGGTAATGAAAGACAAGGTGGCACCCAAATCCTAAAAAGCATACATATCATAATCAAAAACCTTTAACATACCAGTGACAACATTGGGAACCTTATCCACCCCTTGCCTCCCTTGAAGAGCATAGAACTGGTTGTGATATGCAGAACCTCCTTAATGACCCTCTTGTGATGAGTACCATCTCTACCTTTGTTTGGATCACTTGGAAAATCATCAAGTTTATGGCCTAGCTTTCCACACCCATAGCATGCACCCATATTCCTCAAGAATTTGCCCCATGATTCTTCCCGGACATTGGGCATTTAAGGAAAGTTGGTCCACCATTACCACCACTAACTTGAGATTTAGGGTTTGGCTCCCTATCATTGATGAACCTTTGACTTGGAGCATTATACAATCCTTGGTCTTGAAATCTATTGCCTTGTTGAAAGCAACCACTTCCACCATCCTTAGCACCTGGAAACCACCTTCAAAATGAGTCCTCTTAGACTCCCCTATTTTCTTCTTCCTAAGCTTCTCTTGCTAAGTTTGTTTGGCATATGTCATGATCTAAGATATGTCCCTTTTCATTACAAGTATGGTCGTGCAACATTCTTCATTGATCAAGTTAGATACCCCTGACACAAATTTGTTCATCTTTGCTCGGGGATCAGTAACCCAGATAGGAGCATACCTTGAGAGATAATTGAACTTGAGGGAATACTCCCTCACACTCATCAAACCTTGTTTGAGATTCATGAATTCCATCATCTTGGTTTTCCTTAGCTCAATAAAGAAGAAGCAGTCAAGAAAGGAAACTTTGAATTCCTCCCAAGGAATGGGATCATCATCCACCCTCTCTATATTCCTTTGGATGAACTATATTTGTGCAAGACCTTTGAGTTAGTAGGTCGCTAGTTATGCTTTCTTTTCCAAGCTCACCCCCTATATTTCCAAGACTTTGTATAATTCATCAATGACTTCTTAGGGATCTTCCTCCACCTTTGAGTCATGAAACACTAGAGGGTTCATCCTAGTGATGTCCCTTACACATGAGGCCAGATTAGTACCATGAGGAGCTTGGTATCCTTGGTTAACTTGGTTGGCTATGGCTTGTGCTAACAAGGTGATAGCATTTTGGGATTCGGCATGAGTGACCCCTTCCTTTTAGAGAGCTTGTGGAACCAAAGTAACTTGGTCCTCATCGGGATAAAATCCCTTGGGGTGTCACTTTTCTTGGTGGCATTATCTAGAAATACAAAGAACAAATTGTTAGAAGTAAGAAATCTAAGGACAAGTTCTAAAGCATGCTATAGAATATAAAAGAAGTGAGTCATTTTCTAAACATCTCATAGCCTCCTATCATAGTTGCGGGCCACTTCACAACCATAAACAAGACTTTATTTGATGCGGTATGTTAGATTTCTGAAGACTATTCGACAAACCTAGTGCTCTAATACCAAACTTATCATAACCCAAACCTAGGTCCTAGGTATGACATGGATAATGAAGAACCCGAATGTACCCCAAACAAGCCTCATAGTATATGTAAAGCACATTTCGGTAAATAAGTCAAAATGAGCAAAACTAAGTGAAAAGAGGACCATGCAAATCACTTACGGCATGTATTACAAGTTCTTCGTGATCGACAATTATATGCCAAGTTTTCCAAATGTGAATTTTGGTTAAAATCAGTGGCATTCTTGGGTCATATTGTGTCTGATGAAGGAATAAGGGTTGATTCACAAAAGATAGAGGCGGTAAAGATTGGCCAAGGCCAACAACACCCACAGAAGTTCAAAGCTTCCTAAGGTTGGCAGGTTATTACAGAAGATTTGTTGAAGGTTTTTCTTCTATTTCTGCACCCCTAACAAAGTTGACACATAAGGCGATCAAATTTCAATGGAATGATGTATGTGAAAGAAGCTTTCAAGAGTTGAAAAGAAGGCTAACTTCTTCACCTGTACTAGTGCTTCCAGAAAGCATAGAGGGGTATGCGGTGTATTGTGATGCTTCAGGGGTTGGCTTAGGATGTGTACTGACATAACATGATAGGGTAATTGTTTATTCCTCGAGACAACTGCGGACACATGAGAGAAACTACCCAACACATGACCTTGAGCTAGCAGCTGTTGTGTTTGCCTTGAAAATATGGCACCACTATTTGTATGGAGTTCATGTTGACATATACACTGATCATAAGAGCCTACACTACAACTTTAAACAGAAAGACCTAAATTTAAGGCAGCGAAGATGGCTGGAGCTAATAAAGGATTACGACGTTGATATACTATACCATCCAGGGAAAGCAAATATGGTAGCCGATGCTCTAAGTCGTAAGGAAATTATGAATATTGGTGAGCAGTCTGTGGTACGTCAAGGAGTGGCTAAGGATCTACGTCAACTAGCCAATTTAGGGGTTCGCCTCCTTGAAACTCCAAAGAAGGAGTTGTTGTGCATAATGCTGCAGAATCTTCATTGGTAATGGAGGTAAGAGAAAAGCAGTTTAAGGATCCTGTTCTACGATGACTTAAGGAGAAGGTGAGTCAAGGCACGATGAAGGGCTTTAAACTTGCACAAAATGGAGTACTTTATTGCCAAAACAGATTATGCGTTCCTAATATAAATGGACTAAGAAGGAGAATAATGGAAGAAGCCCATCATTCAAGATATTCGACCCACCCAGGATCAACTAAGATATATCATGACCTGAAGGGAATGTTTTGGTGGGAAGGCATGAAAAAGGACCTTGCAGAATTTGTGGCTCAATGTCCGAATTGCCAACAAGTTAAGGTAGAGCATCAAAAGCCGGGAGGTTATATGCAATTTATAGAGCTTCCAACGTGGAAGTGGGATATGATTAATATGGATTTTGTTATTGGGTTGCCTCGCTCATTTAAGAAGTTTGACTATATATGAGTGATAGTTGATAGACTTACAAAGTCAGCACACTTCTTGCCAGTTAAGAGTGGTTATACAGCTGAAGAGTATGCAAAGCTATACCTCAAAGAGATAGTTAGGCTACATGTGGTCCTTATCTCCATTATATCTGATCATGGAGCTCAGTTTACTGCAAAGTTTTGGAAGTTCTTCCAAAGGAGCTTAGGGACACAAGTGAAAACACAAGTGAATTTAAGTACAGCTTTCCACCCTTAGACAAATGGTCAAGCAAAACACACCATTCAAACACTTGAAGATATGTTGCGGGCTTGTGCATTGGACTTCAAAGGTCGTTGGGCGGACCATTTGCCACTTATTAAATTTGCCTATAATAATAGCTACCATTCAAGCATCAAGATGGCACCGTATGAAGCTTTGTATGGAAGGAAATGTAGATTACCAATAGTATGGTTTTGAAGTGGGTGAAACCACCATGCTTGGTCCAGATCTAGTCCAACAAGCCATGGAAAAAGTCAAGGTAATATGACAACGGCTAGAAACAGCCCAAAGTCGTCACAAATCATATGGTGGATGCTAGATGAAGAAGACTGGAATTCTCAATAGGAGATTGGGTATTCTTAAAGGTGTCCCTAATGAAAGGTGTTATGAGGTTTGGTAAGAAAGGAAAACTAAGCGCACGTTACATAGGGCCATATAAGATTATTAAAAGGTTTGGACAGGTTGCGTATGAATTAGAGCTACCCCAGGAGCTTTCAATGGTTTATCCAGTTTTTCATGTCTCAAAGCTTCGAAAATGCATAGGTGACCCATCTCGTATCACTCTTATTGAAGAAATGTAGGTTACGGAAGATCTCACCTATGAGGAGGTACCTATTGCTATCCTAGATCGTCAAGTTAGAAAGCTAAGGAATAAGGAAGAGATAACATGGGAGGCTGAGGAAGCAATGAGATCTAAATACCCTTATTTATTTGAAACTAAAGAGGAAATCCAAGATGCAGAGTTGAGGGATTAGTAGGTATGTGAATCTGGTTTACATGAAAGATTAAACTTATATGACCTATCCCATTTATGCTAACATTCGGGGACGAATGTTCCTGGGGGGAGGATGTAACATCCCACATCTTACATGTACTAGTCCAATGCATATGAAAGATGATATGGCGGGGTCAAATCAGCACACATTTTTAACAAGTACTTGAATTTCATATTAGAGGACTATATATACGTCTAACGCTTGAGATGACCGAGTGTATATAAGTTTTAAGTCAAATTGAGGAGATCGTGACCTTAAACAAAGTGAAAGGAAGTGAGGTTCTTGTGAGACTTAGGAAACTAACAGGTGAGTCACCTACGTGCTTAGCTTAAATAGGCTAGGTAGACGGAGACGAGGCCCAACACCGAATTTGTTCAAGTCCGATAGAATAAACCCCGAGTTAAGGATGTCATTTGGGCCCATGGTTTAGCATCATAAAGGAAAAACATTTACAGCGCAAGATGAATATGAAAAGGGCCAAATTACATTCACAACCCAATTCACCAAAAGGCCCCAAACTAAGTGGGTGTAAAAGAGAAATATTTGCAGCAAAGCCCATCCAATTGAAGCCAATAAGGCCCAAGTGAAAAGGCCAAGCTGCTGCATCATCACCTTAATAAATTAAGGCTTGAAATACAATAGAAAGTCGACCAAAAGTGGCCCTTTAAAAGGGTCTAAAATCCAGCAACTTTTAGTCATTTTCTCAAAGCCAAAAATCAAATTTTCTTCAAAGTTTCTCCGTGCTCTCTCTTCATTTTGTAAAGTAGCCAAGGCACACCTCTAGGGTTCTTGAAGAGAACCTGATCCTTGAGGTCTAAGGTAAGTAAAAATACCTATGCTTTGGTGTAATTTTTCCATACAAAACATGAAGAGTATGCTGGTTGTACTTGTGCAGGAATTTGGGACAGCATGTGTTCCAAAGATTGTTGTCCACTTTCCTTGTTTATTAAGAGGTTTTTCTCTTATTGGTTGGCTGGATTATGAAGTAACATTTATGTTTTTAACAAGGCTTGGTTCTGTAGTGATGTAAGAAGGTTGCTGGACCATTTTTATCTTCCGCGAAAATGAGTTCTTATATGATATCTTAATTGCACTCATAGTAAAAATTTGTAAATTGAATATTAAGAATTATTGCCTCATGTTTTCCATCTACTTGGGGACTGCTTTAAGACTGTTTTAGGACTGTTTTTGTGTATACATATGTTGAGGGCAGTTTGGTTGAGGATTGAAATAGATTGGGAATGGTTGACGCCGAAATATAGTAAAAGGACGTAATGTTACGTTGCCTACTTGCGTGTTGTGTAGAATTGTTGTATGTTGCACTTTATGAGTTGTTGTAACACTATTATGGGACTAAAACATGTTGGATATGATATGTATATGAGAATGTGTATTAGAAAATATGATTGGGAGTAGAAATGTTGAAAGAATACTCTTTGGTTGCTAATTACGAGCTTGCTGCCCGGATATTATTTTTGGGTGAAATTGGATTACCAAGATGTGTTTATTAGCTGCTAATACTAGTTTTATCACCTACTATATTGTAGATAAGTATTTGGAGGAAAGGGATACTACTCCGAGATAATAACGACATAGTACAACGAGGTATGTAAGACTACTTGATTTCCTATTACTTGCATGAAATCTACGTTCTTCCTTGGTACATAAAGGCACTTACCGACTCCGACATAACTAATAACTGTGTCTCAACTCTTTACCATGTTCATATGTTCTCACACATAGCCATTGTCAAATATGCATACATACTTGGATAACATAGATATATGAGTTCCTTTTTACCAAATAAAGTCCATGTGTTGTTTAATCTCCTATATGTTTTATTAGTTGTGTAACTCTCTTTTCATTGTGGTATTATCTTGTATGGTTGTTTATATGTCACATGTCATGTCTATATTCCTTCAGCTCTAAATGTTATGACCACCAAAAGAATTATCTGGAAAGTAAATAAAAGATTAATTAAAGTTGCTTATTGATGGGTGGTATCCCAGGGGTGGAAGAATCTCCTAGCATGGGTCGATCCCATTCCAAGGGCGAAAGGAAAGCCTAGCATGTGTCAATCCCGATATTGATTTTACCACTGATCAGCTGGTCATTTACATGATATATTGTGCACAGATTATACAGTAAAGAAAGGTAAAGTAATAAAAAGACATAAAGTACATGCTTCTATAGTATAACTAAAGGTAGTCTTTTATCCTTACACACCAGTGTGTGATTTCATTTGAGTTCTTATTCATATACAGTATTTCCTGCCTTACATATTCAGTACATTATCTCGTACTGATGTCCCTTACGGGGGACCTGCATTTCATGTTGCAGGTACAGGAGCTACTAGATCTCCCCAGTAAGAGTATAGGATTTCCAACTGCTATTACTGAGCTCCAGGTTGCTTCGGGGCTTGTATGTCTAGAGCTTGTATTTTGTATTGTATAGTTGGTCATGAGGCGGGGCCTGTTCCGATCCATATGGATATTGTTCCTTACCTAGAGGCTTTATAGACTATGTAAAGTGAAGTTTGGTCAAGTAGCATACTATAGATATCATGGCTCCTACGGCCTAGTCTTATGCATTTACTTTTGGCTTGTTAATACAGTTTACTTTCTTTTGGCAGCATGTTGAATATGAAAACCTCTTAAATGTTCATAGCAGGTGCATAGTTATATGTTGGTTCTCTCGAGCCTTGTAGGCAACGGGTGCCAGTCCGCCTTAATGGGACTTAGGGCGTGACATCTTAATTCCTCCAAATAATATAACTCTAATGGAGTTTATAAAATATGATACATCTAATATCTAATTAACCGATTATTATTATTCATTTTCCAACAAATTTAAGAAATAAGATATATAGATATATGTATATGAAGGGAAGAAGAGGATGCTGGACATGCAACGCCTCAACCTTCAATTCTTAATTACCTTTATCTATCAACTCTCTTTGGAAGTGACTTAAACTCCATAATCACACGTAACAACCTCATTTCCATATCTGTAGTTCTTAATGAACATTACCAACATGTCAATAGCCAATTCTATTGAATTGTTTTTCAATTTGCAACTTTCCAGTAACCAACAATCCTAATATGCATAAAAAAATTCATTATAGGTTAAGCATTAAGAGTATTAAGAAATCTAGCCATTACCTGGACCGAAACGATGTGCGGTGCTCATTTTTGTACAGGTGTATCCTCTCCTCTTTTCTCTTTTCTTATTTTCTAATTTAATTAAATTCTAAATGTTCATTAATTTAAATCTAAAATATCCGATTATGTGGTATAAAATTTTAACTAATTTAACATCTAGTCCATTAATTAAATTAATTGCCCACATTGGCCGATAAACTAAATGCCCGTAGTTATTGAATAGTCCGAAATGCACACTTAAAATTTATGAGAAGTATATTTTAGGAAAGCAAGAGGACTACTTCTCAAGATGACCTAATGGGTCATTACAGGACGAGATCAAATCTATTAGTTTTTGTGTTGACTCTAGTTGTTAGGAGTATGGACAAGTTTTGAGATTCAAATTTGAGAATTTTCTCAAAGATTCCTCCAATTTCCCCTAAAAACGCCTAATTTTCTGGTGCGACTAAAATAGTGGACTTTTTTTGGTTGGCCCTTTGTTTAGAAACAAAAATACACATTTCTTTTAAGAATATATAGTTCATACAGTTCATCGAATTCTGAAAATTTCGCTTCAGTCTCTTTGCGTTTAACGTAACAAAAAGTCGCCTTGCTCATCGTCCCCTGTCCTGGTATCGCTGTTCAACATCAGGTAAAGTTCTTGCTTCCCGCGATGTTCTAATTTATAGATGCATAATAGATTCATGAAAAATGCTCCTTGCTTGTATTGTTATATTGTTAATATGCTCTTCTTGTGTGAATTTCTGGAGTCGTTTGAGGGTCTATGTTCTCTGGAATGTGTAGCAGGGTTCGTCACAATTATTGTTCCCTCTGTGTTGTGATTTAAATGAAAGAAGTTTTAGTTGGGGAAATGGGGGTTTAAGAGTAAAGTTGTAAAGAAATGTTTAAATTTGTTATAAACTATAACATGTTATTTTGCACACTTGACATTTCTCATGTTGAATCCCTTCGACATTGCCTTTAACTTAGTTAAATATTATTTCGTTTTGTTCACGCATGAGCTTATTTATTTCTTGTATTACTTTTTCTTGGAATCAAGACGCTCTCTTATCGTTTTCGTACATATAGTGGGTATATTTAGGCCATATTTTTACTTAATATTCTTATCGGTTGCAACATAATAGCATTTCTTGTTACAAATAGGATCAAAGTATAGGTCTTTATCGGTTCTCGTTCTTAGTTTTCAAAGTTAAATGAGGTTTATATGTTGTTTCATATTTTTAAAGATGTGAGTTTCATGTGTTGGTTGTCAGTTTCACGTCAATGAGTTTTATGTGTTGATCCTTTGTTTTAAAGTTAATGAGTTTAATATTTCCTTAAATATAATATGCTAGATTTATGATTTTGTCATGCTAAGCATATTTAATTGTAGATTTAAATAGCTTGCCGGATCCCTAATCTACTTTTTTTTCTTTTACGCATTTGTCCGAGTCTTCCGGGGCTCCTACATTGCATTTCTCGGGGCCGTGAAGGCACAAATAGGTCTTAAGAGGCTGGTACAGGTTTACGGGAGTCGCTGGTCAGATTTTCAAGGCGAAACGAGGCCTGTATACACCCGTATACAATGATATACAGAATCTGTATACAAGGATAACGTGGGCCAAAAAATAAAAAATGTTGCCAAGGAGATCCAAGGGGCTTTGAGACTGTTTTTACAGGAATGTTGGAGATTTACCGGCGGAAGAATGGGTATATGTACTGATATACAGTGTATATACCCTGCGATATACAAGTTTACAGGGGCAAATAAAAGCCTCAAAGCAGACAAGGAAGGCCCAAGTTCTGGCCCAGGCATACAGAACCAGACTTGGGCCCAATTCTTTTTCCCTCTCCTTATTATTATTTTAGATTTGATTATTTGTGATATTTGCACTAACTTTATTTTTTATTATGTAATCAACTTAATTAATCCCCTAAGAATGAGCAAATTTGCTTTATGTGGGTTAATGTATTTCACGTTATTTTTTTTTTAAAAAATTATAGGCGAGTCATGTCTTTTAAAACAATTCAAAATCCTTCAAAATGACTAAGTTAGAAACCATTTTAAATGATTTAAATGTCTATTTCGAAATGACTTTTGCAATTAAATATTAGCCATTTTTTAAAATTTCACTATTAGACACTTTTCTTAAACTATTTCAAATTGGATTTTTTTTTTATAATTATAAATTCCTTTTAATTTTTCTTATAGTGATTATTTCAAAATTTAGTCGAATAATCTTTCTAAATCGCTCGACAATCACGTGTTAGCGGCCGTTACAAGTGCTAAAATCTTCTTGTAATGGAAATTTGAACTCGGACCCATTCTTTGGAATTTTAAAAAGATTTTTCTATTTAATTCATTTAAAAATTATTTTAATGACTTTTCTTGATTTTTCCTTAATACAATTAAGTGGAAACTATATTATTTTCTTAAAATTAATTTTTCTAAGTCTAGTAGCCCTAAGACACTTGAACTCTGTGCTCTTATACCAAGTTTGTCATGCCCCAAAAGGGTATTCTTGGTGTGGCTGGAACCTAGAGACTATTACTAGTCCCCAAGCGAACCACTTAGCCTCATCACATTCAATAACTCTACTGGACAGTGGAAATAAAAGTAAGTAAATGGGCACTTCTCATCTAACGTCTCAAAATGATATCGATAATAATAAAGGCTAGTAGAAAGAAACTAGCTCATAATCTCAACA
The DNA here is from genome assembly GCA_029948455.1 of Solanum rostratum. Classification (NCBI taxonomy): domain Eukaryota; kingdom Viridiplantae; phylum Streptophyta; class Magnoliopsida; order Solanales; family Solanaceae; genus Solanum; species Solanum rostratum. Next base: position 24,986,859 of record CM057055.1, read on the forward strand.
TCAATGTTCAACCATCATCTATGAAGACTCTATCACTAATCATGTGGTGCCAATGACAGACCCATGGCTACCCAAATCAAAATAAAAGAAATAGTCCAATCTAACTTTAAAGCATGATGAAATAAAAGTAGTGGATCCTCCGGCATAGGAGAGGCTCACTAATTAGGTGTGAGTCTCGAACCTTTAACGGAGCGCCTATTGATGATCTCTAGCACCTGCCTCTACATCATACAATGATACAGTCCAAAAGGGACATCAGTACTTGGAATGTACTGTATGTAAAATAGCTGAGTGCAACGAAAACAAGTAAAATAGTATGGAAACAACATCAACTAAAAATAATCATCAAATAACATCAAGTCGTCAAATGTCTAACTATGCAAGAATAAAGAGTAGCTAAGTGACCCGTCAACAACTCAAACTTATCAATCATCTCAGACTCACCTCAAAGAAGCTCACCTCCTCTCATCTCAGAGGAGCTCACCTCCTCTCATTTCATTTCATTTCAAAGGAGTTCACCCCCTCTCATCTCATCTTATCTCAACTCAGAGTATTCAAGGTAGGAAATTTACGGGAGTTTCCCTTATCCGACAATAATCACTTATGAGCCAGTGAATGTACAACAATCTCGCTAATGTTGCCACAGTCATTCCAAACTTGCTAGGCCGGGAAGGAACCGAAACCATATCAGCTCATCCAATATGGAGTCAGTACTCAACAGGTCCGCTATTGCTTTCAGGAACCGTTACTCACGAGGGAACCATAATACATATGTGATGGTTCTAAGCCTCACCTATGTTTGGCAACGTAGTTTGACGGTTCAAGTCGGACTAACTCTCACTCTTTCGATGCTCGATACTTCTCCCATCGCCCAATGCTCAGAAAACCTCCCCCTCAACCAATCTCATAGGGACTCAAACCCCATCATCGATCGGTATCTGATAAGGACTCGAACCCTGTCATTATTTAACTCATAGGGACTATAACCCTTTCAATACTCAAGCTCGTAGGGTCTCTAACCATCTCATCAATCAATCTCATCAATGACTCAAGATTAGAACAATCATTAGGAATCAATCGAATAGATACATCGGTAGAGTTCATTTATAGAGACTCGTAAGGCAATCAAATTCGATCAACTCATCATCATTCTCTCATCATAATCGACAATCTCAACTCAAGGCTCTAGACTCAATTCACAAGTTCATTGTACATGCTTTTCAAATTAGTCATGTAGGGTTATGCAAATTCTCATGAAGATGTTCAATGCAAGAAAATAAATAGTATGATGATCATCAACCTAGAAAAACATAAAATTTCAAATAAAATTTAAAGAAAATAATATCAAGGACTCATGTATGTAGACTCTTGAACCATCAACTCATTTATGACCATCTATGGGGGCACATGAGAGGACAATCTCAAGCTTTTAGTTTTGCCTTACATACCTGGGATGAAGCTATCAACCAGTCACGTCAAGGATTTCTTCTCAAACTCAAGCTCTTCTCCTCTTTTTCAAGCCCTAGCCTTTGTTAGATTATGAGATAGGACTTAAAATGGGGATTTTAGACCCTTTTTATGTCAAAATGGCTTAATAAGATCACGTATAGAGTTTACGAGGGGTTGGGAATAGACTAGAATGTCGCTCGTAAAATTTAAAAAAAAATTAGCTCGAGAAAGATCCAGTTCGCGACGCAAACTGGTGGCGTACTGCGTATTTTTAAAAAAAAATTTTGAACGCGTTTTTCCAGTCCCCTCAAAAAAAAATTTAAAAATATAAGTGTTGATTCGCGATGGAGGTGCGACGCGCTCCTGTCACGCACCAACACCATTTTATGCTTCGGATTGAAAAATTATCTTTTGATCGAGTCGCTCTAAAAATCAACTGAGACCATTTTCCCACTCAATTTCTCGTGTTGATCACAAATCCGACCTTGAATTTACCATACGAGCATTGGAAGATGCATTATGTGCATACCCTTACTCTAGGGGTATTTTGATAATTTTATCGGGCTTTACACACTGGGTATGTTGTTGTTATTTATCGGGCGTTACAAAGGGCTCACCAAAATAAAGGTACTAGCCTTGAATGTCAAAAACTAGCCAGGAGCCGATGGAGGATTACATGTCCCTACATGGGTAAATCATGCAGGCAAAATATACGTTAGCACATTGGAATGTACTAAGTAAGTGAAATGCAATGCAAGACATGAAATTTTAATGCCATCGTTCATAATTATAACATATAAGTGTATATGAGATAAAAAGTACATAAATGTGAGCTTAAGCAAACATAAGGAATACCTCTCAATATGGAAGAGAAACAATGCATGAAAGATCACATATAAGAAACCATAACATAGAGTCATGAACTTATGAGAGAATACCTTAACCAACATATAAGACCATGTGAGCTACTACATGGAATTCAACATAAACCCCTACATTGGAACGGGGAGACCACTTGTCAAGGGAAACTCTGTCACTTTGCATGCATCTCAAATAACATAGATGGCCTACATCGATCCACCAGTCTAGCCTACAAGGGCTCTTATAGTGGCACATAGTTAGGGAAAATGAGATGTATCTTTAATGGGTCATGCATGAACTAATGGAATGAATCCCACTTTCAAGTCCACTCAGTGCTAGGACATCCCATGGAATCTTTAAAAACATAACTTGGTGAAAATATGGAACTTAGAATTGTAAGTAGCAATCATAGGAGTAGCTCAAACTTAGGAATCACTAAGTGAGAATTGTCCTTTCATCTTGGAGACCTTTCTTAAACATCTTTTAGGGAAATAGTCAACATGTTTATATCTTTGACAAAATCATAATTTTAAAACTCATCTTTTATACCCTAATCATTGTCATAAATCATGCAAGATTTTACTTGAAAACTAGCTGGGCTAGGCTTTAATAATGGAACAATCATAAATCACATAAATCATGAGAATATACTCTTTTAAAGATATGTAAAATATCCCACACTTCATCATTATCAAAACTCTTCACTAGGATCATCATCAATAACTTTACTACGTGCATATAGTTAGTAAAACATCATAAGATTTTATTGAGATCATTTAATAACATAATATAACATGAAATCATCATAAGCATGCATATTATCTTGGAGGAATTTGAAGAAAAGGTAAAATACAATATGAAAGACTTTGTCGGTGAAAGGAGACCCACAGATCAAACCCACATACCTTGGCAAACTTAGGAAAACCGAACTTGAAGCCTTTGGGAAGATTCTTGGAACCCCTAATTTTCCCTAGCTTGTTCTTGAAGAAGGAATGCCTTAGGAAAATTGAGAATGGAAGAATAAGGGATTAACTAAGGATCCTAGGTCTTTAAGGTCTGATTTAGATCTTAAAAGAAATTGAGAATGGAAGAATAAGGGATTAACTAAAGGTCTTAGGTCTTTAAGGTCAGATTTAGACCCCTTTTGATCCCAAAAATGACATAGTTTAGGAATAGAAATTGCGGGAATGAACAAACTGCCTTCCATGAAACTATCGAAATTGACCTATGAAGCCTCGATTATGGGCCGTCATTTGAACCATGGACCGTAGGTCCTGTCTATTCAGTTAATTTTTCTAAAATCCCTAAAATTGATTTGTTGACCTTAAAACCATGAAACCATCCTACGGCTCGTGGGTGGACTTATAGAATCCTTTTACACTTAACCATTTTTCTCATTTTCTTGGACCCTATCTACGAAGGCATTTTATGGGTCGTATAATATTTTATGAGCCGTGTTGTTAATTCATAGGTTACTCTAGAAAAACTCCAATTTCCTTCATAATGAGGCCCCCATTCACAAACAAATCTATGGTTTGTCATCCCTTTTACAGGCCTTCATTGGGTGTGTGGGCTACCCCACACTTGGAAACATTTTCCCTTTCCTAAAATTAATGTTTAAGGATCAACCTACAACCGTAAGTCACCCTAGTAAACTGAATCTAGGCCCTTTTCTGTCCAACATTTTTGCACTTTCAGGCTCCTAAATTGGGGTTCGTTACACTAGGTATGCAGGAAGTATTGCAACAAGGGAATCCTGCGCCAATATAATCAAGATGCATAATCATATCAAAGGCAACAAGCTCAATATGTAATGAATGATAAATTCCTTGTTGAAACGTGCTTGAAAGAACATGACTTCAATAATATATCATATACATATGTGGAAGGAGACCTTAAAGGACACTAAGACTATGTGAGCTACTACATAGAATCCTGATGTTGCCTCCACATCGGAGAAGAAATAGACTACTTGCCAAGGTAGACTACCCCACATTTTGGGTGTCATAAACATGGATCTATATGTGGATCCACTAGCTAATGCATAATCCTTCGGTGGAACATAGTTATGTGAAGTAAGGCTACATATAAGGACCACGCGGATAGCCCCTTACCCTAAATCCCATTTGGTGTTATGTCTAGTCCCACGAAATACGTAAAACATAAGCATATTCATGCATGCATAAGTGTAGAAATCATAACATTATAACAAGAGTAGCTCATTAAGTTTGTAACCCCACCAAGTATGTATTTTTCTTTCACAAGTGTCTCATAACATCATAAGAAGAGCTTCATGATCTTGCATCATTTTCGTAGAATTTCCATGGATTCATAACATAATTGGTAACCCTTATCTTTCATAACATTCATGAACTTACATATCATAGTTAAAACCTTTCATCATACTAAATCATGAAATGTTAACTTAAAACTTGGCGGGTTCATGCATAAAACTCAAAATCATGCAATTCAAGTGCAACATGCATAGTGATATAAACTATGATCAATTTGAATCCTTTCTAAATAATCCACCATAAGCGTAGAAAAACCCCTAGTTAGGGCATCATGGAAACCATCTCATATATCATCAATTCTCATAGTAATTCATCATAATTGGACATACTTACAAAAATAACATAAAGCATTTCATAATATCAACATTTGAAAGGAATTCATGAAATTTCATAAAATATTAAAAACTTGAAAATAGTTGGAGAAAATGAATACTTTGAGCTTTGAGGAAGAAAGGTCTCCACAAATCAAACCCACATACTGATATGCTATAAAAATATAGAACTTTTGATACTTAAAACTTGGAATTTTGTGTGTTCTCTATGTGATGTTAGTAGGTTTGATGTGTTTTATGTTGTTTTGCAGGATTTCAGGGTTGGCTCTATTTTTGGGCAAAGTGTGCATAAGTTGCTGAAAGTGATGATCCACAAGGCCTTTTACGGCGAGCCATAAAGAGGGTTTTGTAAGCAATTCTAGTGAGAGGTGTATTTTTGAAGTTGAGTCTACGAATATGCAGACGAGCTGTAAAGGACTTCACAAGCCATAGACTTGGTATCGTAACCTGGAGATCAGAAGGTGGGACTTGTTGAAATTTTATCAGGCGAAACCCCCTACGGTCTGTAGAATCTTATACGGGTCGTATTGGGGTTTGAAGAAGATAGCTTCAGAATTGATGCAACAGTTCATGAAAGCCCGATCATGAGTCATAAAATGTTATACAACCCGTAGAGTACCTCGTAGAGCCTGCCGAACCCAGTTGTCCTAATTCATTTTGGTTTTGTATTTTAAACACTATAAAAGATTTTTTTAGGTTATTTTTTCGAGAGAACGAAGAGGGAACAATAAAGGAGCATTAGAGAGTTTGAGAAACATTTGTAAAACTTTAATTTATCTTTCTATTTTAATCTTGTGATTCTCATTAAAGAGTTTGGATTTCTTGTACTTCAGTCTCTTGTGTAAGTGCTCAATTATATTATTCAAATTCATAAGTCTTGCATTTACACTGATCATGAGTAGCTAAATCCACAACTAGAGATTTGGAACCATGTAGAACTAACAAGGTAAAACCGAATAATTCATAATGCTTGAAAAGTATGCATGCATGTATGTATTAATTCTCCTCGTATTGAATGCTTTATAATGATGCACAACATTAGAACCCGCCTAGTGTTACTGACTGGATCAAGGTAGTAATGTATATGAAAAGTGATTAATTAACAGGATTAGATTGATGTTTCCCGTCTAATCAATCAAACTGGGCCAAGGGGAGGTTGTATTGGGACAATAGGTAAGGTTTAGTAATGTCACACTGCGGGGATGGACCAAAACATGTAGTGAAATTCTCCTCTTGCCTGGGCTAAAGGAGTTGGTGAACATAACTTACCATTTTGTATGCTACACACTGGAAAAGAATTCGATTATCTGGTAATACCGAGTTAGGGAATCTAGTGAACACAATAACCTAATTCCTCTTCATACTGGTTTAACACTTTTTTTAGTTTAGGATTACTTTTATTAATTGTTATAACCCTCCCCTCCCCCCATTTGGGGAGATAGGTTGGTTAATCAATCCAAATTGTAATTGAATTCTTCTAAGTCTACCATACTCCTTGTGGGATTCGACCCTAACCTTGGTTAGGTTTATATCTTGACAATGACCAGTTTAGCCTCAAAAAGGAGGTGTAGCTTGGGTGACATCAAGATTTTGGCTCCGTTGCTGTGGAATACGGCTAGACTTGTTTAATTTAATTAATTTGAGAATCAATCCTTATTTCCTTCATTTTATGTTTTTTGTTGTTTTTGTTTTCTTTTAGGGTATAGGTGTAGTGTATGCCCAACGCATACCCTTTACTCCATTTGACCCAAGGAACCGGAGAAGACTAAGAAGAATGGCCCAAGATAATGCAAACAATGCGGCAAAGGCAACTCTGAACTGAAATGAGAATGAGAAAACAAATAATGACAATCCACCTTCTCCTGAAGATATTGCTCCACAGCCACAAGACTTCAATGCCGAAGCTTATCAGTGGAACCAATATCGGATGAACCTTATAGCTATAGAGGTTACTGGAGCTATTATGTTACCACCACTACCAGTTGACACAAAGTTTGTAATTTTGAATGTGTTGCTTCAGATGCTGCAGAATCGTGGGTTGTTCATAGGCCTACCATCAGATGATCCATATAGTCATCTACTCAACATTGCATTTGTCTGCAAGAGTGTGATGGGGACACAGAATCTGTCTATGGATACTATGGGACTTCATTTTTTCCCACTATCTCTAACAAGCAATGTAGCACTATGACTATCCGAGCTCCTGCAGAGTTCGATCACCAGTTGAGCTGAGTTGCAGAAGGCCTTTTTGGGGAGGTACTTCTCAAGATCGAAGAAGCTCAAGTTGAAACATCAAATTAACAACTTTGAGCAACTTCCTGGTGACTCGATCAGTACTACATGGGAGCGATTCACAAAGTTCTTAAGGAGTGTCCCAGACCATAAAATCGTTGATGATGCCTTGGTAAAGATCTTCTACTGTGCGCTGGAAGAGAATAGTCAATCTTGTGTTGATACCATTATGGAGGGCTTGTTCTTAGATCAACCATTTGGAAGGATCACTGAAAGGATGGAAAGGGTGATCAAGACAAATCGTGCATGAGGGCAAAGAGATAGATCATCTACCAAAAGATTTATGTTGTCAGTATTGGTTTGGAGCAAGCTAAAATAAATGAGGAGATTATGCAGAAGCTTGCCTGAATCCTTACAGGTATGAAGGTAATGATGAAGTAGAATCAGGAATGAGTTAATGCAGTTGTTCATCAGCCTTCGCGAGTGCCCATGTATGATGATCCCTACTATAAGGAGGACACTTGCTTCATCGCTGATCAGATGGGTGGTTTATAGACTAGCGCCTAAGGGTCCAACCAGGACTATTGGCGCGAAGGTCAAACCAAGGTCGGAATTGTAATCGAGATAGTGCTTTTAGAGACAACCATGGAGGATACTATGACAGGTTTTGGGGCCAAGACAAAGATGCAAATTGGGGCCAAAGATGGGACCATACAACCGCGATACTGGTGCTAGTAGTTCCAGAGTTGAGGAGATATTTGACCACCTGTTGAAGAAAGCTAAGACAAAGGATGAGACTCTGAGGGGGATGAAATCTGACATCTCCAGCATAAATGAGAAAATTGAGTCTCACTTTGTTGCTATCAAACAGTTTGAGCAACAGTTTAGTCAAGTGTCAACTCAACTCAACCAGTGTCAAAGAGGTACACTACCTAGCCACACAGTTCAAAACCCAAAGAATGAAGGGCAGTGCATGGTGGTTACTACTCGTGGTGGTAAGAGTACTATTAATCCTCCCATGCTAGTAAATGAGGGTGATGTTCGAGAGAAGACGGTTGAGGTCAAGGATGCAAATATTGGAGATGATCATGGCAAGGATGGTGTGAGTGATGCTACAGAGGCGCCACAGAAGCTGAAGCCCATTCCTAGGTCTCCTTCTCCCTTCCCTCAAAGAATTAAAAAGAAGGAGAGCAATTCAAGCACTTTCTATCTATGCTGAAACAACTCTCCATCAACATTCCTCCTATTGAGGCGCTGGATAAGATACCAGGGTATGTGAAGTTTATGAAGGACCTGGTTATAAAAAAATGCACTGTAAGTTAGGAGTTCTCCCAAGAGCTTCAAACGCAGTGCAATTGCTACAAGGTCTTGGTGTAAAAGTAAAAAAATCTTAGTGCTTTTACCATACCCCACACTATTGGAGATACGTATTTCGCAAGGGAATCATGTGATCTCAGTGGCATCATAAATCTAATGCCCTTTGTGGTCTTTAAGAAGCTAGAACTCGGAGCCCTACTCCAACGAGTATGTAGATGTTGATGGTTGACCGTGCGGTGAAGAAGCCTATGGGGATACTTCATAATGTGCTTGTCAAAGTTGAGAAATTCATATTCCTCAAAGACTTTGTGATCCTAGATTGTGAAGTCAACTTCGACGTCCCAATCATCTTGGGAAGGCCATTCCTAGCCACTAGTTGGGCACTAATGGATATGGAAGCTGGTTAACTCAGGCGTAGATTGAACAATGAAGAAGTTGTCTTCACTAGATGTCAACCAATGAAGAGGCTAGATGATGTGAAGAAGGAAGTTTGGGCACTTGGTGAAGTCTGAGTAACCAAGTTGTCCAAGTCGTGTGGCAACAATAAGTTAGGCGCTACTTGGGAGGTAGCACAAGATTTTTTATGTAATAGTTGTAGTTGTGCTTTGTTTTTAGATTTTGGACTTGTAGGTAGATTTAATTTTTCACATTTTGGTTGTAATTTTGGACATTGGACTGGTTGCATATAGGGTAACATTGTGTTCTATGAAGAATGTGCATGTACATGACTGAGTCAGCTATATTTGGCTGAAAAGGCACCACGAAGTGTTTCTACGACTAATTCTACAGGTCGTATATCAATCTACGACCCGTACACCATCTCATCTAGCGAGCAAAAGGTTATGCACTCCAGTCCACGTTCTAACTTTACGGCCTGTAGATAAAACTACGGGTTGTGAATAGGGCTCGTGGACCCCAGGTAAATTTTCTAATTTCTTGACTAGGTGTTGAGATATCTATGACCAACTCTATGAGTCGTATCATAATCTATAACCCGTACACTGGTCCGTGAAACATAATCCTCAAAACTAGGGTTTGGACCTTCTACGAAACCATGATTTATGAGTCGTAAAACACTCTATAGGTTGTAATTGGGGTTTCGTAGAGTCTGAGCCCATTAGTTTTAACCGACTCGGTGAACATATAAATAATGGGATCAGAATATTTTTACCCCATTTTTCCCTAAATTTACGAGTCAAACCCGACAACCCCCCCTCCCCCTCTCATTCCTCCGATCACCGGCAAGAATCACCCCCACCATTTTCTAGCCACTTTTCAGGCGACCCTAGGGTTTCACAGCCTCACTTCCTCCTTCAATTCCTACAATTTGGTCACTCAATTTGGTAAGTTCTTGGTCTTTAAAAACCCTTATATTTAACAAATATTGTGTGATTTCGTGGGACCTAAATTGACGGGTATGGTTATTTGAGATGTGAACTCATGTGTGCTATTGTTGTGTTTAAAAGTTGAAACGTATAGTTGTCAATATGTGAACATGTATTTAGGCCGGAAATTGGTGTTTGCCTTGTCCATGTGTTTTGAATGGTGTGTTTGAAAACAATGTGATCACATACCATTTGAATTAAACAGATAGTTGTATTTGAAAGTTGGAATGTATAGTAGTCAATGTGTGAACATGTGTTTAGGCTAGAAATTGGTGTGTTTGCCTTGTCCTTGTATTTTGTATGGTGTGTTCGAAAACAATGTGATAATATACCATTTGACTTAAACTAATTATGTGCATTAAAAATTTGGTGTATGATGGCATGTGTTTGTGATTTTGATGCTAATTCATTCAAGCAGGGTGGGTGGGTTCGAGAAAGCATGTTAAATGTTTTTTGATGGGGTATATATGGGAGTTTTCATGCAGGGTGTTGGGTGTGTTGATATGAGTCATATGGAGTGTGTGTGTATTGCTTCGATACTGACCAAGTGTATTGAAAAAGTCGTATGGGGTCCGTATAGATGGACTTAGAAACTCAGGTTACTGGGTTTTCTGGTCTACTGGGGTCTTTTACGGCCCATGGAACTTTTCATAAGCCGTAATTTCCCCTCGTATGGAATTCTAGAAACCTGAAGGTTTTGAGAACCCATCATACGAGAGCTTCTACGAGTCATAGTCATAAGATATAGCTATGACTATGTAACCAAGTCTGACGTATTTTTGCATTTTGTTTCTCTACCTGTAGGGCTAACCATGTTGTGTAAACGTGTATGTTGTAGGTACTATGGTCCCAAAGCCAAGACGTGAGGATATTAAATCCATGCAGAGGAGGTCATAGATGAGACCTTGGGGGAGGAGGAGACCCCCGAGGTTAGTGGATCAATCGACATCCGATCTAATTCAGATGTTGATAGACCACAAACACGAGCTGCCACCAGACTTGAGTATACCCAGACTCAGGCCATTGTTGTTTGCACTCCCCAGTCTGACGAGGGAGGCAAAAACAAGAGCAGCTCCATTCAGATGACTCCGTCCAGAGAGGAGTCAGACTCAGAATCAGGATCCAATGATGAGTCGGAGACACAGTCCTCTGCTACACCACTACAGACATCACCATCACCTCCAGATGCTCTCACCAGTCAGTGGTGTGTTGCGAGCATGCTGGACATTTATACGAAGGGAGTATAGAGTAATGAAAGAGGAAAACCATCCCGCTTTATTTATGAGGAGCCTCAGATCATCTCCTCTGAATTAGACAGTGTCCTCGGTCTCCAAAACACCATCAGCAGATACATGCTCCAGTGGCTGACCAAATCAACAGGGAGGTACTCCTCGACCATAGTACGGGAGTTTTATGCATCATATGCAGCCACAGTTCTCAACACTCTTCCCAAAGGGAAGAAGCCCCTCGTTTAGCCTAGACTGATGCACACTAGAGTAAGAGGCCAGCAAGTGGACATCTCAGAGACCACCAGCCATCGCATGTTATTCGAGCCTGAGTTCCTAGCCCCCAGATCCACAGCAAAATACGACAGCAAAATGGGTAGACCAGGGACGTGGGTCTAATGAGAAACTAGAGCCGTAGAGTCGGCTTGATAAGATGGGTGGCAAGTTTGATTGCTGAGTAGGGCTCGAACCCTACATGGGTAGCCACTTCTTCGTAGCCTATTGTGAAGGCTTCTCTCAATTTTCCCACCAAATTTTTATGGGCTATTATGAGGTCACAGATTTGGCTGATGTTTGTAGACAACACATTAATGTCAGAGCATGCAGTTCTAGTTGCCAGCATCTTAGCTGGCTATGAGATAAATTGGGCTAGCCTTATCGCAAACCAGATCCACGAGGCGGCCTTGAAAAGGTCGACCTCCGTCCCTTTCCTTGCTTGATCTACAGACTAAGTCTAGAGTCAGGGGTGAAAAGCCTATATTAGTTCGACTCACTGATTGAGGTCCAGCGCACTTTAGATGCCAGCCTGATTAAGGATGAGGAGAACCCGGTGGCACTTCGGTGAGCACCATACCAGCCAGCTCCTATGCCTGAGATATTTGCGCAGACTAAGGTAGATGTGGAGAGGGTACCTATTACTACTACTCTTGCACCACAGGCCACCACTACACACACAACACCCGCTGGTATAGTTTACGTGTCCGCAGCGTCCATTCAGGCCATAGCGCAGTGACAAGCCCACACTGAGTCTTAGTTGACTCAGTTAGTTCAGCAAATCAGGCCCTGGGTCCGCCAGACTATTATAGAGTCTGAGGGGCTCATGTAGGCATACACTGTCACTATTATTCAGGATCAGCTTTTTCAGCCATGGATGCCCGTATTGATGCTTTTGAGTTGAGGGTCCAGCAGAGCCTGAGTATAGCATGGCCAGTAGATATGACGGCACTACAGATGGAGATCCAGCAGTTCCGAGTCGACATGACGGTAGCTTTGGCCACACCGGTGGTATTCCCATAGACTCTGCCCCCAATGTTGGTGGGGGATTATTTGCTCTTGAGGAGCCTTCACAGTCTTTCCACAGGAAATGGCCCCGCACTAATGATGATCCAGATACACTGCGGTTGCATGTGGGGATAACAGAGCAGGAGGAAATAAGGCTTGTCATGAGGCAGTTGAGGCACGAGGTGGACATGCGACAGGCTTGAGAGCTCGAGATGAGGAGGTCGCCATGCAGGTTGATGGTGGCCAAACTCAGCCACACGCTGACGCTTAGGCGCCCAGATATGTTTCTTTTGATCCTAGTATTTTATTTTTCATTTTTGTGGTGTATTGAGAATAATGCACCTCTTTTTTGATGGGGTGTAGGTAGTTATAGGCCTCAGTGAAGTCTGAGTAACCTTGGCCTATTTTAATGACCTGGCCCGACACTGTGAAGTATTGTCCGCTCTTGGGCCTAGCCCATCACGGATTTATCCTTTTGGGCTCACCCCAAAAGTTGCCTCATGGTATTAGGTCCAAACCTTTGCTTAAATAGCCCAGGACTCTCCCTCTCTTTTTTGATGTGGGATTTGCCTAAGTGAGCCAGGCGTTACGTATCGTCATCCCTACACCAGTAGGGATCAAAAGGTGGAGATTGTTGAATTTCCATCAGACGAAAACCCTACGGGCCGTAGAATCATATGCGGGATATAGAGGTATGTCGTAGAAGATAATTCCATAATGGATGCAACAGTTCACGAAAGCCCGATCACTAGCCATAAAATGTTATATGGCCCGTAGAGTACCTTATATAGCCTGCCGACCAAATTGTCCTAATTAGTTTTGGTTTTGTATTTTAAACACTATAAATAGGTTTTTTAGATTGTTCTTTTTAGAGAACGAAGAGGGAACAGTAGAGGAACATTAGAGAGTTTGAGAAACACTTGTAAAACTTTGATTCATCTTTCTATTTCAATCTGGTGATTCTCATTGAAGAGTTTGGTTTCTTATGCTTAATTCTCTTGTGTAAGTGCTCAATATTGTATTCACACTGATCATGAGTAGCTAAATCCACAACTAGGGTTGTGGGAACCATGAAAAACTAACAAGGTAAAATCGGATAATTCGTAATTCTTGAAAAGTGTGCATGCATGTATTAATTAAGTTTGTTCATATTGAATAGTTTTTAATGGTGGACAACATTAGAACCCACCTAGTGTTACTGACTAGATCAAGGTAGTAATGAAAAGAAAAAAGAGATTAATTAACAAGATTCGGTTGATGTTTCTCGTCTAGTCAATTGAACTGGGCCAAGGGGAGGTTGTACTGGGACAATAGGTAAGGGTTAGTAATGTCACATTGTGGGAATGGACCAAATCACGTAGTTAAATTCGCCTTTTGCCTGGGCCAAAAGGTTCGGTGAACTTAACTTATTGTTCTGCATGCTACACACTGGAGAAGAATTCGATTATCTGATAATATTGAGTTAGGAAATCATGGGAAATACAATACCCTAGATCCTCTTCATACTGGTTTAACACTTGTTTCAGATTAGGATTACTTTTTATAATTGTTATACCACCCTCTCCTCGGGGAGATAAGTTGGTTAATTAATCCGAATTGCAATTGAATTCTTCTAAGTCTACTATATTTCCTATGGGATTCGACCCTAACCTTGGTTAGATTATATATCTTGACAAAGACCGCTTTAGCCTCAAAAAAGAGGTGTAGATTAGGCGACATCACATACCTTGTTATGATTTGATGAAGAAAAATTGAAAAAGATGCAAGAAGCTTGAAACTCTAGCCTTTCCTTGGCACTTGGGGGATTCTATAGTTAGGTTAACATGAGAATGAGAGAAATGAAATGAATTTTATGGAGTAATAGGACGGAAAGGGGCTAATTTGAGGCTTAAACGACATAGCATTAGGCATAAAATATCAAGAAATGTCGCAAATTCCCTTTCTAAAAATCCTGTCGGGACCATCTACGAGACCCATCTATAGGTTATAGATTGAACTATGGTCCATAAAATGGGGTTTCGTCCTGTTAGATTTCATCCCTTCTAAAGTCATCTCCAAAACTTCATCCATAATCCAATTTACGATTTGTAAACGAGTTTACGACTCATCTTGTTATCCATACTTCAAATTTCAGAACCCCATTTTCCATCCACTTTGGCCACCATTCCAATATTACTAATTACGGCCCGTACAATAAATTTTGACTCATAGTTAACCCTTTGTACATTGAAGGTACCCCAAACTTAGGCTACTGGAAATTGCCTCCTTGAACCACAAGCACATAGTATGGTTCGTAGTTCCTTTTACAGACTGTGAAATCCACTTGTAAATCCCACTTACACTTGGTAAAATTTTCAACCCAGGACCCCAGACCACGAGCCTAGTCTATGACACATAGACTAAACAATGAGCCATCAATTGGGTTCGTACTCTTTTCATACTTTCTAACATGTGGTGCCTTACAAGTTAATTGATAACAGATGCACAAATCATATGACCAACAACAAGAGATCTTTAAATCTAGATAGATATTTTATTCCCAAAGTCAAAATTGGAAATGGAGAGTATCTCGTGGAAGAAAAAGAAGAACAGTTTCTGTTGAAAAAAATTTTAGGTTTGAAACTTATAAGTGATGTTCTTTTTGTTCTTTATCTTGATCAAAACCTCTTAAACGTTGGATAACTTCTTGATGGTTATAAAGTGTTGTTTGAAGAAAAAGCATGTGTCATTAAGGATGCTGATAATAAGGAAATATTCAAGATCAAGATAAAGGAAAAAGTTATGCCTTGAACCTATTGGACGAGAAGCAAGTAGCAGTTGTCCAATTTGAAAATAACTCAAAATTACGGAACAAAAGACTCAAGCATTTTCATCATGATTGCAAAGAAAATTAACTAGCAGAAGGTCTCCCAAGCCTTGAGAAGAACCTGCCTGCTCGGGAGGCTTGTCAGTGTGAGAAGCAAACAAGGTTTGCTTTTAGAATTCATCATGGAGGGCAAAGCAAAATTTGCAACTTAATTACACTAATGTAGGTGGACCTCAGAAAATGATATCTTTAAAAGGTAGTAAGTATTATACTGCCTTTATTGATGATTGTACTAGATATTGTTGGATTTATTTTTTGAATTTTAAATTTGAGGTTACTAATGTATTATAGAAATATAAGGCTTTTATGAAAAACCGGAGTGATTGCAGATTTCGGGTGATAAGATACGATAATGGAACCAAATATACTTTTGAAAAATTCATCAAGTTCAATAATGAAACAGAAATTTAGCATCAGCTAACAGCACCCTATATTCCCCAACAAAATGGTGTACCAAAAAAGAATAATAGGATGCTAATGGAGATGACATGGTGTTTGCTTCATCAGAAAGGACTACCAAAGAAATTTTGGGCTGAAGCTACAAATAATGCAATATTTCTGCTAAATAGATCGCCAACTAAGGCCTTGCATAAGAAGACACCATTTGAGGCTTGACTTGATTACAGGCCTTTTCTAACTAATCTAAAAATATTTGATTTTCTTTGTTTTTATTATGTACCTTAGGTGAAAAGAGATGAGATGGATTTTTATATGCGATGCACAAGGAGCTCAAAATGATAAAAAAAAAAAAGAACAATATATAGGAGCTGGTTGACAAACCATTGCACAAGATGGCTATTGGCATCAAGTTGGTTATAGGATCAAGCTTAGTCCACATGGTTCTATAAATAAGGTAAGGCTGGTTGCAAAAAGAGTATTTACGAATATTTGGAGTAGATTTTTTAGAAACTTTAGCTCCTGTCGCTTGTTTGGATACTATAAAAATGTTGTTAGCTTTAGAAGCTCAACATGGATTGAAAATTCACCTGCTTGATGTGAAATCAGCTTTTTTCATGGCTACCTTGGAAAAGAAATCTTTGTAAAACATCCTAAAGATTATTCTATCAAAGGAAAAGAAGGCAAAGAGTACCTTCTAAAGAAGGCATTGTATGATTTAAATAAGCTCCTAAAGCTTGGTATAGAAAAATTGGTGCTCATCATCTAAGCTTAGGCTTTCAAAAAAGTCTTAGTAAGTCTATACTCAATATTAGAAAAAAAGATTTTGATTTAACCATTGTCTCTTTGTATATAGATGACTTGCAAGTTACAGAAAGCAATTTGGACTTGATCAAATTGTTCAAGACTGAAATGGTGGAAGTTTTTGAGATGACAGGCCTTGGTGAAGTGTTCTACTTCTTTGGAATGGAAATTCAACAAAAAGGACATGAGATCTTTTTATGACACTAGAAATATGCTAAAGAAATTATCATAAAGTTCAAAATGAAAGAATGCAAGTCTACAACAACTCCTGTGAATCAAAAGAAGTAGTTTTGCAAAGAAGATGGAGCCCAAAAAGTTGATGAAGGTCTTTATAGGAGCCTGATAGGTTTCCTAATGTACTTGAATGCAACGAGGCCAGATATTCTTTATGTTGTGAGTTTATTTTCAAGATATATGCATTTGCTAGCGAAATTCAATTTCAATCAGTTAAACATGTGATTAGATATGTTAAAGGTACTGCAAATTTTAGCATAATGTTCAAATAAACATCAGAGTTTCAGTTTTTTAAATTTTTTAATAGTGATTGGGTTGGTAGCTCATATGATATGAGAAACACCTTAGGTTATTGTTTAAAGTTTTGGCTCTGTAATGTTTTCTTTAGTGTTCAAAGAAGCAAGATATAGTGGCTCAATCTACAGCTGAAGCAGAGTACATTGCAGTTGCATCAGCTATGAATCAAGCTCTTTGGATTCAGAAGCTGCTAGCAGATTTGTATGTGGAGCAAAAAAGAGAACTGAAGTCTTTGTTGAAAATCAAGCTTCAATTTCAATTGCAAATAATCTTGTTTCACATAGCAAGACAAAAAATTCAAAATCAAGTTTTATTTCTCGAGGGAGGTGCAAAAGAATGGAGACATAGTCTTAGTACAAAGCAAAATTGATTTTCAGAATGCTGATATTTTAACTTAGGCTCTACTTGGAGCAAGATTTGAGTTTCTCAATAAAAGACTTGGTGTTGCTGCTCTTGAGTCAAAAAGGAATGTTGAAAGTAGTACCTCAAAAGCTAGAGATTAGTTGTACTTTCTATTGTATCTCAAAATACAACTTAAAAGTAGGATCAAATTCAGATAAATAAGCTGCAATGTTATGCATAATCTTATGAGTTTGTTGCTATTTTTTAGACTTTAGTTATTAGAGATAATATTAATTTATTTTACTCCTTTTCTTTAGCTTTTGCAGTCATGCATTCATGTATTTAGATTCCAACTAGTAACTTAAGTCAGTAAAATATGTGCTTTTTCTTTCTTGATCAATATTTGTTTTCTTCTCTTACAATGTTGACTAATGTGGTCAGGTGGAAGTTAGCTTACATAGCAGTTGTGATTTTTACTCTTCAACAAAATAAAATTTCCTTCTCTTCTTTTGCAAGTTTCTGGTGTCGGTTCACCATTTTCTCTTCTTCTATCGATGCAAGGAACTTGACATATTTATCTCTTACTAAACAGTGAGAAAAAAGCTCAAGACAACTTCCAGGTTCTTTTATGACAAAGGCAGAAGCAAATTTTGGTGAGATGAAATTTAGCTCAATTAGAGTTCTAATGCAATACATACATCACCTCTCAAGAGTAAAAACAGTGTACATAATAATTCTTTCAGACTTGATTGCCCTGGAATTTACCGGGTGACTATTCATAGCAGTGCACCCTTAAGAACTTAAAAAGCAAAGTCAATCAACTACATCTTGTCTTCAAGTGCTGCAATCTCGTATCTAACTTCTTCCAAATGTTCATTTATTGCTGTTACTGCATCTTGAACTCCTTTGATAGCCTCCTTGAGAGCATTATCAAATTCTGCATCAGCTTCTGCTTCTTCAGTGCCTGAAGCTTCGGTTATCTTCTGGATGTGCACACATTCATGACCTGTTGGCTTACTAAATATACAGTTTTCATGGCTCACCAAACGTTCTGAGGGGCGGCCAGCTCTTTTCAAGACTTGTATCGTCGCGGTCTGCCAGACAAGTTGCAAGAAAACATCAAGCAATGGAATATTGCCATGTGTCTCAAATATACAGGACTACATACATAGCAACACTTTGAATATCGAAAATTTGGACTAATTCTTGGCCATTGGAGATATTGAGAACCGTCGGAGATGTTGCTTATGAGCTATCCCTACCTTCGGCTTTTTCAGCTCTTCACCCAAAATTTTGCATGTTTTGATGCTGCGCCAGTATGTTCCACATGAATCTCTTGTGCTTTAGTTATCATATTATTTGTTTTTTGTTTTTTTTTTTTGGGGGGGGCCCGGATTCTGGAGAGGAGAAAATAGACCCACTTTGTTCCAATTTATATAGAATGATTTCTTGGAAACAATCTCTCTACCTTTGAGATAGAGGTAAGGTGAAACTAGGATACATAGGATGAGAAATGTTAATCATGGGAAGACAGTTTGAGCACAGATTCTGGAGAGGATACAACATACCCACTTAGTTCCAATTTATATAGAATTCTTCCCTTTTTAATTTGTTGCTAAGAGATCGACATCTTTCGACATTTAGAAACACAAACTATTACAGGTCCATTTTTCCCTTAAGGGATTGACATCTTTTGACATTTAGAAACACAAACTATTACAGCTCCATTTCTCCCTTAAGGAAATGCTCTTAAAGGAAGTGTAACACAAGAAGTTAAAAATCATTAGATCCTTGAGGGTACTTTTCATTGTCGTACGCATATAGGCTATCTTCCTTTCTTAAAGTCGTCTCCAGCCAAACACAGCCATAGAAAATAAACATAGTATAGTTCTCAGAAGTCTAAATCTTTGTGCATTACCATCATTATAATGCTCTTAACACCACATCTATTATCATTGTCATTATGTTTATTAATTGAATCTACCATTAGCTTTTGCTTTAGTTTCTGGAAAATATTTTTCAAATCTTCTGGAAAACTTTCTGAACTTTTTTTTTTTGGTCAGAGCTAGGCTACTAAAAATTGATTTAAAAACAATCTAATCTCCGTATCTGCGGATATTCAGGGATGAAAAGCATCTACAAGAAGAGAAAGCTCTCATCCAAGTTTGTTGCATAATTGCACAACTATGATTACAGATATAACACTTTCTTTAACTTGGCATTTGCTTACAAATACAACAGTTGAGACTGAAATTTCTGAACATCAAAGAAACAAGCAAACCTGACGTGTTATGTTATTTTCTAAACTCCAGCCTCTTTGAATAAAGTTACTTAAGACACACATAGTCTAAGCACAATTAAATTTCGGTTACTTTCTCTCGAACTCCTACTTTGTAATATGATTAAATATATAATACGTTTTCTATTCATTATTTGATTACAAATATAACATGTTTTCTATTTGGTATTTGATTAAAGAATAAGATACCACACTTATGACTGTGAAACTATTTCGAACATCAATAAAACTAGCAAAGCTTATGTTTTATGCTATTTTCCAAACTCCAACCTCTACGGATTATGTAACTTAAGATATACAGAGTCTAAGCAGTTAAATCAGAGATGGTTTCCCTCAGTCTTCTCTTTAGTAGATAATCTGTAAACATATATCAAACTTTCTTGTTGAGAACAAAATTATGATGCGAGCTCAAGTATGAAAAGAAATGTCCATGAAAAGTTTTGGGAAAGAGGAAATTGTTGAGTAACTTTCTCAGAATTATTAGAAAAGTAAACAATGTAAGGCCAATGAATAAAATTGCTAAAATTAATTTGAAGTTGCGGCATGGAAGCTATAGAGGGTGTTTGAATTGGCTTATTATGAATGTTTTTAGATTTTAAGCTCTATTTCTATCTTTTGTGGTGTTTGGAAAAAAATAAAAAATGGTTTTAAGCACTTCGTTTAGGGCAACAAAATATAAAATAAGCTAAAAGGTGGAGATGGTCAACTTATGACCTTTAATTTTGAGCTTAGTAGCTATTTTAAAAAAGTCAATCCAAATACCCTCTTAGTCTGGACCACATCTATGAATTAGAAGTCAAGTCCTGATTGATATTTGAACTGAATAAGGTACAGTGATATTCTTTACATACTGTAAAGATATCAAGAAAGTAAGTCGTACAAAAGATGATCTTCAGATAAACCCATCACACTATTATGAAACCTTTAGATGACTAGAATAATGGTGTGAACGCGCACACACATAAAAAGGAGAATAATGGAAATTAAAAGCAAAATAAAAGGAGAAGATGAATCAGAGAAAGTGGTTGAGTATCAATTGAAGCAAAGGGAATTGTAGAGTGGTAGGGGTTGGCCGTGGGAGAAGAGAGAATGGCAGAAGTATATGGAAAATTTGAAGGAGATGATGGAAGTGGAAAAAAAAGTGAAAAAGGATTGAAAAAAATTAAGTGGATTTTCACTAGGTATACTGTTGTTTGAGGTGGCATGTCATGGCGGCGTATACAATACACTGCCCCTCATAAAATTGATTCTTTTTTGAGAGGGTATTAGATTCACTTTGGACGAAAAAATGGGTGGGGGAAAAGAGGGAGGGGGTAAACAACCACTCATAAAGTTGAACAATGAACTGTGTAACTAAGTTTTTAGGACAAGTTTAGGAGGCGTATGCATTTTCTCAATGTTTTAACTACATTAAGAAGAGCCACTGATGCACAGAAACTCTCATACTTTTCCGTATCTGAATTGCCACTACATGCTATTTATTGTGTTTCGGTTATCGTTTTATTTTGTTGTGGTTATTGTCTTTTTTGTAGATTGTAGTTTGTGATGTCTTCAATTCTTCTGTTTTCCCCTTTTAAATCTGCTTCGACATGCATTACTTGAGCCAAGGGCCTTTAGGAAACAACCTCTCTACTTCCACAATATAGGGGTAAAGTCTGCGTACACTTTACCCTCCTCAAACCACACTTGTAGAATTACATTGGGCACGTTGTACTGATGCACAGAAGTAAAAGTCAAACAGAACATAAACTATTTCACAGCTAATATCTATAGTAAAATACTGCAAATTCAGCAACAGAAATACCAGTTGCAGCTTCATCTTTTCCTGATTTTGAACAGATCTCAAAAGTAGAGACAGATCCTCTCGGAAGCAATGGGCAGTTAGAAATTGAGACTCCATCTCAAGGACCTGGAATGATGAAGATGCTCAGAAATTGCAAACATGATACCATTGTTCAGAGCTATATGTCAAACCACAGTTCGTAGGATTATAACAGACTGGCAGAGTTGGGGAATAATGAATGACGAAAGTAAAGGGGTAATGATAAGAGTATTATTAAGGAGCTTGTGGATAAGATGGATAAACTGTATCTCATGTTTGCTTATGCATTAAGTGTAGGATGGTAGTTGAGGCCTATGTTGCTCGGACTCTCCAAAAATGTTGCCGCTCGTCTGATTCTCCAAAAATACACTACTTTTGTAGTATCCGGCACGCGCCCATCGATATATTTAAAGAGTCCAACCAAAACATAGACTGAGGCTTTCTACCTCTGAATACTTCTACAATCAGTCTTTGTAAGACTATTATACATAGTAAGAAAATTTATAAGAGTGGCAGAACTTGGTGCGGGTCAACAGGAGGGAAAAGGTCAAAGATGAACTTTTCACCCTATCCAGAAGGACGGTCTTCTTTGATAAGAACGGATCAATTAAGGAGGGATTTATCATAGGCAGGACTAAGTATGGATTTGAGTGAACTGTTATTACAAAGTAAAGATGGGACAAACGATCCGATCTCTAATCCTGTCTCCCCCTCCTTTGAAAACAAACCAGAAGCTGGATTAATATCTGCATGATGCACCACCATACTAACCTGTTTTGAACAATCATTAAATTCAGCAGTGATCTCACTGCATAGCTGTTGGTAAGTTGATTCTACTCCTGAAGCCATATAATCTTCAAAACCTCTGTAAGTCAAAGGGCATGAACAGACCATTTAGAACTTCAACATATCCAGACTAAAAGATAAAAGAAAGATTATACCTTCTTATGCTCTAAAAGAAAACACTAAGCCGCAGGTCATAGCAACCAGAATTTACATGAAAGAAGCTACAGTTAAGATAATCGATCGTATTGGTTTCTACCCATAGGTAGTGCAAATTAGGAATGACAAATAGAAATACTGATCCACAGTTAAAACATCATTTCAGTAAGTAATGACTATTATAAGGATTGAATGTCATATCGATTATCCATCTCCATCATCTTCCATGCTTGTTCTTCTCCTTTACTTTTTCCATTTAGTCTTTTCAGGATTAGGATTCTGTAATTTCCAAGATATCACTGGAATTTGGCAAAACAAAAAGATCCTTTCTTCTTATCAGCAAATATTTGTTTTCATTTACATAGAGGAACCAAGGAGGTGCAACATGATTTGGGGAAAAACAAATTCAACTCCAAAGAGATCAACCAGTCCATTTAATAAGCTATTTCATTCATGTATCTATGTTTATACCAAAAAAAATCTTAGAACACATAAGTCTCTGCATGGCGTGCAAACTTCCTAGCAGCTTCTATTTCTTTACTTGGAATTAGGCAGGGGAGTCATTCCCTGAAGATTTTGATGTGTTTTTCTGGCCAACCAATTACTTGGTCAACATGGAATTGAGCATAAATGAGGTGGAAAAAACACTCTTCACTTCTAAAGGGAGAGGTAAGAATTGCCAATAATTATTCTGAAACAGTTATTGCTGGTAATTATTACAAGCTGACTTTTCAAATTCTTTTAGTTTTCTCTATCAAATTTAGTATTCTTTTAACACTCCTCTTCCATTCTTTTTTCCTTCTCTCCTAAAGATGTGTTGGTTTTGGTGCTATTACATTTTTTATGAGCTTTTATATTTAAAAGTATCTTACATGCTTTATTATCTTTATCGAAATGAATTAAGTTTGATGAATTTTGGTTCATAACCATAACAGTTTGAAAAATAATAGCTCAATAGATCCAATGCTAGAGGTATTAAGTGGATTATGTCAGGTAGAACAGACAAGGCATCATCAAGCTGGAATACTAAGGGGGAAGGCAGCACTAAGAAAAGCAAATGGATAATCGTCCCAGCAGTAATATAGTGGACTACATGTAAGGAGAAAAACTCTAGATTCTTTGAAGGCAACAACAGCTCTATACAAAAGTAAAAACTGAAATGCAATATTAGATTTTGTTATCGGTGTAGTTCAGATTCTAAAAACAGAATAAATACACTCTTGATTGATGATGTGGCGCAGAAAGTGTGGGAAAAATAAGTTTACAGCTGATTAATTTTTCCAGTAGACTTGCCGAATATTGACCTTTTCTCTTTCAAACAGCTCAGATTTTACATGCCACGATTACTGTTTTACTAAAATCCATTCATCTTCCGTCTTTAGAAATTATGGGGGATAATAGAATATATCTCAACCAAGGGTTTGAATCATATGACATTACCAGATGGACTTCGAACAATGTTCCATGGTATGACTGGGTGGAAAGAAGCAGAAATATGTTAAGAGGGTGGTTATGCTCAATGAGAAGGTGTTAGAATGGATTCGTTTCATTCTTAGAGAAGCATAATCGGACCAAGAAAAAAGCTGGTCTGCAGATTCAAAGACCAGGTGGCAGAAATCTTTGGTACGAGGAAGCATAACTCTCATGGGAGATACATGAGTATTCTCTCACTGAAGGGAGAGGACAGAGCAGTTACTATTTTACCCGAGTCAAACATGAATGCTGGGCAGAAAAGTGTGGTATTTAAGATTCAAAGTTTAATTAAATGCTCACCACAGAAGGAGAAGCAGCCCCAAAGCAGGAAACATGACTAAGATGCCTTGAGCAAAAGCAGTTACGTTCAGCAAATGACAAAGCAATAGCTCTGAGATAATCACAACCAAAGGTAAAGAGACTGAAACCAATCTTTCAACCAGAAGACGACCCTCTGAAAAGCAGGATTTCATAAATAACAGTGACGCCAAAATCAACGATCAAGGAGTGCTGGGAAGATGTGTCCTTTAAGGCAAAAGAAAAGTCCGGACAGTTTTAATGATTCCTATAATCAATACAAAAGCTAAGGTGAAATTGAAGAAAATGGAAATACTTTTTATATATAAATTTTTGTCACTCCATTTCCTTTAATCTCCTTTTAGGATTCTCCTCAAGTTCTCACACAATATCTTACAATTTAGGTTTTGTGACTCTAATTTTAGATATTTTATTTATTTTAGGTGAATCCATGCACCCATATTTAAATATGGATCCATATCCCTACAACAACAACATACCCAGTGGGATCCCACAAGTGGGGTCTGGGGAGGGTAAAATGTACGCAGACCTTACCACTACCTCATAAAAGTAGAGAGGTTATTTCCTGGGAACCCTCGTCTCAACAAAAACCAAAAGCAGAACTATAGAAATTAGATCATGAAGGATCCGTAATCTAGATCTACACCCATATCGGACACCCGCGCCAGAGTTCAAGCAACTTAGATACTCAATACTCTAGGATAGATTTTCCTAGGTTTTCAAGCCAAGATCTGAGGACTGTTATACAAAGTAGATCAAGTTTTCTCTATAGATGAGATTTAGAATGATCAGAGGGTGAAGGCTGCATCTACCCATTTGGATGGCGATGCTATTGCTTGGCGCAGATCTTACATGAGATCTAGAAATTCAACTTTGGATCGCACAAGGACTGAATATGTTCTAGCATTGAATGAAAGGCTTGGGGATGCTTTTCGAAGATCCTATGGAAGCAATTAAGAGTTTGCATCAAACTGGTAAAGTCAAGGATAACCAGGCTGAATTTGACAGGTTGCTAACTGAGGTTAATTTGTCTATGGAGATTGCTATAAGCTATTTTTTGGATGGTTTAAAAACCGAATTGAATGAGGCAGTTAGGATGCGATCACCTAGAACTCTAATGCAAGCTTACATGCTCTCTAGGTTGCAGAGGTCTTTGAGGCACAAGAACAAGCATGGGGGAGCTAAATCTATTGGTAAGACTCAGCATTCCATTTTACCCACTACATGTCCCACTAGTTATCAAAACTATCAGAAACCATACACCAATAATTTTTCGGCACCCACCAGTTCCTCAAGAAACCTTTTGACTCTGTCAATAATAAACCAAACAAATTTCATAAGAAACTGTTAACTGTTGCTATAATTGATGAAAAGAGGGCTAAGGGACTGTGCTTCCTTTGGGATGAAAAGTATGTGAGAGGACATATTTGCAAGGCCAAGAAACAATTATTTTTGGTAGAAGTGGATGATGAAGAGATAGGGAAGAAATTCAAGTGCAAGGTTACTTGGAAGAACCAGTTCCAATGGAAGATGCGCATGAGGTTAGTGATGAAGGTACTACCATTTCTCTTCAAGCTTCTATTAGGACTACAGGATACCAAACTATTAGAGTTACTGGTTATCATGCGAGGCAACCGTTGCAAGTTTTAATAGATATTGTAGTACACACAATTTTATTGATGAAGAAGTGGCCAAGAAATTGGGTTGAAAATTCAGTTCCATCAGTGAACAATCACTTAGTGTAGCTGATCGGACGAAGGTTCAAACTACAGCAATTTGTTTAAACCTTCATTTGTTATTGTAGGGAACTGCTTTTTCTTCTGATTTCCTTTTGTTACCATTAGGAAATGTAGACACAGTCCTAGGTGTGCAGTGGTTGAACACATCAGGCATGATTTTGTTTGAATTTCAGAACAGGACAATTGAGTTTGTATACCAAGTCAAGAAGCATGTTTTGAAGGATGCAACTACTCAAGGCAATTATAGCTAAAGCATTAAAAAAAGGGAGATTAAGGAGCAGGTCCAAGTCTTTATGTTGACCTTGATCACACCTGAAGATTCAGAAAACCAATGCAACAGTATCCAGGCTACACAAGGTACTGATATTCCCTCAGATTTGGTGCCACTGATTACACAATATGATGGTATTTTTGAGGTTCCAAAGACTTTACCTCCTCTCAGAGGACCCTTTGATCATAGAATTCCTTTGATAGAATCAGCTACACCTGTTAGCAAGAGACCTTATAGATATCCTAGTCTGAAAAAGGATATTATGGAGAAGTTGGTCCAAGAAATGTTGGGTCAACGGGTTATTCCACAAAGTGCTACCCTTAAGCATCTCCGGTTGTATTGGTTGGGAAGAAGGATGGGAGTTGGAGGCTTTGTGTTGATTATAGAGAGCTCAATCATTTGACAGTGAAAGATAAATTCCCAATTCCTATGTAGAGGACTTATTGGATGAGTTGGGACAGGCTCGAGTATTCTCTAAGATTGATCTTAGAGTTGGTTATCACCAGTTGAGGATGGCAACATCAAATGTGCATAAAAAGCATTTAAAACTCATGAAGGCCATTATGAGTTTTGGTTATGCCTTTTAGCTAACTAATGCACCTTCTTCATTCCAATCACTTATGAATTCTGTTTTTAAACCTTTATTGAGGAAGTCAGTTTAGGGTTTTCTTGACGATATACTGATTTACTGTAAGAACATGTCTACTCATTTGGTGCATCCACAAGCTGCGTTTAAAATTATGCAGCACCACAAGCTTTATACTAAGGGTTCTAAATGTGCTTTTGGTGTTTTGGAAGTGGAATATTTGGGTCACTTTATAAGTCCTGCTGGAGTTGCAACTGATTCTAAGAAGATAGATGTTGTTAAAGCATGGACAATACCAACAACTGTGAAGCAATTGACAGGCTTCCTTGGCCTTGCAGATTACTACAGAAGATTTGTTAGAGGCTTTGGTGTTATTGCAAGACCCTTTAATGAGTTGTTAAAGAAAGATAAATTCACATGGCATGAGTAAGCTACTGCTGCATTTGAGAAGCTCAAGGAAGCACTTATCACTGTTAGTACACTAAATACTCTTGAAATTTAACTAAGTATAAAAAGCACAAAGAAGAGGTTAAAATTCCAGCATTACATTAACATCGAGAACATCTGAATATGTACAAGAAAAAGATAACTATTTCCTATCTATTAGCCACTTACAAAGTGGATAAAAACTGAATAGGAAAATGTCCCACTAATCAGCCATAAAAGGCCACTAATTCAGAAAATAAGCAACTAACTTTGACTAAGTCTTTTGCTAGGAAATAGGAAAGCTGTAAACTAAAAACATAGTAAAAAAATAGTAAAAAAACACTAAGCTGGAAGTTAAGAAATGCCAATTGGCTAACACTCCTTGGCATTTTCTTGATGAACACACATTCTTTGCCTCAGATCTTCAAACCTTTCCTTTGGCAGAGACTTAGTGAAAATGTCAGCTAGCTGGTTCTCGGATGAGCAATGAACAAGCAACACTTCATTGGACTTTTGGACTTCTCTAATAAAATGATACTTGATCTTGATGTGCTTAGTTCGACCATGAAACACTGGGTTTGTTGAGATTGAAATCGCGGAATTGTTGTCACACATCTTCCTGGTGGCTTCAGTTTGTTCATGGCCCAAATCCTACATCTTCCTTAGACAGATAGCTTGGTTTACAGAAGATGCAGCAGCTATGTACTCAGCTTCTGCCATTGATTGAGCTGTAATTTCTTGTTTCCTAGAGATCCAACTAAAACAACGTGGCCCCAAACAAAATAGATATCCAGAAGTGCTTTTTGGAATCATCAACGCCGCCACCCTAATCACTGTCAGAGTAACCGAACAGATTCAGTCACTTCAGTAGATGTTGGAAAAGAAATTCCAAACTTATGGTTCTTTTAATATTCTTTAACACTCTTTTAGCCATTGTGAAGTGTGTGTCTCTAGGAGAATGCATGAACCTAGAGAGCAAACTTACAGCAAACAGAATGTCAGGTCTGCTTGTGGTTAGATATAGAAAGCTACCAATTAAGCTTCTACACATACTATCATCCACTTTTTTCAGAATCCTCATCCTTGCCAAGCTTCACACCAGTAGATATTGGAGTACTCACAGGTTTGCAGTCTTGCATTTTGAACCTGTTTAGAATATCTGAAATGTATTTCTGCCAGCATATAAATATTCCATGGCTGGACTGCAAGACTTCCAAGCCAAGGAAGTACTTCATGACCCCAAGATCAGTCATTTCAAAGACTTTCTCCATTTCATCCTTGAACCTTTGGATTAGTTCTATTTTGCTTCCCGTAACATGCATGTCATCCACATAACTTGAGACAATTAAGGACTCACCATCCATGACTTTCACATACAGGGTAGCTTCACTTTGACTTCTACTAAAGCCAAGTTGGATGAGATGATTGTCCATCCTTTCGTACCATACCCTAGGGCTTGTTTTAGGCCATACAAAGCATTTGCTAAGAGATAAACTTGATCCTCTTTTCTAGGAATTGAGAAACCATCAGGTTGCTCTACATAGATCTCTTCAGCAAGCAAACCATTCAAAAAGGCCGATTTGACATCAAGGTGATGAATCTGCCAGGAACTATGGGATGCAAATGCAAGAATAAGCTTGATCGTGACATACAATCGACACCATATTGTTGTGCATATCCCTTCACCACCAATCTAGCCTTATACTTGCAAAAAACTGAGCCATCAGGATTGAGTTTTGCTTTGAAAATCCATTTAACACCAATCACCTTGCAATTTCTAGGCCTATCAACGAGCTACCAGGTTCCATTCTTCTCGATCAGGTCTACCTCTGCTTGCATAGCTCTCCTCCATGCCTGAGAATCTTGTGCTTCAGCATGGCATACACGATCTCACCATCTAGCATTATTATTGTTTCAACCTTGATTCCTCGGTGGCCTTGGAAATTTGTTGGTTCAGAGACAACCAAATTGCACCGCTAATAGACATCTTTTAAGGATCGAGTGCCCCGCACTGGTACGTCATCTACTAGTTCATCTTCCATAAGTTGAGGTTGCTCTTTTAAATCAAAAAAAGTGGTCTTCTGATTTTTCCAATCCCAAGTAGCTGCTTCATCAAACTTCACTTCTCAGCTTAGAATTAGCTTTTCTTTTCTTAAACAGAAAATACTGTATCCTTTGGATGAACTATAGGCCATAAATATGCCCTTCTGAGCCCTGTTGTCCAGCTTACTCCTCTTTGATCCTGAAACTTGATAATAACACATACACCCAAAGATTTTGAGATGGTATACCGATGGTTTGTTCCCACACCAAGCTTTGTATGGAGTCATGTCCTGCAAGGCCTTAGTAGGTAATCTGTTCAGCAAATATATTGAGGTATTGACTGCCTCCGCCCAAAATTGATTTGGAATCTTCTTTTTAAGCAAAAGACACCTGGCCATCTCCATTACTGTCCTGTTCTTCCTTTCAGACACGCCATTTTGTTGTGGAGTGTACAGTAATGTCAATTGACGTTCAATACATGTGCTATTAGAAACTCCATAAATTGAGAACAAGTATATTCTCCTCCATTGTCAAACCTCAAAGCTTTAATCTGAGATTACATTAATTCTCTACTAAAGCTTTCAATTGTTTAAAAACATTAAATCCCAACACATTCTGGTGTAGTCATCAATAAAGAGGGGAAAATATTTGTTACCACTCAAGGAATTTGTTTACATTGGGCCGCAAACATCTGTATGAATGAGCTGAAGTTTCTGGTTAGCTCTCCATACTTGATTTGATTGAAATGGCAATTTTGTTTGCTTGCCTTGTTGGCAGGTTTCAAACTTGATCATTAGAAAGAATTTCAGGAATATTTTCCACTAGATCCTTCTTTTTCATCTCTGCGATGCTTCTCAGATTGAAGTGACCAAACCTTTTATGCCATAGGTTTGTACATGTTTGTGAAGTAATGGTGTAAGCCTGCTCAGTTATTTTCTCCCAATCAACTAAAAACATCATATTGCTCATCTTGACACAAAACAGTTCTACTCCAGAAGAGTCAAAAACCACACATTCACGGTTCTTAAAATGCAGAGAATAATATTTTCAAGCATTTGTCCAACACTTAACAAATTTTGACTCATATCAGGTGTGTACAAAACATCAGGAATAGTTTGATACCTGATATTGTTGAGATAGACACTGTACCTCTGCCTTTGACATCTACAGCCTCACCATTTCCCACTTTTACCTTGGATTTGTAAGTATCATCAAGGAATTTGAACATTCCAGCATCATTGCACAAGCGATGTGTGCAACCACTATCGAGTAGCCACGAATCAGAGGATCCATTGGCTGAAAAGTGTGAAGCTGCAAAGCGTTGCTCCTCATGTGCATCTGAAGCTTATGCGATTTGTGCTTGCAAAGCTCCAGAGGCCTTTGTTCTGGATTTGCAAACCTTAGATACGTGCCCCGTCTACTTACAGTTGCCGCATATAGCATCGATTCTCCACTAGCAATATTTCTCCAGGTGTGTAGTCTTCTTGCAATGTTTGCAGGGAGGAAATTTTTGCTTCAAATCTCCACTATTGTTTCCTCCATCATGCTTGCCCCTATTCTTTTGGTTGAATTGTTGATTTTCTTTACCCAAATTTTGCTTTTGTACAGAGAAAGCTCCTTCAATAAAATGATCCCATCTCATAGTCCTTCTTTGCTCTTGAGCTTGAAGAGCATTCATTAATTCACCTAATGAGAGTTTGCTCAAGTCCTTGGATTCTTCAAGAGAGGAAATCTTAGATTCAAACCTTTTAGGAAGAGTCATAAGAACTTTCTCCACAATCCGGTTGTCTGTAAATTCTTCGCCAAAGAGTCTAATATTATTAACAATTAAGGAGATTCGATCAGCATATTTACCGATTGTTTCATCCTCCTGCATATTAAGGGACTCAAACTCTCTTTTCAGGTTCAACACTTGCATTTGACATGTTTTATCACTGCCTTGATATTCCTCTTTCAACCAGTCCTAAGCCTCTTTTGCCGTTTTACAAGCCATGATTCTATAGAATACGGAATCTGCCACAGCGTTATGTATAAGCGACTTAGTTTTAGATTTCTTTGCTTTATCTTCACTGTTGGATTTTCTATGAGCCAAAGTCGGATTTGTTGGTAAAGCAACAATTGATTTAGCTTCTGTCACAGTCTCCCAAAGATCATAGGCTTCTAGAAAAGCTTGCATTTTCATGGACCAAATTTGGTAATTTTCACCGATGAAAGTGAATGTTGAATTTAAAGGTAGGCTATTGGATGCCATTTGTGTTGTAGGGGTTGAAACTTTTTGGTCCCGTAAGATCAACTAGAGGCTTTGATGCCACTGTTAGAACACTAAATACTCTTGAAATTGAACTAAGCATAAAAAGCACAAAGAATAGGTTAAAATTCCAGCATTACATTAACATGGAGAACATATAAATATATACAAGAAAAAGATAACTATTTCCTATCTATTAGCCACTTGCAAAGTGGATAAAAACTAAATAGGAAAATGTCCCACTAATCAGCCATACAGGGCCACTAATTCAGAAAATAAGCAACTAACTTTGACCAAGTCTTTTGCTAGAAAATAGGAAAGTTGTAAACTAAAAATACAGTAAAAATATAGTAAAAAAAACACTAAGCTGGAAGTTAAGAAATGCCAATTGGCTAACAATCACTGCCCCTGTGCTTGCCTTGCCTGACTACACTAACGTGTTTATTATTGAGACTGATGCAAGTGGGATGGGTATTGATGCTGTGTTGATGCAACAAGGGCATCCAATTGCCTACATTAGTAGATCCTTAACTCCAAGGCATCAGTCTATGTGTGTGTATGATAGAGAACTCTTAGTTCTTATCTTTGTTGTGATCAAATGGTCTCATTACCTGCTGGGCAACCATTTTGTTGTGAGGACTGATCAAAAGGCCATGGAATATTTGCTTGATCAAAATATTCACACTGGTTTCCAGGTTGCTGGTATTTCTAAGTTGATGCCCTTTGACTTCTCTATAGAATACATGAAGGGGCATGAGAATAACGCTGCTGATGCTTTATCCAGGAATGAAGGAGCTGAGTTACTTGCTCTTTCATTGTTGAACCCTCATGAGAGCTTACTTGATCTGATCAAGCAGTCTTGGAATTCTGATCCTATGTTACAGGACTTGATTGCTAGGTTGCAAGTTCAACTCTATAAGTCTTACACTTGGATCAAATCACAGGTGAGGTGGAAAGGTAGATTGGTTGTGGGAGCTAATGTTCAATTAAGGCAGGATATCATTGAGTTATGGCAACTCAATTCCTCAAGGGGGGGCACTCAGGGATGGGTGGTACTGTTAGAAGAGTTCAGTCTCTTTTTCATTGGAAATCAATGGTTAATAACATCAGGTCTTTCATCAACAGATCTGAGAGTTGTCAAGACATAAATATGATACTTCTGCATACCCTAGCCTACTTAAACCATTGCCTATTCCTGAGGGGTGGACGAATATCAGCTTAGACTTCACAGAGGGATTGCCTGAATCAAAAGGCAAAGATGTTATTTTGGTGGTGGTTGACAGATTGACCAAGTATGGGCATTTCATAGGACTGCAGCATCCTTATACAGCTAGTTTGTGGCTCAAGCTTTCTTGGATAATATCTTTAAACTACATGAAATGCCTTCTACCATAGTATGTTGAGATCTAGTTTTTCTTAGCTCTTTTTGGCAAGAATTATTTAGTCTTCAAGGGGTTAAAATACATCACTCTACTGCTTATCACCCTCAAACGGATGGGTAAACAGAGGTTTTGAACAGAACAGTTGAAACATATCTTAGGTGTTTTTGCTCAGACAATCCTCAAGGATGGGCTTCCTATTTGCTCCTTGTTGAATGGTGGTATAATACCACTTATTACTCTGCCTCTAAATGTTCTCCTTATGATGTTCTATATGATCAAAAACCTCCTATACATTTGCCCTACTTAGCAGGTGAGACTCAACTTGAGATGGTGGATAGATCACTGGAAGCTAGAGAGGCCATCATAAAATTGCTTAAGTTCCATTTATTCAGGGCTCAACAGAGGATGAGGGACATGGCTAATAAGCATAGATATGTTAGACAATTTGCAGAGGGTGATTGGGTTTACTTGAAGATGCAACCATATAGACAAGTGTCGGTGTCTTCCAAACCCTTCAATACTACCAATGGAGAACCACAGCTGGCTATCACCTTTTTTCTCCCATTTGTTTTTTCTCTTTGCTAGACCATTTTCTCGTGCCCAAAAAAGAAAATCTTTTTGTCTCCCAAAATGATCCCCAACACAACAATCCACCATAGCCAACTTACTTAACACAGCAACCCACTATAGTCGTTAACATACAAGTCACTCTGCAGGTCTCCACCAGATTCCTTCACTTCTCGGTTGACTTCTATGGCCATAACCTTTTCCAACTCTCCTCCACTACAAAAATTTCCAAATCATGAGAAAATCCCCACCTGAAAAAATCACTTCCAATTCAATGTTCAATCTCATCACTACCTCGCAATATAAAACCCATTGAGGCTTAATCTAGTGTCCATAGGATTTTTAAGGTATCTCCTTGCATGGATTTTTGAACCCATTATCATCCTTTTATTGATGGAAGAAAAGACGTTGGTGAGACCTCAAAGAAAGGGGAAGGAAAAAGAAAAGGAAAGAAAATGGAATGAGAAAAAAGACAAGAAGAAAAAGAATGAATCGGGAGAATTTTTCTTTAAAAGAAAAATAGAAATATACACTTCACATACGTGCATTTTACCCGGTCATACAAAACAAGTCCTAATATTTTAGGTTTGTATTTGTTCCATTTTTAAGAAGTATAGGGGGTAATAGGACCACCACGGTATAAGTGTGTAACTAGAAAGCCGAAATTAGTTCAAGGATGCTTTCTGCCTTTACCCTAACGAAAATTAAATTTGTAGCGGGTAATATATTGTTGAGGAAAAACAAATATCTTAAATACCTAGTGATAAATATTGTCTAATATTTTTATACACACATATATTTGGCATACATAAAAGTTTATTTACTTGATCATCTGAAAAAGACTATTTAATTTTATATGAATTGCACTGTGTAAATTTATGTGAACCTATTTGATGGGTCATGGTCCATGGAATTTAACAAAGAAAGGATGACTTTTGGGACTTGTTGTCTTAAAATTATCATACTCCCTCTATATCAATTTGTTTGTCCTTCTTTCTTTTTTGATCCATTTCAAAGGAATGTCTCTTCTCTTTTTTGGGAACTCTTTAACTTCAACTTTCCACAAGCATGTTTAAAGCCACAGGATTAAAGGACATTTTGGTACTATCTATATATGTTAAATCTAAGACCACAAGATTCAAAAGTTTCTTTACTTTGTTAAACTTCTTGTCAAGTGAAAACAGTATAATCAAATTGAAAGGGAGGCAGTTTCTTTATAAGGGTAAAATGATAAGTTCATTAAATTTCTTCCAAATTTAGAAAGAGGTCATTCTTCTTTAGACGGACTAAACATAAATAGGTTCACAAGCTTTGGGATTGAAGCGAGAAGCATTCCTTTATTTAAAGCAAGAAAAAGCTTGCTTAAGCGAGAAACGTATTAACTAGATTTTTTTTTAATTCTACAAACATACTCACGAGAAGTTTGCCCGCATTTCCTTCCATTGTGTTGCGACTCATGCGGATCAAGGTAAGCTTTTCTTCTTCTTTTTCTCTTCTTCTTTTCTTCTCTTTTTCTCCATCTCTACTACAACCCTGATGGGATTTTCTTTTTTTCAATTTGTTGTAGGTCGCATTACTTAGCTTTTATTCTGATTTAAGGTTCTCTGCTACTAGACTGCACGGCACTGTGCAATGTTTTTTTTTTATTGTTGTATCTTTCTCTAAGCTTCGTTCCTTTTTTTTCCTATTTTGAAAAATCATCTACTCTGCTAATGTGGTGCAATACACTATAATAATTATGAGGATTATTGACTATCTACAATAGAATCATTGAGCTGGGTGAGTTGACACACTCCGAAAGTCATCGTGATTTCAGTTATTGTAGGAGGTTCAGAGTTGAGGAGGTTAATAGGGCTATCAGTAGGATGAAGAGAAAAGGTTAGAACACTAAATACTCTTGAATAGGAATGACACATTCGGGAGAAGCTAGAGGTGGCCCCGGTGGCTGATAAAATGAGGGAAGCGAGACTATGATGGTTTGGACATGTGCAGAGAAGATGTACTAATGCTCCTGTAAGGAGGTGCGAGAGGTTGGATTTAAGAGTCACTTAGGAGAAGTAGAGGTAGACCGAAGAAGTATTGGGGAGAGGTGATTAGACAGGATATGGCGAAACTTGATCTCACCGAGGACATGACCTTAGATAAGAAGGAGTGGAGGTCGCGAATTAGAGTAGAAGGTTAATAGGTTAGCAGGGTTAGATTGATGTCTAGCCGTGGGGTATTGTAGGGTAGTAGATTTTGCCGAGTCCGTATATCATGTGTTGTCTTTATCTGTATTATATGTGTTAAATTTATCATATTTACATAGTATCATGTGCCTTTAATTAGTAGTCGCTCTTCCTATTCTTTCTTTTCCTTTCCTTTTTGTCATATCTAGTTTATTTTGCTCATGGGTTGTTGAGACGAGGGTTCCCAGGAAACAACCTCTCTACTTCTATGAGGTAGTGGCAAAGTTT
Organism: Solanum rostratum; assembly: GCA_029948455.1. Taxonomy (NCBI): domain Eukaryota; kingdom Viridiplantae; phylum Streptophyta; class Magnoliopsida; order Solanales; family Solanaceae; genus Solanum; species Solanum rostratum. Next base: position 25,022,747 of record CM057055.1, read on the forward strand.
GCGTACATTCTACCCTCCCCAATCCCCACTTATGGGATTCCACTGGGTATATTGTTGGTGTTGTTGTATTATTTACTTTTTAATCTAAGAATTGAATATTTTGCTTGATATTTTTTATTTGTAATAAATAGTGCTTTATTTAAAAAGTGTGGGTTTCGCATCACGCTTCTTGCTTTGTTGAAGCGAGCCCTTGTCTCTTTTTCCTGCTTTTCACTTCCCCAAACACTGGATTGACATAAATTGAACCGGATGGGAGTAATTTTGTATTTTAAAATTAAAAAAATATTAACTAAGTAATTTATCTTTTTATGAAAATATTTAACTAATTGTAATTAGTTAAATTACAGATTGGTGGTTAGACCATCTTTGCTATATGGGGTGGAGTGTTGGCCAATTAAAAATTCACATGTTCAGAAGATGCAGGTTGCAGAGATGAGGATGTTGAGATGGATGTGTGGACATACCAAGAGTGATAGGATTAGGAATTGGATCATCCAGGAGAAGTTAGAGATGGCCCCTGTGGCTGACAAGATGAGGGAAGCGAGACTGCGTAGGTTTGGACATGTGCAGAGAAGGAGTACCGATGCTCCTGTTAGGAGATGCGAGAGGTTGGATTTAGAGGTTACATAGAGGGGTAGAGGTAGACCGAAGAAGTATTGGGGGGAGGTGATCAGACAAGATATGGTGAAACTTCATCTCACCGAGGTCATGACCTTAGATAGAAAAGAATGGAGATCGCGTATTAGAGTAGAGGGCTAATAGGGTAGTAGGGGTAGGTCGATAAATGACTTTGTGATATAGTAAGTTAGTAGGAGTAGTGATGTTTTTACATTGTATGTTGTCATTATTAGTCCTATATTTGTTTACTTATAGTGTATTTACATTGCATTTATATTTTGTGTTGTCATTATCCGTCTTTATATATTAATTTTATCATATTTGCAGAGTATCATGTGTTTTTCCTTATTGGTCGCTCTTTCTGTTCCCTTTCTTTTCCTTTCCTTTTTACCATATCTAGTTTATTCTGCTTATAGGTTTTAGAGACGAGGGTTCCCAGGAAACGGCCTCTCTACCTCTATGAGGTAGTGGTAAGGTCTGTATACATTCTACCCTCCCTAGACCCCACTTGTGGGATTCCATTGGGTATGTTGTTGCTGTATTTAACTAATTGTAATTACTTTTTTTAAACCAAACATAACATTGGAAATTACATAGTAATCAATTTATGTCAAACAAAAAAGTTTTTTTGTTGTTACTATATTGTGTAATTACTAAGGTATGTAACTATTACCCGAGAAATTATACAGTGGTTTCCAAACAAACCCTTGATCTTTCCTAGCATGACCCAGGCAATTCCATATAACCGCTGGAATTATTCAGCTACAAGCCTACAACAGTGTAGTGCAGGAAAAGATAGTTAAAGATTACTCACCTGTTCAAAACATATAACATCTAGTTCATCAGTGGTCACATCCTCTCCTGATGGATTGTTTGAGCTAATATAACTTCATTAGCCACCACCAAACTACAGAACACTTCATAGCTAGAAATGAAAGATTTCTTAACAGTAAATGCACAATCCAAGTCCAAAGCCCAAACCTTACTTCAAATAAGAGAAGCAACCAGCAGACTAGTTCATAACAGAGTCCGTGTCAAAACATGCAAACAAAGAAAGAGTGCAACGCTCTATATTTTAACTTGAAACTGGCATTACCTATGCTCCACACCCTTCTTGTCAAATGAAATCCAGGTCTATGCTTCTTGATATAGATTGATCACAGATGCATGACAATGATATTAGATATGAGAATCTAATCCATATTCGTCTAAGACAAGTAAAACAAGGTATGTCAGGGTTTTTTTGTTTTCTAGGGAAACAAGGTATGTCACATTTGGTTGGAGGTAACTCAATCTCCTATTTATGGCGAGAAAAAATTTTGGAAGCTTTACAAGCTCGTCAAAGATAGCTATACCTGGATGACAGTCGGAATTGACTCGGAATTGGGATGTTCTTAATCCCTGAAGGTTTACAATTTTTGGCAAAGCATATTGTTATCATCCTTGGTCCTAACATTCCATAAATTTGATTTAAGGAGATGTTGTTGACTAAGCTAGGCATTCTTTCGGGAACTTAACATGAAAGTAAATGATAGAACTTGGTACAAATAAAGAAAATGGGGGGAAAATTCCTCTTGTAAGCCCCCGGGATTAGTCGGGGCTCAAAGAGACTCAGACACCCGGTGCAAATCAAAAAAAAAATCCTCTTGTAAGAATAAAAAGGATGGAGATGTTGGAAAACTTTAAAGGAATCCATCCAGGATCACAAGTAAATCATTAGACAGGAATTTAAATTCATAAGAATTAAAAGGATACTAACCGTGTTCCATTCCAAGAATCTTGATTTAAGAAGATAAGATCTTCTAAGTCTTGATACTGCTATTAATTTATTGTTTCTTCTCATAGATGGGGTAGAAAAGAAAGAGTGTAGTATCTGACTTAGGGACCAGATCCTTATTAAACCTGTTAAGCACCTTTTCAGGTTTAGCGGGTACCTTTTTCAATAAGCCTCCATCAGACTTAAGAAAAGGTTCATAGGTTTTCAAATTATCTAAATTAAACCCATAAAAGAAAACTTTAATCTTAAGGCCCAAAACTTTAATACTTGGTTAGATCATACAATGGGCAACTTGAATGATAGCATATCTACATATTATATATTAATTATATTGATATGTGAGTCCATAAAATAGAAATTCTAACATGACAGATCTATCTTGAAGTCTCTTCCACCTAATTGATAACTAGGTGGGTGCTACTTCTGAATGATGGAATAGGGCTAAGGACATAACCATCCAGCTAAACGTAGGTGGGTAATTGACTCACGGAAGGCGTATTTAACTGATTTATTCTGTTTTTGGGTTTTGCAGTGCTTGCGGTTCCAAAAAAAGCAAATAAATAAAAACGTATCATAACTGAAGAAGATTAGTCATACCTCAGTATAATCCTCTAAAACAAACAGAAATAGATACGACATAAGTAACAAAACATAGTAGACCAGGTCAATTTCCCCAAAGAGAAAAAAAAAACAATTTTGAAACAGATATATAGGTGAATGAATCTCCTATTTCCTTACCTCTTCAGCCTGGCATAAGCTTGGGCTCTGCGTTGCTGCACAGCGAGAAATCTTCGAAGCGCTGCGACAATTTTGAAAGAATCTCTCTCTGGACAATTGCCTTCCTCAGAAATGTCTAGCTTCTTCTCGAATTCTTCCACCGTGCTGAGGTTCATTGCTCTATCTGATCTACTTCGCGCCGAACTCGACAGAAAATCAAACCTTTATTGTATTGTATCCATCTTTTCCTTGCTGAAAATGGAAATTGGCCTAATGAGGAGTCTTGCTTGAAAACAAGTTATGTTCTCATTTGATACACAAATTAGACTTATTAAAACTTATCAAGCATTTACACAAATTAGATCTCTCCTAACATAAGCCAAATATTTATATCATGGATCATTTGTTGAATAGTCTATATATTTCGCGCAGTCCATTAATTAGCTGTGGCCCAAATTTATTCTCTATTTGAGCAAATTCATGTGGGCATTAGAAGTGGCCCAATCCAAATGTCTCTTGAGTATTTTTCCGCTTTTGTACAATTTCTTCCCTAAAATAGCGAGTACTTTTGAAAATTCAATTAACTTCTATTGCCGCACTTCATGAAGTAAACTCCATTAGTAGGTATATCCATTTCTTTACCTCTTCTTAGTTTTTTAATGTATTTTTGTTGTATATGTTATTACTGTTACAAATTTTTTTAAAAAAATTGAAATTTTAGCTGCAATAATTTGTATTTTTTGTTGTTGATTTTAATCTATAGATCCTAAACGCATTGCTAATCATCGGTGGGGGCATGACACATTTACTAATTCTTTGTATATTGATGATGTAGTTGAAGTTGAAGAAGGGTTTGTTCCTTCAGATATGTGGAGTTGTCAGAATTTTACTTTGATTGGGGATAATTTGCAATCTTTCGATGCTTCCAGTGAGAACTCGAAAGTCGGGAAAAATATTGAGGGTGAACGTGGAGCGTTTGATGTTGGTGTACGGTTAGATAATCCTATGGATGAATCAGTCCCCCGTCATGATAGTTGAACTCAAAGTGTTGCTCCTACGTCTGAAGGGAATTCTATTGATAAAAGAAATTTGCATGTAAGTTTATGTTTTAATTATGTGTGTTTTTTTATTATTCTTCGTTTGGATTCTATGGTTACAAAAAATATGTATTGAAGCATGTTAAAAATCTTAATGATACTTAGGGAGTGTACATATATTCTGAGAGTATCACTGGATAGTGAATATTTTGTGAACATTGAAATTTCTAATGATACCATCATATTATGTGACTATACTGTGTTTGTATCCTTTAGGATTTTTATGCCTATTTATGAATGTATATGTGAAGCCTTAATGACGTTAACATGTATATGAAGCATTTTAAAAAACTTAATGATACTTGGGGAGTTTACATATAATCTGAGAGTATCACTGGATAGTGAATATTTTGTGAAGTTGTGACTATTTTTAGCCAACATATCAGCCACAAGATTTTCCTCTCTAAGAGTATGTTTGCACCTGAAATCTTGCAGTTGATTGATGTAGTGATGTAACCTATTAAGCCCTTGAATAATGTCCCAAGGAGGGCTGGTATGATGTTGAATAATCTATTAGTAGCTCAAAATTGACCTCCAAAATAACCTTATGGAATCCCAAAAGAAGCACCAAGCAATACCAAATAGTGCAGCCTCCATTTTAGCTTTGTTGTTCGAACATTCACCCAATGGAGAAGCATAAGCAAATAAAAACTCTCCTTGATTGTTCCTAACAATATCCCTAGCCCCTAACTTGTGAGGATTTGAGATAGCACTTCCATCTGAATTCAGTTTTACCCATTGATGTGGTGGTTTCATCCACTGGATAGAGGTAATTTTGATCTCATGAGTACATTTATCAACTAATAAAATTAACTATTTCTAGTTTGAGGGCCATTGGATATATGGATATGTTGTCCTCATCAATTAGGTGACATCTTTAAACACCAAATACTTTACCTTAGCCAGATTTCATTATTTTCCAGCAAACTTGCTAGCACATCTATTCTTCCATAAGTTCCAAAAAATATAAATGGGGACAACATGAAGTATGTATATGAAGTATATTAAAAACATTAATGATGCTTAGGGAGTATACATATACTCTGAGAATATCATTGGATATTGAATATTTTGTGAACATTGAAACATTAGTGATACCATCAGAGTATATGAGTATATTATTGTTATAGTTTTTAGTTTTATACTTTTAAATGTTATAGTTTGTGTTTTATGCTAATAGATTGTATATGTATATTATTGTGACATCAAAGAGACAACCGTTACGATTTTTCCTTGATGATACCATTAGATTATATATATACTTTGAAGGTATCAAATAATAATTGATAGCTTATTATAGTGTCTGCCTTGTATTTATCTCTTTGATACCATTAGACTTTATACATACCCTAATGGTATCAAGTAATAATAAACTAGTTTTGCAATAAATATATACTATGAAGACATCAAGTAATAATTTTATACTATCAGAGTTCAGTTGATGTCTTGTTTTTTCTTTGATACCATCAGAGCTTATATATAGTCAAATGGTATCAATTTTATAATTAATTAGCTTTGTAGAAAAGGATTCCCTATTTTTCCTTGATGTTATTACGGTATATGTATACTCTTATGACGTCAAAGAGAACATATGGAGTGATTTTTCATTCTTGATACCACAAGAGTATACATATACTTTGAAAGTATCCAGTAATAATTGATATTCTTTTGTAGCGGATGTCTTGTTTTTCCTTGATACCATCAGAGTTTATATATACCCAAATGGTATCAACTCAAAATTAATTAGGTTTGTAGTAAAGGTCCACTTATTCCTCCTGGATGGCATAATAGTATATGCATACTCTTATGACATCAAGGGAGGAACAAATACAATGATTTTTCTTTCTTGTTATCATAAGTGTATACATATAATTTGAAGGTATCTAGTAATAATTGATATAATTTGTAGTGGATGTTTTGTTTTTTCTTCTTGATACCATCAGGGTTTATATGTAATTATATGAGATAAAGTAATAATGAATTAGCTATGCAATTAAAGATCACCTATTGCTCCTTGATGTTATTACAGTATATATATACTCTTATGACATCAAGGGCGAATAATTGGAGTGACTTTTCATTTTTGATACTTTAAGAGTATACATATACTTTGAAAGTATCTAGTAATAATTGATATCCTTTTGTAGTGGATGTCTTATTTTTTCTCCTTAATACCATCAGAGTTTATATATATGTATATGTTATAAAGTAATAATTAATTATCTATGCAAGAAAAGATCACCTATTGCTCTTTAATGTTATTACAGTCACTACTAAAAAAATAGTGAATACCGACCTCCAATGGAAGTCGGTATTTTTCGACTCCCAAAAGTCAGTATTATTAAAATTAATTAAAAAATAAAAGAACTTAGGAAAATCGACTTCAGGAAGTCGGTTTTTAATGGAAAAAAATATGGGAAACAACATATCGACCTCCAGAAGTCGGAAATTTTCCCGAAAAAAAATAAATATAATAAAATCGACTTCTTATAGTCGGTATTGAATTTAATAAATAAATAATAATATTTTATTTTATCTCAACTAGATATAAATAAAGAAAAAGAAAACTAATTTTCAATTAAACCAAAAAAATAAATTATAATACCGACTTCTAGTGGTCAATAAGTTTAAATTTTATATAATTAAATTAATTCTTAGTAAAATATGTAAATTGTGACTTCGAGGAGTCGATATTTTCCTTTTTATTTAATTATTTTTATGATATCGACCGGTAATATATTACCAAATCAAGAATAAAATTTAATCTTATGTAAATTAAAAATACAAAACTAATAAAATAATTTTTTCTATTAAATTTAAAGAAATAGTCCTTTAAAAGTCAGTTTTATGTAAAATAAAAAATAAATTAATATAAAATACTGACCTCCGAATGTCGGTATTAACATGATCAATTTTATTTTTATTTAATTTAATCTGATACCAACCACTGAAGATCAATATACACTATATTATCTAATTATTTTTAATAAAATCGACATACAAAGGTCAATTTTTTAGAAATTATTTCTATTAATCATTATTTTCTTATTTAGTATAATATTATTTTAAGCTTACAATTAATTCTTTTAAAAGTGCAACGTCTTTTTATAATTTTACTAAAAACATTAGAATTCACGAAATAGACAATAAAACACCGATAATTCACATTCAAATATGAAATATTGTTGATATATATATATATATATATATATATATATATATATATATATATATTGATTTATGAAATTTATATGCATAATTAATTAACTATTCGTCTAATTAACCTTGAACATCTTATCCCGTTAAATGATATACGACAACATACCCAGTGTGATCCCACAAGTGGTATCTTGGATCCCGTTAAATGATATAGACAACAATATACTTTCAAGAGGTAATATATATATATAATATATATTCATCAAACACGTATGAAGTATGTTTGTTTTTGAAAAATTATACTCCTCGAGCAGTGTATTACTTATACATACATATATGTGTGTGTATTCTATGCCCTTGTACAGTTGTACTAGTTCATAAGTGTATTTTTTAACAAATTTTGAACCCCCTTATTAAAAATGATCTTATCTGCGCCGCTAATTGAATTCAAGTATGAAATACATTGATATAAGTAGGATGTAATAAATGTAAACTACTATTGTTATACTCGTTAACAAATCAAATCAATTTCTATAAATATCATCAAATCAATTTCTATAAATATCAATTTTTGTGGATAATCGATGATTTATTTGTTTATAATAATTTGTTGAAAAAATAAAAGTATATATAAATAATATATAATATAAAATTATTCTTCAAAATTTTTCTCAATTGATTGGTAAATTTAGAATATATATTTATTTTTAAGAATAACAATATCTTAAGGTTGATATTCATTATATATATTTTAATTTATAAAATTTGACCTCAAGGGATCGATATGTTTTCATTATTATTTTGTGTAAATAATATTGACTTCTTGAAATCGATGATTTTTAAATATTTATTTTAATATTAATCAACAAAATTGACCTTAAGAGGTTGGTATTATAAAGTCTACCATATATATTAATGAGAGTTATTTTTTAACAAAGAATTTCAACTTCCATGATATGTTTTTAAATAATAAAATATCGACTTCCGGAGGTCAGTAATATTTAGAGACCCGCCAAGCTCCCGTTTCTAATTAGTATGTCGTTTCCGCCTCTTTGAAAAGAACTCTAAGTCGTTATCAGTAGGAGGTCAGCGGCGAACTCTCTACCTTTGTTCCGGCACGGCGACTCGATCTCTCTCCGATAACCTTTGTTCAGGCACCTTCTCTTCTTACAGGCGGCCATTTACAGGTGATGTACTGAATATTAGCTTGTCTTTGTTAGTAGTAGCAGCATGGCTACCTCCACTGTTGCTACTGCTTTTTCTCCGAGGCTTTGCCTCTTCAAACATTGTCAAAATATCCCTCATGGATGTTCTGTCCTTGGGGAGTTTGGCTGTACATAGAATTGCTATCCTTAAAACTAACATCATTTCTTCTTGAACATGTTGTGTTGCTCCTACATTCGGGTCGAGTGCTTCTTCTAAAGGCTTATTGTCTCGGATCTTCATCCGAAACCACTCTACAATGTCAATAGATTCCCCGAATTCAGGATCTAGAGGGTGTTTTCCCGTTAGGTAAAATATTTTGGTAACTAAAATATTTTATTTATCAAAGTAGAATTTACGGCTCAAAAAACAAAAAAGTAAACATGGCTGGACGGACCCAGGAAAAGTTGCAACATCAGCCTTTAGACAGTGATGCAATAGGCTAGGATAAAATAGCTTTTCACCAGGACACCTGCTTCTCTTCTTTTTCCCCGAAACACTTACCATATTCCTCTCTTGCCACAAATAACAAATAGACCCTGTCAAGGCCATATGATACATTGTTGCTTCAACACTTTTTCCATTGTAGTGGTCTAAAGTCCACTTTAGTTCATCATGTCATGCTAATGCTTGTCCGTTATGCCCGAGTCACTATAATATTTTAGTCCATATAGTTGCTGAGACAGAACATTGAAAGAAAAGGTGTGCAATTGACTATTGGATCAATCTATCCTTAGTGTATAGCTTTCCATGAGCATAATAAACAACCATTTAAAAGCTAATGATGTGTTGCATATCAATTTCCTCAAACTCACCTTTGGAAACACTCCTTGCACTTTCTAATACATCTTTTTGATAGAGAAAAACTGCAGCCTTAGAAGCATTACATTGGTATATCCACAGCAGTAGCCATATAGCCTTGGGCCTTGAATGTCTTCTTGTTTTATATTGGCCTCTTCTACTGCGCCACCTTTTATATAGAACATGTGAATCCATTTAACCTGTAACTTGTCTTTCTTGTGACTCAGATTCCACAAGAGTTTGTAGAGTGCGGCTTTATTCCAAGCAGATTAACTCCACCAGCACTCCAGCAGTCATAAGCATATAAAGCTTTTCACATGCCAACAAAGTTTTTTTGGATACCTCCACTCCACCTATCCATATATAGCTTGAATCAACTCCTTTAGGAGTAAGAAAATTTGAGACCAGTAAACTTGGATAGAGAATAGAACACTTTTCAACATAGGAGAGAAATGTTGAAGTCCAACAAGTGACATTTTCTCAATTAAGGGCTGGCATTGGACCAATGTTAGCCTTTTAGTGCTTAGGGGTACCTCTAAATATCTAAAAGGAAGTTACCCTTCTGAGAAACCTATCATATCAATAATCTGTTCCTGTATTGGCTGTGGACACCACCACAAATAAATAGAGCGCTTCTATAGATTTCCAACAAGACCAGAGACTATAGAAAACTGCTGAAAAAATTTAACTAGTGTCCACATCCCCTTTGCCACACCAGTTAGCCATCCTGCGATGATGTGCTTTGCGTGCAAGCTCTTCTGCTTTGATGTGTTGAGTAGTTACCTTTTCTTTTAAGACTTATAGTTATTAATTATAATCCCTTTTCACCCCTTTATTGTGGGAAAAAGTGTTAGAAAAATGATAATGGTGAAAGAGTGATGAGCAAGCCTTTTAGATTAAGTTATCTTTCATGTATTTTGATTCTATAAGCAATTAGGTTACATAATAGGATTTTGTTTTGCGTCTTAATAGAACTTTGGTACAACAATGTTCTTGCTTTTCCAGTCACTGCTACTCTTATTTATTTTTCACTTTTTAATGCAAATTTTAACATAAAGTTGTATAAATTTCATGTGCAGTGAAGATTTTCGTAAGTGCAAAAATACAATTCAATTAAAGTTTCCGATATTAAACGTCGTTGAGCTTACTATCACCAACCCCTTCATCTCAAGAGGTATTATTTTTATAAAAATCTTAATCATTGTATAATGTATACATGTTATCTTTTTAATTAAATATACTTGCATTTTTTTACGTTTGGTTCAATTTTTTAGAGTCTGCTTTAGTGATAATATGTTTGTTTAGGCATAAGCGTTGACACTAGTTGATCATATTGATGACAAATTTGTGTCCACCTATTGTTAACACTAGTTGATCCTATTGATGACAAAATTGATTTTCTTACAAAATCGATTTGTGTCCACCTAGTGTTAACATTAGTTGATCCTATTGATGACAAAATTGATTTTTTTTGCAAGTTTGATTTGTGTCCACCTAGGGTCAACATTTTGCCTTAATTTGATGATAATGTGTTTGTTTTGCATAAGTGACAATACTTAGCTTTTATTTTATGATAATGTGTTTGTTTTGCATAAGTCACAACACTTAGCTTTTATTTTGTGATAATATGTTTGTTTTGCATAAGTGACAACACTTAGCTTTTTATTTGGTGATAATGTCTTTGTTTTGTATAAATAACATCACTTACCTTTTATTATGTGATAATGTGTTTGAAACTAGATTGAAATTAATTTAGAAGTAGTTTAGAATTAATGTGATTTCAAAATTAAAATTGATAAAATTAGAATTAATACTTAATCATTGTAATTTAAAATTTAAACTTATCATCATTATTTATGTAGATAGAACGTGATCGTAGTTGGATGTATAATAGAAACAATCCTGGTCGAGGGGTATGGTTCCAGAATTTGTAGAAGGTGTCACTCGCTTTATAAATCATGCAAAGGCACTTGATTCCTTTTTAACTTCAAGATTGATTAGGTGTCCTTGTGTTAATTGTGAAAATGTGAGATATCAAACAACAGAGAATGTTTCTATGCATCTTATGAAGAATGGGTTTAAACCGGGGTATACAGTTTGGACTAGTCATGGAGAATTTGAAAGTAACAATAAGGTTAACAACTTTGTTGTTGGTGAAAGTAGTAGATCCACGGGACATAATTTTGTTCAGGATTCTAGAATGTCGGATATGGTTGATGATGCTTTTGGGATACATTTAGATTTTGAATTTGGGAAAAATGTAGAAGAAGCTCCTAATGAAGAAGCAAACACCTTTTATGAACAATTGCGTGATGCTAGTCGTCCTTTGTTCAACGGGAGTCCGCACTCTAAATTGTCTGTTGCAGTTAGATTGTTAAGTATTAAGTCTGATTGGAATGTTACTCAAGGAGCAATGGACTCCATGGTAGATCTCATGAAGGAATTAGTTGATCCCAATGTAGACATTCCTGATTCTTATTATAAGGCAAAGAGATTGGTATCTAAGTTAGGGCTTTCCTCGACCAGAATTGATTGTTGTGAAAATGGTTGCATGTTTTATTTTAAGGATGATGTCGATCTAGAATCTTGTAAGTTTTGTAGTCACCCTGGCTATAAGCTTGTTCTGGTGGAAAGAAACTTGCTATCAAGGCAATGCACTATTTACCTCTTATACCAAGATTGAAGAGGTTGTATGCATCAAATAGCTCTGCTCCCCATATGACATGGCACAATGAAAATAGAAGACTACCCGGTGTCATGTGTCATCCATCCGATGGTGAGGCATGGAAACATTTTGATAGAACTTATCCAGATTTTGTTGCTGAACCAAGGAATGTTAGGCTGGGCTTATGTGCCGATGGTTTCACCCCTTTTTCAGTTGGGGCTGCACCATATTCTTGTTGGCCTGTGTTTATTACATTGTATAATCTTCCACCTGAGATGTGCATGACAAACCCATATATATTTCTAAATTGTGTCATTCCTGGTCCACGAAATCCAAAAGGGTTGATTGATGTGTATTTACAACCTTTAATTGATGAGTTGAAATTGTTATGGTATGAAGGAGTTGAAACATGGGACATTTCCCGTAAGCAAAATTTCACATTACGTGCTGCTTTAATATGGAATTAATGATTTTCTTGCTTATGGAATGTTGTCTGGATGGATGACGTGTGGAATGTTAGCATGTCCCTATTGCATGGAAGATACTAAATCATTCACATTAAAACATGGCCAAAAAATTCATGGTTTGACTGCCATCGTCGGTTCTTACCACCTAATCATGAGTTTAGAAGAATGAAATATGCATTTAGAAAAAATAAAATTGAACGAGATGGTCCTCCTCCAGTATTAACAGGTCATGATATTTGCGAGAGGGTTCAAAATTTTCCAAAGGTAATTGAGGAACCACCATACAAAATGGATGGGTATGGTGTTGCACATAATTGGACTAAACAGAGTATATTTTGGGAGTTACCTTATTGGAAGGATAATCTTCTCAGACATAATCTTGATGTCATGCATATTGAAAAGAATTATTTTGATAACCTCTTCAACACTGTAACTGATGCGACTGGCAAGACAAAAGATAATGTTAAGGCTAGACTTAACTTACAAGAATACTGTAGACGTCCGGAGTTACATTTACAAGAGTCTGCCAATGACAAGTTGCTTAAGCCTAAGGCCAGTTATACATTCACAATGGAACAGAAACGAAAAATTTGTGAGTGGGTGCAGAGCTTGAAGATGCCAGATGGTTATGCCTCGAATTTGGGAAAGAGGGTTGATATGGAGCACGGAATATTACATGGGATGAAAAGTCATGACTGTCATGCTTTCATGGAACAATTACTCCCGATTGCTTTTTGTGGATTGCCTGAAAGTGTATGAAAATCAATGGCAGAGATTAATTTGTTCTTTAAAGACTTGTGTTCCAGCACATTGAGAGTAGAAAATCTGAATCTGAAATATTGTTGTTATCAGCAATAAGTTGGAGAAGATTCTTCCACCTGGGTTCTTTGATGTGATGGAACATCTTCCCATTCACCTTGTTCATGAAGCTCTACTAGGAGGTCCAGTTCATTATAGGTGGATGTATCCTTATGAGCGGTAAGTAATTAACTATAACCCATTTATTCTTATTTCTTTAATATTTATATATGTATGTAATGTAAACTTTTACGGGACAATTGGCATGTCTAAAAGGAGTATTAAGAATAAAAATAGGGTGGAAGGTTGTATAGTTGAAGCATACCTTGCTAGAGAAGGAAGCCACTTTTATTCTTACTACTTTGATGATCAAGTGTCGTGTTTGAAAAACAGACCTAATCGACATGCTGATTCAGAGATTGATCCCACAATACAACCAATATCAATCTTCAACCAGCCAGGTGAGGGTTCTAAAAAGCGTACATTACGCAAACTTACAGAATTGGAGAAAAAATCTGCAGTGCTTCATGTCTTGTTGAATTGCCCAGAAGTCCAACCATTTTTAAAGTAAGAAAATTAAAATCTTAAATAATATATTCAACTCCAATTTTATCACAGAAACTAATATATTTTTAATATGATTGTACACTTATTTTGTGAGCCAACATGGCTATGATCAAGCGTATTCGTTATTCACAACGTGGTATACTGATTGGGTAAGTGTTGTACTATACACATAATAATAACAAATTATAGTACTTTTCTTTGTACTGACCTTACTTTTTAATTTACTAACTATATATAGGCATACAATTCAGAAAATGCAGCCACATTTGATCAATTTTCCAAGGATATTTCTTGGGGACCGATTACGGTTCATTCAATGTCGCAATATAATGCGAATGGTTTTAAATTTACCACAGAGAAATACTCGAAGAATAGGAAGACTAATAATAGTGGTGTCTGGGTTAAAGGTGGTGATGGAAATCAGGAGAATGTTGATTATTTTGGCGTCCTACAGGAGATTCTAGAGTTGGAGTATTCTGGTTGGCCAATCAAAAGAATAGTACTTTTTCGATGCAAGTGGTTTGATCTAACCTCAAATAGAGGTACAAGGGAACTTAAGCAATATAACATCACTGAAGTCAAGCATACTAGGGCATATCAAGCTTATGGTCCCTTTATTATTGCACAAAATGCCAAGTAAGTGTACTATGCTCCCTATCCATTGCGCAGGGACAAGTTTGATTGGTGGGTTGTAATCAAAACTAAGCCGATGGGGCAGGTGGAAGTTGAAAATGTGTTAGATGTTGCGTATCAAAATGAAATGTCAAGTGTTCATCAACCAGTGGATACTGAGTTAGAAATCAATTTGGAGCATCCTGATCACATTTTTCAGGAAGTTACTAGAGAAGAGTTAGATATGCTAACAAATGTGGAGGAAGATGAGGAGGAAAATTTCAAAGAGGTTGAATTGATAGATGAGGAGGAAACATCTGAAGAGGACTCTTAACTAGTGCCTTCATGTGTTGTTTCAAGATTTGAAATGTTTGTTTGGTCATAGTGTAACTTTCACTTTTACTTGTAATAGAGGACTCTTAGCTTGTGTCTTGTTGAGTGTTGGCTTTTGTAGTCTGAATAAATAATCAACATTACTTGGTTATGTCACCCTGGAGTAAATTAACTACTTTTTCTATTAATTGATAGTAAGTTTGTTATTTTCTGCATACACTATAGTGTTAAAATATTAATATTTTGATTGATATAGATGGCAGATAAAGGAAAGGGTAAATAAAAAAAGTTGTCAGTCCAAAAAAGAAAATAAAGCTTAGTACTACTAGAAGGCCCACTGGGGTTGTGATAGCTAATGAACCCATGCGAGTTAATATCCCACCACGAGCCTCACTTTCAGCTACTAGCTCGGCACATCAGGCACAAAATGCCTCTACTTATGTTGCTCCAGCTTCTTATTATAATATATCTGTACCTAATGTGGCGCCAAGGTCCGGTTATCAAACTTTGCAGGGATATTCACATCTTGGTTCTGAGTCTACCAATAGTCTCAATACCACTAGCGGATCAATTGGACTTTCAGATCTTCATCTTGGATCCAGTGGTTCGGAGCATAATACCCCCACGATCCAGCATACAGATGCCCATGTTCCACGGCCGGGTGACAGAGATAGTTTTCGGAGACTGATCGTTGAACCTATAGGCTACAGGTATGATCTTCTTAGTTTTCGGCCAACAATCAGATGCCCATATTATTAAATTTTTTACAGTTGATCTTCTAGTTGAGTTTAACTTTATCATAGGATAATTCCAGATGAAGGTTTATCACGTGTCATCTTAAAATGCATCGGAACACACTATGATGATCTATATTCGAGTTGGCATAAGATTCCAATGAAAGTGCAAGGACAGATGTTCAATGAATTTAAGGTAAGAACATTATCAATTAAATTCATATTATATGTATTTAAATTCAGTATACACATTTCTAGATGAAAATTAATACGACTCTTTCTTGATTCTTATTAATATCTACTTATTATTTTATTGCAGAAATATTATGTATATGGCTCCCGAGCATGAGGAAAAAATTCAAGCTACCTTCAATTACAAAGCCGGAAAGTTTCTTGCAGGAACATTTTGTGAATATCGGAGACATAATAGAATTCCAAAATTTATGCTTCCAGATCAGTGGGCCAAGTTGCAGGAATTTTGGAATACTGATGAAAAGTTTAAGAAAAGGAGTAACATTGGGAAAATGGCTCGTGCATCAGAGAAAGGTAGTTCTGTGCACACTGGTGGAGCTATTAGTCAGCTTACTAGAAAGAAGAGAATGGTATATTTTATTTAATTCAATAAAATAATTTTTTTTCCTTTTTTTGGTAAGTATTTTTGTACGATTAATGATCACATGCTATATATCATTTTTGCAGGAAAAAGAATTGGGTAGGCCGGTATCTCGGGAGGAGTTATTCAAGGTCACTCACACAAAAAAGATGACAGACCCCACGGAAGGAGAAAAATGGATTGAGCCACGTGCTAAAGAGACATATGTAAGAATTTCAATCAATTTATATATATATATATATATATATATATATATATATATATATATATATAAATTCTCTCTTACATGGTCATGATTGGTGATATGGTGATATGTGCTTCACTTCTTATTATAGATGTCTCTGAATGTTATTAACATGACTTGAAAATGGGAGTACCTTTTATTATAGATGTCTCTGAATGTTATCTACTTCACTACTTTTAGTTTCTTGAAACATGTTGTTTGATTTATTAGTCGGAGTGTGATTGGCTAAATGACTCATATAATTCGAGCTCGTTTTAGCAATTGTTGGTCTAAAACAGTGGAAGAATGTGGATTGGTTCTTAGCTTGATTTAATCTCTGCCATTGCATTCTTCTTAGTCTACTAGCCTTCTCTAAGCATACAGGTTGTTTAAGCTTCCTCTGTTATATTCCCTTGGGATTGGTTGTGTTTTGTTTGGTTATTTTCTTACGAGATTTAATGTATTTTGAGGTTTAGATGTTTAGATACTCGTTTAGTCGTATTCTAGTCATCATATGATAAAGTTAATGGTGGATTCCAATTTCACTACTCCAATCTTTCCCTTTAAGATTAGACCTAGTGGTGTTCATATTCCTTTGAATTTATTTTCTTGGCTTTCTATTTGTTTAACTAATATGCACTAATTCATCTTCCTCATTGAGTATTATTATTGACTGTAGTGATTTCCATTACTTTTCTTCCTTGTTTTATATCATATGCACGTATACTTACACTTATCACTTCTTTATGCATGAACTGCTTCAATTCCTCATTGAGTATTATTGTTGGAGTTGTTGTATTGTTATAATCCTTTTCCGTAACTACTTTGCTTGATGTAATATTTTTATTCTAATAGTTTTTCATTTAAATTATAGGAGAGATTTACGCAAAAACTACAGGAGTATCATAGTACCCTACCTGTGGAAAGTCAAGATGCACCACTGTCACAAGAAATTACCGAGCTGTTGTGGCGAGAGAGTGCAGGTGAACCGGTTAGAGGGGGTAGTCTACGGTTACACAGAAAAGGCCTATCATGAGAAGAAGGCTTGGTTTTATTGTGCATCCTCTTCAAGCGTTGATGGTGTGGATAAAGCGACACTATCTAAAATGGAGGACAAGATATCTTTGCTCACTGCCGAACTTGCTGCAGTAGCCGAAAGAGAGAAGAAGAGAGACGAGCAAATTGCAGCAGATAGCCAAAGCTATATGGAGCTTCGGGCCCAACTAAATTCTCTTTTTGATTCAGGAAAAATCATTCCTCCGGCCAGTCGAGCTTTTGGAGATGAGAGTGAAGAGGAAAGTGAAGAGGAGAGTGATGAAGCATAGTTCTATTTAGTAAATATTTCACGTTTTGTACTAATACTTTGATGGTATTTTGATTTTATTTGAATGGATTCAAGGTTTAATTAGTTAATCTAAAATTGTGTAATAGAAATATTGAAACTGCTCTGTTGGAATTCTGTTGAGGTTGGTCAATTATGCATACAGGTGGGCAAGCAATTTGCAGCAATGCTGCCAATTCTATTTCCAGGTGGGCAAGACATTTGCAGCAGTGTGCTGCCAAATCTGTTTCCAGAAAACCGACCTCTGGAAGCCGCAAAGAGGTCGGTTTCACAGAAAAGAAAAATAATAAAAATAAATTAATATCGACCTCTGAAAGTCGCAAAGAGATCAGTTTTGTAGTAAATAAAAATAAATTAATACCGACTAATAGAGATCGGAATATCAAAAAATAAAAATATATAAATCAATAATACCGACCTCAATGGGTCGGAAAATCAACAAAAAATTGAAATTAAAATAAATAATACCGACCTCTTGTAGTCGGTATCAATAATAACAATTTATTCTTTAAACGACCTCAGGAGGTCGAAAATATTAAGCAATTATAATAATAAAAATATATAATACCGACCTCTTGTAGTCGATATCAATAATAATATTTTATTATTTAAACGACCTCAGGAGGTCGAAAATATTAAAAATTAGAAAAAAACCATATGCACTATAATGACCTCCTGAAGTCGAAAAATATTTAAAAAAACAAAATTACAAATTTTCCGACTTAAATATATAAACGACTTCGGGAAGTCGGACGAGGTCGATAAATACCGACCTCCAGAAGTCGGTATGGAAAAGCGACCAAGGTTTTTCCAACTTAGGCTCGAAGTCGATAGTGAGTCGGTTATTACAGTAATACCGACCTCCGGAAGTTGGTATTTCATGGTCGATTTTCCCTGTTTTTTTAGTAGTGAGTATATGTATACTCTTATAACATCAAGGGAGAACAAATGGCGTGATTTTTCCTTCTTGATACCATAAGAGTATACATATACTTTGAAAGTATCTAGTAATAAAATTGATATATTTTTTGTAGTGGATGTCTGGTTTTTTCTCCTTCATACCGTCAAAGTTTTATGACATTAAGGAAGTAACAAATACAATGATTTTTCCGTCTTGATGCCATTAGAGTATACATATACTTTGAAGGTATCCAGTAATAATTAATATCTCTTTGCAGTGGATGTGTTATTTTTTCTCTTTGATACCATCGAACTTTATTTATACCTATATGGTATAAAGTAATAATCAAATGGCTATGCAATAAAGGATACCCTATTGGTCTTTGATATTATTACAGTTTATTTATACCTCCACCCTATGGTGGTTCACATGCTGGTCCCCATATCTAGAAAAGAAAAACAAACCTAAACTACACCTATGAAAGGGCTCCTCTCAATACATATAATCTAAAAAAGTAATAAACGAAGGAGACTCTCCCTTTACAATTAGTAAAAGGAAAATAAAATCAACAACTAATCCTAGGAACCTAACTAAACTCAGTTAGCTCCTAGAATCAGCAAGTAGAACCAAGAGAAGATCTTGGTCAAAACAACCAATCTCACAATTACCTTAAGGTGGTTTCTTGATTCTTTTCAGTTTTCTCCTTCGAAAGTTAGGCATATTAGATTTGTCAAGGTGATAGAAAGCTATAGCCTCCTTCGGCATCTGCTGCAAACTCAAGAAAAGTTGAGGATTGGTGAAGTTGTGGCTATATTTAGCCAACATATCAGCCAAAAAATTTGCCTCCCTAAGAGTGTGTTTGCACCTAAAACCTTGTAGCTGATTGAGGTAGTGATGCAACCTTTCAAGCCCTTGAATAATGTCTTAAGGAGGGATGGCATGATGTTGAATAATTCATTTGTAAAGTAGCTCGGAATCAACCTCCAAAATAAACTTTTTGAATCCCACATGAAGGCACCGAGCAATACCAAATAGTGCAGCCTCAATTTCAGCTTTGTTGTTTGAACCTTCACCCAATGGAGAAGCATAAGAAAATAAAAACTCTCCTTTATTGTTCCTAACAATGCTCCCAGCCCCTAACCTACCAGGGTTTGAGATAGTACCCCCATCTTAATTCAGTTTTACCCACTGATCTGATGGTTTCATCCACTGGACAGAGGTAATTTTGATCTCATGAATACATTTATCAACTAATAAAATCAACTCTTTTTCCAGTTCGAGGGCCATTGGATATATGGATATGTTGTCCTCAACAAGTAGGTGACATTTTTAAACACCAAATACTTGACCCTGGCAAGATTTGATGTTTTCCAGCATACTTGCTAGCACGTCAACTCTTCCATAAGTTCGAACAAATAAAAATGGGGACAACATGAAGCATGTATATGAAGTATGTTAAAAATGTTAATCATACTTAGAGAGTACATATATACTGAGAATATCATTGGATACTGAATATTTTGTGAACATTGAAACATTAATGATACCATTAGAGTATATGAGTATACTGTCTTAGCATCAGTAAGGTTTTTATGTCTAATTAATTTGGTTGTTCGTATATGTATACGAGAAACCATTAATGATGTTAACATAGTATATACTTAATATAATAGTATCGCTATAGCATATGGATATATTCTCATGATATCACTAAGTATTTTCATGCTCTAATTAATTGTTTATATAGACCGTGCAATAGTGTAATTTGAATTTAAGATTTGATTTTGTTTGTTGCATGAAGCATGTTAAAAATGCTAATGATACTTAAGGAGTTTATATGTATTGTGAGTGTATCATTGGATAGTGTATTTTGTGAGTATATTGTGTATCAGTATAGCATATGGATATATTCTCATGGTATCATTAAGTATTTTTGTACTTTAATTAAGTGTTTATATAGACCGTGCAGTAGTGTAATTTGAATTTAAGTTTTTGTTTGTTACATAAAGCATATATAATGAAGCATGTTAAAAGCATTAATGATATTTAGGGAGTTTACATTTACCGTGAGTGTATCACTGCATAATGAATATTTTTTGTGAGTATATTGTGTATCAGTATAACATATTGATATACTCTTATTGTATCATTAATAATTTTTCTGCTCTAATTAAGCATTTATATAGACATTTTAATAGTCTAATTTGATTGTAAGTTATCATTTCAAGTATGTGTGATTTTTTATTCGTTGTTGGATTTTGTGATTGGATATATATAGTGTGATCGTGCCATATAATAAGTGAATATTGTACATGAACCATGTTAATGATACTTTGAGGGTTTATACGAGTATACCGCGTTCGTATCCTTATGGGTTTTATGCTCTTATGTCATCATTAAGGATATCCTCTAATAAAGTGATTATATAGACAATTTAATAGTGTAATCTGGAAATACTATCATTGTATATACTTGTTTTTGGAAGATTTTATAGTTCTAGATAGTAAATCTTCTACAATAGTCAGTTAACACAAGGTGTCAGTAAGTGACTATTGTATTTTTTACTTTTTTTTTTTAATTTTTGTTATTTTATTTATATAATTGCATTTTGTTGTGCAGGTTAACGATTATGATGTTAAAATGGATATTGATTACAAACCAAAAATTGATTGCTCGACAAATTGTAATGTAATTCAAGATTTGTTTGATAAGTTGTCGGCTAGCCAAATAGAATTGTTTAGACAAACCTGCTTTGGTAAATATCTGGAACGCCTCCTCTTATGTTTCAAGGGAGTTTTATGCATAATTTGTTGATGAGGGAAGTGCATTGTGATGAGGAGAATGTGATACATTTTTTAATAAATGATGTACGTCTTCGTTTTGGATTGGGTGAGTTCGCAATTGTTACTGGATTAAAATGCAAGGATAATAAGAACATCACAGTGTTATCAGATGAAAATACATTGTTAAAGAGGTACTTTAACGGTTCTACCACTATCACATGGGCTAATATGGATTATTGTTTTAAGAATACAAAATTAAAAAAAAAATATTGATGTTGTTAAAATGACGATTCTTTATCTTGTCAACACATTACTCTTTTGTGCTTGAAAAAGTAAAATACTTGATATGTCGTATTTTGATCTAGTTGAAGGTGAAGATTTTGATTCTTATTCATGGGGAGTTGATGTATGTAATTGTTCTAATAAGTTGAAGTCAAAACCAAAATTTTATAGGCATGGGGGATTTCCATTGGCATTACATATTTGGTTTTATGAATGTTGTGAGGTGTTCAATGGTCGGTTTGCTTTTTGTAATGGTTCTCAAATCCCCTGTAGATTGAATTGGACTATTGATAGACAAGTAACTCATGAGAGTGTTTGCTTGCAATTATATATAGCTTACATCCTGATCAGGTATTATCTTTTTTTTTTTTTAAATTTTGCATTCTTTTTTCATTTTTAACCTTACTTACATTATAATTTATAATGTTTGAAAGTTGAGGAACATTTTCCTAAGTGATAATGAGAAGCTTATGTTAGATTTAGAAGATTTTGTGTTTGAAAGTTGTCCTATGGGTACACAGTCTCAACAATTTATTGATGGATTTTTTCGCACACAAGCGCCAAAGGCAGACATTGGTCAGAGTAGTGGTTCTGATGTTGTCTCCAGCAACGTTGATATTAAGAATGAGATTAGTGATCTTCGAAACCATGTTGATTTGAAATTTGATGAGGTTCTTCAAGCTTTGAAATATCTCCGTGGTAAATTTGAGGTAATTGTTTTAGCAATTATAGTATTTTTATGTTACCTTGTGAAGTTTTTGTGTTACAAACACATATATACTTGAACACAGTGAGTTCGACCAAATCTTGTGTTACAAGCCTTGTTTGGCAAGCAGCACAAGTGTGGTTGCAAGAGAGAATGCTTTCTTGTTTGTTATATTACAGACCTAATGTACTTTTTTAATGTATTTTTGGCGATAGAAAAGGATGAATCTGAACACTTTGAGAAAGGGCATACAAATTTGGGTAGAGAGAGTTATGAGAATGTTCTATATAGTGTCCTTAATGTGTATGACATTGGCGTGGGTGGTGAGAAAAATGTTATAGGTAAGTCTATTGGTGAGAGTAGTAAGAATATTAATGTTAATGATGGTAGCTCCCAGCCTGAGTTTGTATTTGTTCCTATGTGCGAGTCTGATATTGCTGCTATTATTCAAGATTATTATAAAAGGAAAGAAGAAAGTGTCAAAGAATCTTTGACTAATACAAAGTTGAATTTTGATCCTTTATTGGATGATGACTTTTTTGTGGATTTAAGTGAGATAAATTTAGCAGCAATAACTCAAGCTGTTTTTCGTTTAGGTACCGATGTTCATAAATTTAAAAATGATCAAGTTGGTGGGGATGATGGTGTTGAACATCAAACTACTGTCATTGAGGGAAATGAAAATGTGAGGCATGGTGAATCTGTTGAATAAGTTTTTGCTAAGGGATTTGAGCATTTTAGCAATAGTTCTCCTATACAGGATTCTAAACATAATGGAAAAATATGTACCAGGTTTGGTGGATGATAGCGTTAGGAATGGTGTTTCTAGGGTAATGATTCTGAAATTGATGTTCTTTGTGAGGACCTAGTTGGTATGTCTGATGTTGGTGGCACAAATGTAGTTGATGCACCTGCAAAAGATGATGTGGCTAGTGAGGCTGATTTAGAACAAGCTGGTTCTGTTGTTCCTAAAGGCACTCTAGTAATTGAGATAGATGATTTCAAAACACCTCAAGTTTATCGGAGGCAAAGAAGCGGAAAGCCTAGTCAAGCACAATAGTCTCCTTTTTTTTTGCTAGTTCTGGCCTTAGCAAAGATGGTTCAACATCTCTTACACCAACTAAAGGCAGATCTCCCCATTGATGCCAAGTATTATTATCCCTGTAGAGTATAATCTTATGGTGGAGTTCTCGTCTATTGTTGATAAAAATATGATCACAAAAATGTATGTGTTTTTATTTAGTTATTATGTATTTTTAAAATTTACAATGATTAATAAACATATGTTTTGGATGTTTTATTGTGCAGGCGAAGTTTGACTGTTTACTCTCTTGGTGATGACTACTTAGATCCTCCGTATGACTTTGAGATTTATTTCGTATCATCAAAAACTTGATTTCACACATTTAAATATTCTTGGAAAGTAATTTCTTGTTCTGTATGTATTCTTTGAAGTCTCTTTCACGATTTTTGTTATTTTTTAATTATTTTTTTAGAAAAAAATTTGTGTTGTTATTCAGTGATATCATCGTAGTATATATATAGGGCACTTATCTTGAAGTTGGTGTTATCAATCCGTAGAGAATTTTTTATTTTTACTGTGATTTTTATAGTGAAAATCATGCCCAGGGATGCTACTTATCAAACACTATACATTACTTATATTGCATTTGAGGTAGATTGTGACTGAAAAACAATGATGGTTTGGTGTATAATATAAGTATATGTTCTTGCCGTCGGTATAATATCTAGTTACTATTATGGTATCATATATTAATACAGAATATTTCATGCTTGTTGTGCTTTACTTATACATTATTTTTTTTGGTCTTTTTTAATGTAACACATTGATGTGATTTTCTACTACCTGAGAAAGAAGGCGAATTACGAAAATGTGCCATAAAGAATGGTAATAGCTGATAATTTCTTTAGCAATTGCATTTTGAAGTTATATAAAAAATTTAAGAGTGGATGAAATGAGTCTAATTTGATTTTGAAGGCAAGTGACATACTTGATTATATGTATGGGTATCGACTGTTTTGCAATACTGCATGGACTAAGGTTGATCATTTGCTTTTCCCTATTCACTTGGTAGAAGTGGCATTGAATTTTGGTTGATTAATCATTTCATGATAGGTATTTCTATGTTTATGATTCTCTGCATAACCTAAAAAATAAGGTAGTTGTATAAGAGGCCATGAACCGTTGTTGTGTTGTTGCCATTGTTCTTGATTGAAATTGGTTTTTACAAGAAAAGAGATGAAATTGATTTGGTGAATGGCCTTCATAAGGGTTATTGATTATGTGATGCATTTGATGTTATATTGGTTGAAAATCTGCCAACACAAAAGAATACGTATGTATCAATTTTTAATTGTCTAGTGTGATCGTTGTTTTGTTTTTTCTTTAAACTGAATTATTTGTTGTTTTTCTATACTGACTGTGGTGTTTTTGTTGCATGCTTTTCTGAGTATTTTATTGAAGATCTTCAAATTCCTGTAGATGACTTTTATGTGGATTTGCTACGATCGCGATATGGTATTTTATTGTAGCATTATAGTCGGCAGAAGTAGCTGAATGGCCAATGTAGTGATTTTGAAAATCCTGGACGGTGGGCGAAGAAAAATCGTGCAACAAATCGCAAGATTTAGTAGTGTTCTTTGGGTTACATTTTATTTTGAATATTCAGATTTTTGTATAAAAGGACACTAACAGTTGTTTATATAAAAATACACTAACAGCTGCAAAAAGCACACTAATAGTTGTCTATATCGATGTGAATTTTAGAATTTTTTTTTGAGTATTGAAACTATGAAGTGTTACTGCTATATGTTTTTGTAATGATATGCATTGTCGTTATGTTTGATAATT
This sequence comes from Solanum rostratum, assembly GCA_029948455.1. Lineage (NCBI taxonomy): Eukaryota > Viridiplantae > Streptophyta > Magnoliopsida > Solanales > Solanaceae > Solanum > Solanum rostratum. The sequence continues at coordinate 25,048,017 of CM057055.1, forward strand.
TTTAGTTTTATATTTTTATGTGTTATAGTTTGTGTTTTATGCATGTAGAATGTATATGTATATTATTGTGAAATCAAAGAGAGACAACTATTGTGGTTTTTCCTTGATGATACCATTAGATTAGATATATACTTTGAAGGTATCAAATAATAATTGATAGCTTATTATAGTGCCTTCCTTGTATTCATCTCTTTGATACCATTAGAGTGAATATATACTCTGATGGTATCAAGTAATAATAAATTAGTTTTGCAATAGAAATATACTATGAAGGCATCAAGAAATAATTTTATACCATCAGAGTTTAGTTGATGTCTTTTTTTCTTTGATTATTAGAGTTTATATATAGCCAAATTATATCAATTTTATAATTAATTAACTTTGTAGTAAAAGATCTCCTATTGTTTCTTGATGTTATTACAATATATGTATATTCTTATGACATCAAGGAGAACAAATGAAGTGATTTTTCATTCTTGATCCCATAAGAGTATACATATACTTTGAAAATATCCAGTAATAATTGATATTCTTTTGTAGTGGATGTCTTGTTTTTTCTTGATACCATCATAATATATGTATACGCAAATGGTATCAATTTAAAATTAATTAGATTTGTAGTAAAGGTCCACTTATTCCTCCTGGATGGCATGACAATATATATATGAACTGATTTTTCCTTCTTGATACCAAAAGAGTATACATATACTTTGAAAATATCCAGTAATGAATGTCTTGTTTTTTTTCTCTTGATACCATCAGATTTTATATATACGCAAACGGTATCAATTTAAAATTAATTAGGTTCGTAGTAAAGGTCCAGTTACTCCTCCTAAATGGCATGTCTCTATATATACACTTTTATGACATCAAGGGAGTACAAATACAATGATTTTTCCTTCTTGATGCCATCACAGTATGCATATTCTTTGAAGGTATCCAATAATTATTGATATCTATTTGTAGTGAATGTGTTATCTTTTCTCTTTGATACCATCAGAGTTTATATATACCTATATGATATAAAGTAATAATTAAATAGCTATGCAATAAAGGATCCCCTATTGATCCTTGATGTTATTATAGTATATGTATACTCTTATGACATTAAGGAAGAACAAATGGAGTGATTTTTCCTTCTTGATACCATAAGAGTACACATATACTTTGAAAATATCCAGTAATAACTGATAGTCTTTTGTACTGGATGACTTATTTTTTTCTCCTTGATACCATCAGATTGTATATACATGAAGATGGTATCAAATAATATATAATTAGCTTAACAATAAAGATCTCTCTATTTGTGCTCGATTTCATTGAAGTATGTGTCAACTATTATGCCATCAAGGGCACAAACAAATGATATCGACCTCAAGTATTCAATTTCACCTGGATATAAGCCATTGAAAATAGCTAATTATATGGGAACCAAAGTTTACATCGATTTAAAGATGAAGAATTTTGAAATTACTGCCTATCCACTAGTGATTTCCTGTAATCACACAACATTTGAAGTAACGACACCAATGATTGATCATCCATGAACATCTAGACAAAATTCAAAACTAGTAATTTTTGAAAAAATAACGGCTACATCATATGATATTGATGTTGCGATTGAAATTGTTACTGAAGATGTATTCATAATTAAAGCATAGAAATGCTTAATAATACCATGAAAGAATATTCATATGCTATAGTGATACTATTATATTAAGTATATGCTACATTGGTATCATTAAGGATTCTTACATACATATATATAAAAAAGATTATTTAAGCATAAAAATTTCTTTAGGATACTCTCCTAGTAAATTTATATACTCTGATGGTATCATTCATATTTCATCAATTAGAAAATAATCAGTAGCCAATGATACTCTCAGAGTATACATAAATTCCCTAGGCATCATTAATGTTAACATATTTCATATGCAGGCATATATTTGTTTGTCTACATGAAACATGGAGATGGAGTTTTAAGGAAAGAAGTATACAAAAATCAAGATTCTTTCGAGTGAAAAATATCAATAATGTCCACATCTTCCCAGAATATGAAAGATCTTGTGCACCGCGAACTGCTATTGCACTATTTGTTACCAATGTCCTACAAGACAAGCTAAATGATCCAGAAATAATCTACACACTAACATATATATAAAAAGATATCAAGAAACAACATGGTATTAATTTGACCCATATGCAAGCATGGAGAGCAAAGAAAAAAGTCATTAAATTATTAAGAGGCAACCTAAAAGATTAATACGCACAATTACCCACATACCTATATATGTTGGAATACTCGAATTTGGGTACAGTTACAAGGCTAGACACTGAAAAACGATGGCTCTTTCTTGTATCTCTTTATAGAATTAAATGCAGCTATTCAAGGATGGAAATATTGCAAACCTACAATGGTGGTTGATGGTACATTTCTAAAAGCAACATACATGGGTAGAATGCTTACAGTTGTAACACAAGATTGTCAAGGTAATGTTGATATGTTTGGTTTGCTATTATTTTTCACGTATATGATACATGTTGATATATATACTAATGTAGTATCATTATATATTAACTCAACTTTTTGTTAATTTTAACATACTGCTTCACACATGAGAAATTATAACACTTGCTTATAGTATTATTGACTTAGAAAATAATGCATCTTGGCAATGATTCTTTGAACGTTTTAAAGAAATATATACAAAAAGAGATGAAATGTGCATTATCTTAGATAGACATGAAAGTATAGCTAAAGCAGCTGCAACAGTATATCCAACACTCCCTCATTGTGTTTGTATGTTTCTTATGTGGAACAACGTCAAGGAAAAATTTAAAAAGAATGCAAAACATATCAACAACATCTACTATGTATTGTTAAGAGCATACAATATTTAGGAATTTAATAGTCTTATCAAAAAATTAGATGGTGTTGATCCTAGAGTACAACCTTACTTGAAAGATATTGGGTACCAATAAAGGGGCACATTCACATGCTTAGCGAATTGAACAACAACAATGACATCAAATACAATTGAATCAGTAAATGCAACACACAAGTATGCAAGAGAGCTTCCTGTTATAGATTTGTTAGATTTTATGAGAAATCTGGTACAGAAGTGGAATTACACAAATGGCAATGTTTCCAAATTTGGAAACAACATAGTAACCAAAAAGTATGAAGCCTTGTTGAAAGATGCAAAGATTGAAGCACAAACAATGATGGTAAATAATTTGCATATAGTATAAAACTTGCTTATCATTATGATTTCAATCAATCACTAACTTATACTTTTTTCTTATAACAACAGGTTACCTCTTCAACTCAATTTGTTCATTTCGCAATGAATGGTCAAATCAAAAACATTTTGTCCCTTCATGACAAGACTTGCACATGTCGAAAGTTTCAAGTAAACGAATTTTCATGTGCACATGCAATGGCAGTACTGACAAAATTCCATCTTAATGAATACACATATTGCTCCCCTTATTACACTAGGGATTTCTTAAAAAGAGCATATGATGCACCATACATCCTTTACCTGACAAAAGCATGGGCAAAATTCCTAATGATGTGTCATCACGTCAGGTGCTATCACCAAATGCAAAAATTCCACCAAAAATTCCTAAAAACAAAGAGGAAAAAAACATTTGAATCAGGCTTTCCTGTAACAAAAATAACACGTGGTCGATGTGGAGGTCAAGGACATAATCGAAGGACGTGTAAGAGAATTCCAAAGAAAAATTGAAGTGTTTGTTATTTATTTTTTTTACAGTCAAACATTATAAAAAACTTTGTAATATACTTTTAATGTTCTTAGCATATTCAAATTCCAGAACAAATCTCATTATGTGTTAGCTTTCTCATTTCAAACAGCTACTTATTTATACTATTTATGCTGCAAAAGTATATCTGTTTGATATCTTGAAATCATATGTATACTCTAATAATATCAAGAAAGAAATAACAGTGCATTTTGTTCCTCCTTGATATTGTAAGAGTATATATATATATATATATATATTGTAATAGTATCCAAGAGGAATAGAGGATCCTTTACTACAAAGTTATCATTATGTCATAAGAGTATACATGTACTGTCATGACATCTAGCATTAATAGGGAATCCTTTATTGCAAAATAAATTAATTATTACTTGATACCATTTCGATATATATATAAACTCTAATGGTATCAAGGAGGAAAAAAAAAAGCAACCACTACAAATGATTTTCTATTATTACGTGATACTTTCAAAATATATATATACTCTTCTGGTATCAAGAATGAAAAATCACGCCATTTGTTCTCTCTTGATGTTATAAGAATATATACATACTGTAATAACATCAAAGAATAATAGGTGATCCTTTGTTGCATAGATAATTAATTCTTATTTTATACCATATCCGTATATATAAACTCTGATAGTATAAAGGAGAAAATATAAGACCTCCACTACAAATTATTACTACATACCTTGAAATTATATGTATACTCCCATACTATCAACAAGAAAAAGTCACTGCATTTGTTTGTGCCCTTGATGGCATAATAGTTGACATATACTCCAATGACACCGAAAAAAAATAAAGAGACCTTTATTGTTAAGCTAATTATATATTACTTGATACCATCTTCATATATATACACTCTGATAGTATCAAGGAGAAAAATATAAGTCAGCCAGTACAAAATACTATCAATCCATACTGGATATTTTCAAAGTGTATGTATACTCTTATGGTATCAAGAAGGAAAATCACTCCATTTGTTCTCCCTTGATGTCATAAGAGTATACATATACTATAATAACATCAAGGATCAATAAGGAATCCTTTATTGTATAACTATTTAATTACTATTTTATACCATATAGGTATATATAAACTCTGATGGTATCAAAGAGAAACGATAACACATTCACTATAAATAGATATCAATTATTACTGGATACCTTCAAAAAATATGTATACTATGATGGAATCAAGAAGGAAAAGTCATTGTATTTGTTTCTCCCTTGATGTCATAAAAGTATATATATATATATATATATTGTCATGCCATCCAAGAGGAGTAAGTGGACCTTTACTACAAACCTAATTAATTTTAAATTGATACCATTTACGTATATATAAACTTCGAAGGTATCAAGGAAAAAAAACAAAACATAAACTACAAAAGAATATCAATTATTACTGTATATTTTTTAAAGGCCCCGGATCATTGACATCACTTTGAGGTCCACAAACTTGCCCAAAAATCTGCCAGGCATCACCTCACAGAAGGGCCTACATGGCCCGTGTGGAGTCACATGGCCCGTGTGGCCTCCCGTGGAGTGACGCCTGGGAAATGTAGGGTAGACGAGCTTCCACACGGTCCGCGTAAAGCTACATGGTCCGTGTGGCCTTCCCTATGTTGTACTGCGTAGAGTCACCTCCACACGGACCAAGTCATGGCTCGTATGACTTTAGACGGTCCGTGTGGCCCTCCGTCCAGTTTCGGTGTGGAGAGTCACCGGTATACGGATGGGGTCACGGTCCGTGTGACCCCAGGTGATCCATTTACTTGTTCGTATTGTGATACTTAGTCCGAAAAATCTTGCCTCTTGAGAATTTGAAGTCTAGGGCCACGACATGGTAAACGGTTCCTGTGACACTACACGAACCGTGTACCCTACCTTATGCCCCGGGCAGACCAATTTCAGGTTCGTTTCATGGCATTTTTGAAATATCGGGTGTTCCAAACAAAATTTTTGTCATTTCCCATCCCTTCTAAGCTCCCTATATAAGCTGAACTTCACCAAATTTCATCAGTTTCTCTCATGTTACTCCTCTCTCTAAAATCCACTCTTTCAAGACTTTCCAACATCTCTCTAGGATTGTCAAGCTAAGACCTTCACATTTGAAGTCCATTTCTTCTCAATTTGTCTCTAAATCAGGTATATGGGTTTTGATTCTTGGTCTCTTTCAACCAAGAAGACCCAAAGTTCTTCTCAAACTACTTTATGAAATGGTTTACTTAAAATGTGAAATTTTACTACATGTTCTTGGTAACTTTGACCCATGCATGTGCTATATTATATTCCGAATTTTGAGTTACGATAAGTTTGATTATGATGAACTACTTGGATTATGAAAATATGAACATGCAATTCCTTTAAAGATATTACCATGCATGGGTGATCTATACTACATTTTCATATGAATTTTTATTATGGGTTTCCTAGTTTTTACATTATATTGCTATGTTTTAGATATACTCTACATTTCCCATGCTATCCTTACATTATGCCTTGCATCACATTCATGACATTGGTACATGGAAATCTTGGAAATGTGGGATTAAGCCCAATTTTGTCCTAAAGGGGAATTATGATATGATTTTAGTAAGACATGGGATATGACAAGAAGGTGATCACCGGTATGTCTATGATTATGTCTCTTGGAGCATTTTGGGTGCTTGCACCATTTTGTATATGTGTAGATGAGCTATTTCCTGAATGAGCATTATGACCATGATCTTATGATTTGGCATTTGAGCCTACATATGCATTTGACTTTTGAAATTGATATTTGACTCTCTCTTGGGAAGCATATGTACATATATAAGTATTCTCACGGGATGTGTAAGACTTAGCACCGATGGATTGGGGGCATTAGGGATATCCCCAAGGTCCCTCTCCCTTTCCTTGAACTGTGTGTCAACATAGGGACGTATATTATTCATCTATTCCGTTTATGATATGATATGTTTTGATATGATTCTGCAAATCCTTCCAAAAAGCGTGGTCGTAAGGAAGGTGACCACCCATCGAAAAGCGTGGTCGTAAGGTGTGGTGTAGATTACCCTTGGCAAGTAATCTTCTCCTTACCGATTGGAGGTCCAAATCGGTCCAGTTCATGTAATAACTCGCATGGATTTGGTTTGTTGGTTATAGTATATCCCCGTTATATAAGAGCATTATCGCATGGCACGCATCATACATTCCATGGCATCTTGTATACTAAATTTCTTTACTTATATGATCTTTGGATATTATGTGCCCTTGTCATCTAACATGGATATGTAGGTTCAGTATTTCATATGCATTGCATGCCCACATAATTAGTACATGCAAACGTACTAACGCATACTTTATGCCTACATGATTTTACCATGTAGGGATCGAGTAGTTTGAGTACCAGTCGCCGGACGAATAGTCCATTCTTGAAGACTTCTTTTGTCGTGAGCCCCGTCTTCCGAGGGCCTGCTAGTTATTTCTTATGATTACTATGTATGTTCTTTTATTGAGGGTGAGCCTGGAACTTGTCCTGGCCCCCGTTCCTTGATTAGAGGCAGATGTTGGGCACTTTGTAAAACCTTCTCGTTTTGCTTATCTATAAATGAATGGATACTTGAGATTTGATATCCATCATTTAGTTATATGTGCTTAGATACTATTTGAACTAATCATGCAGAAATTTGATACTTTGAGGCTTGTTTGGGGACATCATGTCTCCATTCGCCGTGTCACATCTAGGCCCCGACTCCAGGTCATGACAAAAGGTGGTATCAGAGCCCTAGGTTCATAATGGTCCTTGGATCCCAACATGCCGCGTTGAGTAGAGTCCTATTCATGGGTGTGAAGTGCACCATACCTATGAGTGGGAGGCTACGAAGACGTATTAGGAAATTCCTCCTTTCTTCATGTCTTGTATCGTGCTGTAGCCGGTTTATGAAATTTCCTTACTTACTGGTGTCGTTGATTCCTTTTCAGTTAATGCCTCAAGGATGACCTCCACTACCTAGGCCGGCTCTGGCTGTTGAAGATCAGGCCCCTCACGAGCCTATGGAGGAGCGTATCTCTAACGATGAATTTTGTACCTCTTTCGTCATGCTTGCACAGGCGGTGACTGCTCAGGAAAGGCAAGCTAATTTGCTACGTGACCCTACACCCGCATCTATTGTGAGGGATTTCACCCGAATGAATCCTCTGGAGTTCTATGGGTTGAGGGCTGATGAGGATGCTCAGGACTTTGTTGATGAGCTTTCAAAAATACCGAACATTATGGGCGTCTCTTCTGAGGAAAAAGGCTGGATTGGCTGCTTACCAACTGAAGGATGTAGCTCATGTACGGTATACACAGTGGGCTATGGAGAGGGTCTGCGATGGTAATGTTAAATAGGGAGAGTTCAATCTGCCTTCCTCGATCGCTTCTTTTGACTTGAGCTGAGGGAGCCCGAAATGACCGAATTTATTAACCTTAAGCAGGGGAGTATGAGCGTGAGGGACTATGCCCTCAAGTTTACCAAGCTTTCCAAATATGCTCCATCCCTGGTGGCCGATCCCCGTGTACGGATGCACAAATTTGTTTCGGGTATTTTTGACTCGTTGGTGAAAGAATGTCGAACTGCTATGCTAATTGGGGACATGGATATTTCCAGACTCTGGTGTATGCTGAGCAGATTGAAGGGGAGAAACTCAAAGAGAAAAGAGCACACGATCCCAAGAGAGCCCGCTTTGATGGTAGGTTCTCCAATGCTAGGAATGTTGGTTTTGGTCGCTTCCAGCAGGGCCAAGGTTCAGGAGCTCGGGTGGCTAATGCTCGGGCACCCCCTCTCAGGATATGGATGGGTGGCAGACCAGGATGTATCTCGTGTGACAGGTGTGGGAAGCCCCACACAAGTGCCTGCCAAAAGGATTTGGGACTTTGCTTCGGATGTGGAAGTAAGGACCATAAGGTTATTGATTTGCCGTAGGAATGCGCGTGGAGGCCGAGGTCAAGTAGCCCAAGGTGGGCAGGATCAACAGAAAGTTCCTCAAAGTGTTTCTCCGAGAAACAATAGGTTCTATGCACTCCATGCTCGCTAGGATGTCGAGAAGGCTCAAGATGTCGTGACTGGTATGTTAAAAGTCTTTGATTTTGATGCTTATGTTTTGCTTGACCCAAGTGCAAACTTGTATTTTGTGACTCAGCTGTTGGCTGTTAAGTTTGGTTTGAAACCCAGATTTTAAGAGACCTTTCTCAGTCTACACCCCCATGGGTGAATCTATTGTTGCTCATAGAGTCTATCACGAGTGCCCTGTTGTTGTGTTGCATAAAATCTTTCTCATGTGATCTGATGGAACTCGAGATGTTTGATTTTGATGTGATTCTTAGGATGGATTGGCTGCATGCATCTTATGCTTCCACAGACTGTAGAACCTGGAAAATCCAGTTCCAACCTCCCGGTGAGCCAGTTCTTGAATGGAAGGGTAGTGATTCCTCTGTTAAAGGTAGGTTTATTTCCTACCTTAAGGCGCGAAAAATGATTTCTAAGGGGTGCATCTACCATATGGTGAGGGTCAGGGATACAGATTCCAAGGTGCCTACTCTCGAGTCGGTCCCTGTGGTGAATGAATTTTTGGATGTGTTTCCCCAGACTTACCGGGCATTCCTCTGGATAGAGAGGTAGACTTTAGCATAGATCTTCTTTTAGATATTCAGCCTATTTCTATCCCTTTGTATCGAATGGCCCCCATAGAATTGAAAGAGTTAAAGGAGCAGTTCAAGGACCTATTAGAGAAGGGTTTTATTCGGCCTAGTACATCACCGTGGGGTGCTCTTGTGTCGTTTGTAAGGAAGAAGGATGGGTCTCTCAGTATGTGTATTGATTACAGGCAGCTAAATAAGGTGATCGTTAAGAACAAGTACCCGTTGCCAAGGATTGATGATTTGTTTGACCATCTTCAAGGTGCCACTCACTTCTCAAAAATTGATCTCCGTTCTGGGTATCATCAATTGAAGGTTAGGGAATGTGATATCCCCAAAACAGCTTTTCGAACAAGGTATGAGCATTTCAAATTTGTGGTGATGTCATTTGACCTAACTAATGCTCCGGCTGCATTTATGGACTTGATGAACAGAGTGTTTAAACCTTTCCTGGACAGCTTCGTGGTGGTCTTTATTGACAATATTCTTGTTTACTCCCGAAGTGAACAGGAGCACGAGAATCATTTGAGGATGGCCCTCCAAACTCTAAGGAAAAAGAATTATATGCCAGTTTTAGCAAGTGCGAGTTCTGGTTGAGCGAAGTGGCTTTCCTTAGTCATGTGGTGTCCGGAGATGGTATCAAGGTGGATCCGAGAAAAATAGAGGCTGTGAAAAATTGGCCTAGACCGTTGACTCCTTCGGATATCCGCAGTTTTTTCGGGTTGGCTAGGTACTACAGAAGGTTCATGGAAGGTTTCTCATCTATTGCATCTCCATTGACCAAGTTGACCCAGAAGCAGGCTAGGTTTATATGGTCAGATGAATGTGAGAGAAGTTTTCAAACCTTGAAAGATTGGCTTACGTCAGCTCCCGTCTTGACCTTGCTAAATGGCTCAGAAGGGTTTGTAGTGTATTGCGATGCCTCGCGGATTGGATTGGGTTGTGTGCTTATCTAGAATGGTAAGGTGATAGCGTATGCATCAAGACAGTTGAAGGTGCATGAACGAAACTCTCCCACACACGATCTTGAATTGGCAGCGGTGGTTTTTGCTTTGAAAATTTGGAGGCATTATTTGTACGGGGTCCATGTTAATGTATTCACCGATCAGAAGAGTTTGCAATATGTTTTCACTCAGAGGGATCTTAACCTCAGGCAAAGGAGGTGGTTGGAGTTTCTGAAAGATTACGACATGAGTGTGCTGTATCATCCGAGCAAGGCCAATGTTGTAGCCGACGCTCTCAGCAGGCTGTCTATGGGGAGTGTGGCGCATATCAAAAATGGGAAGAGGGAATTGGCAAGGGATGTTCACCGGTTGGCTAGGTTAGGTGTCAGGTTGACTGATTCCAGCAAGGGTGGTATTCGGGTTCAGAATGGGGCAGAATCTTCTGTGGTGAATGAGGTGAAAGCTAAGCAAGATCTAGATCCGTCGTTATGTGAGTTGAAGAAGTTGGTTGCTGCAAAAGAGATCAAGGAATTCTCCCAAGGGGGAGATGGTGTACTCCGGTACAAAGATTGGCTTTGTTTTCCCGATGTGGATGACCTTAGGAAGGTGATTATGAGTTAGGCTCATAACTCTCGTTACTCCATTCACCCGGGGTCTACCAAGATGTACCGGGATCTGAGAGAGGTGTACAGGTGGCATGGTATGAAGAGGGATATTGCTATGTTCGTGTCTGAATGCGCAAGTTGTCAGCAGGTGAAGGTAGAACACCAAAGGCCTAGTGGTTTGGCCAAGACATTGAAATTCCCACATGGAAGTGGAGGAAGTGAATATGGACTTTGTGGTTGGATTGCCTTGGACCCGAAGGCAATTCAACTCCATTTGGGTTATTGTAGATCGGATGACAAAATCGGCTCACTTTCTACCGGTCAGGACTATCTTTAGTGCCAAGGACTACGCAAGGTTGTATATCCAGGAGTTGGTGAGGTTACATGGTGTACCTAGATCCATCATATCGGATTGTGGTACTCAATTCACTTCCCACTTTTGGAAATCTCTTATGAAGGGCCTTGGGACCAAAATTAAGTTGAGTTCCACTTTTCATCCTCAAACCGATGGCCAAGCGGAGAGGACTATTCAAACCTTGGAGGATATGTAGAGGGCATGTGTGATGGAGTTTAAGGGGAATTGGGATGACCATCTTCCACTCATCGAGTTTGCTTATAATAATAGCTTCCATGCTAGCATTGGCACGGCGCCGTTTGAAGCCTTGTATGGGAGGAGGTGTAGATCCCCAGTGGGGTGGTTTGAATTAGGTGAGATGGCTTTAGTTTGCTTGGATTTGGTGTTGGATGCCATGGAAAAGGTAAAAGTGATTAGGGAGAGATTAAAAGCGGCCCAAAGTCATCAAAAGTCCTATGTGGATAGTAGGAGAAGGGACCTCGAATTTCATGTCGGGGATTGGGTTTATGTGAAAGTCTCTCCTATAAGGGGCGTAATGCGTTTAGGCAAAAAAGGCAAGCTAAGCCCCCGGTATGTTGGTCCTTATGAAATTGTTGAGCGGATTAGAGGTGTGGCTTACAAGTTGGAGTTACCACCGGATTTGGGTTCCATCCATCCGGTCTTCCATGTATCCATATTGAGAAAATTAGTTGGTGATCCTAGCACCATTGTTCCTTTGGAGGGAATTGAGGTCGAGGAAAACTTGACTTATGAGGAGGTTCCGGTGGCAATCTTGGATAAACAAGTAAAACGGCTTCGCAACCAGGATGTGGCTTCGGTAAAGGTACTTTGGAGAAATCAACTAGTGGAGAGTGCTACTTGGGAGGCGGTGCTGGACATGATGAAACAATACCCCCATCTCTTCCAATCTACTCAAGCCTAAGGTACTAGGGATCTTCCTTATCAATTGTGTCATTTTCTTGCCCTCTTGAGTCTCATGACATGATACGCATATGTGTACACTAAAAGATTTTCCTTTCTTCACAAATGAGTTGAATGCAATCTTGGTATGAGTTTTGGTCTTGAACTATAATTTGATTTGTGGCATAAAAAGCTTTTGGGCACAAACCTTTCATTTTGAGTTGAGTTGTGCATTGTGTCTTGTGTCGGAAGTTTCTTGCCTTAACTCTAACTTTTCAAGCCTTGTTCTTGCACATTCGGGGATGAATGTTCCCAAGGGGGAGATGATGAAAGGCCCGGATCATTGATGTCACTTTGAGGTCGACAAACTTGCCCAAAAATCTGCTAGGCATCACCTCACGTAAGGGCCTACACGGCCCGTGTGGAGTCACACGGTCCATGTGGCCTCCCGTGGAGTGATGCCTGGGAAATGTAGGGTAGACGGGCCTCCACACGGTCTGTGTAAAGCTACACGGTTCGTGTGGCCTTCCGTATGGTGTACTGCGTAGAGTCACCTCCACACAGACCAAGTTACAGCCTGTGTGACTTTAGACAGTCTGTGTGACCCTCCGTCTAGTTTCGGTGTGGAGAGTCACTAGTATACGGACGGGGTCACGGTCCGTGTGACCCCAGGTGATCCATTTACTTGTTCGTATTGTGATACTTAGTCCGAAAAATCTTGCCTCTTGAGAATTTGAAGTCTAGGGCCACGACATGGTAAACGGTTCCTGTGACACTACACGAACCGTGTACCCTACCTTATGCCCCGGGCAGACCAATTTCAGGTTCGTTTCATGGCATTTTTGAAATATCGGGTGTTCCAAACAAAATTTTTGTCATTTCCCATCCCTTCTAAGCTCCCTATATAAGCTGAACTTCACCAAATTTCATCAGTTTCTCTCATGTTACTCCTCTCTCTAAAATCCACTCTTTCAAGACTTTCCAACATCTCTCTAGGATTGTCAAGCTAAGACCTTCACATTTGAAGTCCATTTCTTCTCAATTTGTCTCTAAATCAGGTATATGGGTTTTGATTCTTGGTCTCTTTCAACCAAGAAGACCCAAAGTTCTTCTCAAACTACTTTATGAAATGGTTTACTTAAAATGTGAAATTTTACTACATGTTCTTGGTAACTTTGACCCATGCATGTGCTATATTATATTCCGAATTTTGAGTTACGATAAGTTTGATTATGATGAACTACTTGGATTATGAAAATATGAACATGCAATTCCTTTAAAGATATTACCATGCATGGGTGATCTATACTACATTTTCATATGAATTTTTATTATGGGTTTCCTAGTTTTTACATTATATTGCTATGTTTTAGATATACTCTACATTTCCCATGCTATCCTTACATTATGCCTTGCATCACATTCATGACATTGGTACATGGAAATCTTGGAAATGTGGGATTAAGCCCAATTTTGTCCTAAAGGGGAATTATGATATGATTTTAGTAAGACATGGGATATGACAAGAAGGTGATCACCGGTATGTCTATGATTATGTCTCTTGGAGCATTTTGGGTGCTTGCACCATTTTGTATATGTGTAGATGAGCTATTTCCTGAATAAGCATTATGACCATGATCTTATGATTTGGCATTTGAGCCTACATATGCATTTGACTTTTGAAATTGATATTTGACTCTCTCTTGGGAAGCATATGTACATATATAAGTATTCTCACGGGATGTGTAAGACTTAGCACCGATGGATTGGGGGCATTAGGGATATCCCCAAGGTCCTTCTCCCTTTCCTTGAACTGTGTGCCAACATAGGGACGGATATTATTCGTCTATTCCATTTATGATATGATATGTTTTGATATGATTCTGCAAATCCTTCATAAAAGCATGATCGTAAGGAAGGTGACCACCCATCGAAAAGCGTGGTCGTAAGGTGTGGTGTAGATTACCCTTAGCAAATAATCTTCTCTCTATCGGTGGGAGGTCCAAATCAGTCCAGTTCATGTAATAGCTCGCATGGATTTGGTTTTTCGGTTATAGTCCATCCCCGTTATATAGGAGCATTATCGCATGGCACGCATCATACATTCCATGGCATCTTGTATACTAAATTCCTTTGCTTATATGATCTTTGAATATTATGTGCCCTTGTCATCTAACATGGATATGCAGGTTCGGTAGGTCATATGCATTGCATGCCCGCATACTTAGTATATGCAAACGTACTAACACATACTTTATGTCTACATGATTTTACCATGTAGGGACCGAGCAGTTTGAGTACCAGTCGCCGGACGAATAGTCCATTCTTGAAGACTTCTTTTGCGGTGAGCCCCGTCTTCTGAGGGCCTGCTAGTTATTTCTTATGATTACTATGTATGTTCTTTTATTGAGGGTGAGCCTGGAACTTGTCCTGGCCCCCATTCCTTGATTAGAGGCAGATGTTGGGCACTTTGTAAAACCTTCTCATTTTGCTTATATATAAATGAATGGATACCTGAGATTTGATTTTCGTCATTTAGTTGTATGTGCTTAGATACTATTTGAACCAATGATGCAGAAATTTGATTCTTTGAGGCTTGCTTGGGGACCTCGGGACCCCATTTGCCGTGTCACATCTAGGCCCCGTCCCCGGGTCGTGACAATTTTCAAAATATATGTATACTCTTATGGTATCAAGAATGGAAAATCATTCCATCTGTTCTCCTTGACGTCATAAGAGCATACATATACTGAAATAACATCAAGGAGCAATAAGGGATCCTTTACTACAAAGCTAATCAATTATAAAATTGATACCATTTGGCTATATATAAACTCTAATGGTATAAAATTATTACTTGATGCCTTCATAGTATATATTTATTGCAAAACTAATTTATTATTACTTGATACCATCAGCCAGTACAAAAGACTATTAATTATTACTGGAAATTTTCAAATTATATGTATACTTTTATGGTATCAAGAAGGAAAAATCACTCCATTTGTTCTCCCTTGATGTCATAAGAGTATACATATACAGTAATAACATCGAGGACCAATAGGGGATCCTTTATTCCATAGATATCTAATTATTATTTTATACCATATAGGTATGTATACACTCTGATGGTATCAAGGAGAAAAAATAACATATCCACTACAAATATATATCAATTATTACTGGATACCTTCAAAGAATATATATATTGTGATGACATCACGAAGAAAAAATCATTGTATTTATTTCTCCCTTGATGTCATAAAAGTTTATATATACTGTCATGCCATCCAGGAGGAGTAAGTGTACCTTTACTACAAACCTAAAAAAATTTAAATTGATAACATTTGCGTATATATAAACTCTGATGATATCAAGCGAAAAAACAAGACATTCATTACTGAATATATTCAAAGTATATGTATACTCTTATGGTATCAAGAAGGAAAAATCACTCCATTTGTTCTCTCTTGATATCATAAGAGTATACATATACCATAATAACATCAAGGACCAATAGGGGATCCTTTATTGCATAGCTATTTGAATTATTACTTTATACCATATAGGTATATATAATTGTATTTGTTCTTCTTTGATGTCATAAGAGTATGCATATACCGTAATAACATCAAAGACCAATTGGGGATCCTTTATTGCATAGCTATTTGAATTATTACTTTATGACATATAGGTATATATAATTGTATTTGTTCCTCCCTTGATGTCATAAAAGTATACATATATTGTCATGCCATCCAGGAGGAACAGATGGACCTTTACTACAAACCTAATTAATTTTAAATTGATACGACTAGCGTATATATAAAGTTTGATGGTATCAATAAGAAAAAGACATCCACTACAAAAGAATATCAATTATTAATGGATACTTTCAAAGTATATGTATACTTTTATGGTATCAAGAATGAAAAATCACTCCATTTGTTCTCCTTGACATCATAAGAGTATACATATACCGTAATAAGGAGATCCTTTACTACAAAGCTAATTAATTATAAAATTGATACCATTAGCTATATATGAACTATTATAATATCAAGCAAAAAACAAGACATTAACTAAACTCTGATGGTATGAAATTATTACTTGATGCCTTCATAGTATATATATATATTGCAAAACTAATTTATTATTACTTGATACCATTAGAGTATATATAAACTCTAATGGTATCAAAGAGATACATACAAGGCAGACATTATAATAAGCTATCAATTATTATTTGACACCTTCAAAGTATATATATAATCTAATGGTATCATCAAGGAAAGAACCACAACAATTGTTTCTCTTTGATGTCACAATAATATGCATATACTTTCTACTAGCATAAAACACAAACTATAACACATAAAAATATAAAACTAAAAATTATCAAACATAACGACAATGCATATCAGTACAAAAACATATAGCAGTAACACTTCATAGTTTAAATTCTCAAAAAACAAATTCTAAATAGACAACTGTTAGTGTGTTTTTTGCAGCTATTAGTGTATTTTTATATAAACAGTTGTTAGTGTCCTTTTATACAAAAATTTTTATATTCAAAATAAAATGTAACCCAAAGAACACTACTAAATCTTGTGATTTGTTGCACGATTTTTCTTCGCCCACCGTCCAGGATTTTCAAAATCACTACATTCACCATTCAACTACTTCTGCAGACTATAATGCCATAATAAAATACCATCAAAGTCATCCACAGGAAATTGAAGATCCTCAATAAAATACTCAGAAAAGCATGCAAAAAAAAAAAAAAAAACACCACAATCACTATACAAAAACAACAAACAGTTCAGTCTAAAGAAAAAATTAAAGCAACGATCACACTAGATAATTAAAGATTGATACATACATATATATTTGTGTTGGCAGATTCTGAACCAATACAACATCAAATGCATCACATAACCGATGAACCTTATGAAGACTATTCACCAAATCAATGTTATCTCTTTTCTTGTAAAAATCAATTTCAACCAAGAATGATGGCAACAACACAACAAATGGTTCTATGACCTCTTGTACAACTACCTTATTTTGTGGGCTACGTAGAGAATCATAAACATAGAAACACTTATCGTGAAATGATAAAACACCCAAAGTTCAATACCATTTTCTACCAAGTGAATAAGGAAAAACACATGTTCAACCTCAGTCTACGCAGTATTGCAAAACAGCCGATACCCATACATCTACTCAAGTATGTCACTTGCCTTCAAAATCAGATTAGACTCATTTCACCACTCTTAAATTTTTTATATAACTTCAAAATGCAATTGCTAAAGAAATTATCAGCTATTACCACCCTTTATGGCACATTTGCGTACTGCCTTCTTCCTCAGGTATTTGAAAATCACATCAATGTGCTATATTAAAAAAGACCAAACAAAAAAATAATGGATAAGTAAAGCACAACAAGCATGAAAAATTTTGTATTAATATATGATACCATAACGATAGCTAGATACTATACTGATGGCAAGAACATATACTATACTATATACCAAACCATCATCGCGTTTTAGTCACAGTCTACCTCAAATGCAACAGAAGCAATATATAGTGTTTGATAAGTAGCATCCCTGGACATGATTTTCACTATAAAAATCATTGTAAAAATAAAAAATCCTCTACGGATTGATAACACCAACATCAACATAAGTATCCTATATATATACTATGATGATATCAATGAACAACAACATAATTTTTTTCCCTTGATACGATAAGAATTTATATATACCCAGATGGTATCAAGTGAAATTAATTTATTTTGTAATAAAGGATTCCCTAATAATGCTAGATTCCATGACAATACATGTATACTCTTATGACATAATGAAAATTTTGTAGTAAAGGATCATCTATTCCTCTTGGATACTATTACAATATATATACACTCTTATAATATCAAGGAGGAACACAATGCACTATTATTTCTTTCTTGATACCATCAGAATATATATATAATTTGAAGATATCAAGCAGATATACTTTTGCAGCATAAATAGTATAAACAAGTAGCTGCTTAAAATGAGAAAGCTAACACATCAATGAGAATTTGTTCTGGAATTTGAATATGCTAAAAAATTAAAAATATATTACAGAGTTTTTATACTGCTTGACTATAAAAAATAACACACTTCAATTTTTCTTCGGAATACTTTTACAGGTCCTTCAATTGTGTTCTTGACCTCCACATCGACCACATGTTATTTTTGTTATAGGAAAGCATGATTAAAAGGTTTTACCCCTCTTTGTTTTTTAGGCCTTCCTGGTGGAATTTTGGCATTTGGTGACATCATCTGATGTGATGACACATTATCAGGAATTTCGCACATGCTTTTGTCAGGTAAAACATGTACTGATGCATTATATGCTCTTTTTAAGAAATTGCTAGTGTAATAAGGGGAGAAATATGTGTATTCATTAAGATGGAATTTTGTCAGTACTGCCATTGCATGTGCACATGAAAATTCATCTACTTGAAACTTTCGACATGTGTAAGCCTTATTATGATGGGACAAAATGGTTTTGATTTAACCATCCATTACGAAATGAATAAATTGAGTCGAAGAGGTAACCCGTTGTTATAAAAAAAGTATAAGTTAGTGATTGATTTAAATTATAATGATAAACAAGTTTTATACTATATGCAAGTTATTTACCATCATTGCTTGTGCTTCAATCTTTTCATCTTTCAACAAGGCTTTATACTTTTTGGTTAATATGTTGTTTTCAAATTTGGTAGCATTGGCATTTGTGTAATTCCACTTCTGTACTAGATTCTTCATAAAATCTAACAAATCTATAACTGGAAGCTCTCTTGCATACTTGTTTGTTGCATTTACTGATTCAGCTATATTTGATGTCATTGCTGTTGTTTGATTTGCTGAGCAATGTGAACGTGCCCCTTTAAAGTACCCAGTATCTTTCAAGTAAGGTTTACTCTAGGATCAACATCATCTAATTTTTTGATAAGACCTTTAAATTCCTGAATATTGTATGCTCTTGACAATGCATTGTAGATGTCCTTGATATGTTTGGAATTCTTTTTGAATTTTCCCTTGACGTTGTTCCACAGATGAAACATACAAACACAATGAAGGAGTGCTGGGTATACTGTTGCAACTGCTTTAGCTATACATTCATGTCTATATGAGATAATGCAAAGTCCATCTCTTTTTGTATATATTTCTTTCAAATGTCAAAGAACCATTGCTAAGATGCATCATTTTCTGAGTCAACAATACTTTAAGCAAGTGCTATAATTTGTCCTATTTGAAGTAATTGTTAAAATTAACAAAAAATTGAGTTAATATATAATGATATTGCATTAGTATATTTATTCAGTATGTATCATATACGTGAAAAATAATAGAAAACCAAATATATCAACATTACCTTGACCATCTTGTGTTACAAATGTAAGCATTGTACCCCTGTATGTTGTTTTTAGAAATATACCATCAACTACTAATGTAGGTTTGCAATATTTCCATCATTGAATAGTTGCATTTAATGCGATAAAGAGATACAAGAAAGATCATTGCTTGCAGTGTCTAGCCTTGTAATTGTACCCAGATTTATATATTCCAACATATATTGGTATGTGGGTAATTGTGCATATGAATCTTTTGGGTTGCCTCTTAATAGTTTAATGGTTTTTTTTTGCTCGCCATGCTTGCATATAGGTCAAATTAATACCATGTGCTTTCTTGATATCTCTTTGTATATCTGTTGTTGTGTAGATTAATTTTGGATCATTCAGCTTGTCTTGTAGGACATTGGTAAAAAATAGTGCAATGACAGTTCGCAGTGCACAATATCTTTCATGTTCTGGGTAGATGTAGACATTATTGAAATTTGTCACTCGAAAGAATCTTGATTTTTGTATACTTCTTGCCTTAAGACTCCACTTACATGTTTCTTATAGACAAACAACTATATACCTGCACATGAAATATGTTAACATTAATGATGCCTAGGGAATTTACATATATTCTTAGAGTATCATTGGCTACCGATTATTTTCTGAATGATGAAATATGAATAATACCATTAGAGTATATGAATACACTGCGATAGTATCCTCAAGGATTTTTTATGCCTAATTAATTTGTTTTTATATATATGTATGTAGGAATCCTTAATGATACCAATATAGTATATACTTAATATAATAGTATCACTATAGCACATGAATATGCTTTTATGGTATCATTAAGCATTTTTATGCTCTAATTACGAGATCATATACACAATTCAATATTGTAATTGGAATACACTATTATAGTATATACCTGTTTTTGCAAGATTTAATAGTTCTATATTCAAATCCTTCTACAACCAAATGTCATTTTACAGCTTGTGCTAGATTGAATTTGCTATTGTATATTTGAGAAACTTGAATTGGTTGGCTAGAGATGTCTATAATGGTGTCTGTTGAATGCATCTCTTCAGTAACAACTTCAATTGCAACATCAATATCATATGATGTAGCCGTTGATTTTTCAAAAATTACTAGTTCTGGATTTTGTCTAGATGTTCGTGGATGATAAATCATGGCATCATTACTTCAATTGTTGTGTAATTCCAGGAAATCACTAGTGGATAGGTAGTAATTTTAGAATTCTTCTTCTTCAAATCGATGTAAACTTTGATTCCCATATCGTTAGCTATTTTCAATGGCGGATATCCAGGTGAAATTTAATACTTGATGTCGATACCTTCACAACCATTATTTTTCAGTTGATTTGAAATCTGAATGACAAAATCGGTGAAACTTGTGGTAGCTTTTACCATAATAGCTTCAACATGAAAGTTGATGTACTGCTGATCTGGGTTCCGAATTCCACCATGTTGTAGAAGAATCAGTATTTCCTCCATTGATTAATAGAGATTTTTGTTGAATTAACTGTAAAATTGAGAGCTCATTGAGTGTTGGTAGAAGGCTAATTACAAAAAAAAAAAAAAAAGAAGGGAGAATTTGAAAAAGGAGCAAATTGTTCTTTTTTGGAGCGACATTCATATGGAAAAATTAAATATATATTTGAAGAAATATTAATCAAGGGATTAGTCAGCTGTGCGCATTGAGTGTAATTAATTATAGGGGTATTAAATGTAAAGGGGCACGAGGTTGTAAATACTTTTGATAGAAGGGGCACAAGCCTAGTTATCCCTAAATAATAATAGTCATTTGTACCCAAATATGTGTTTTTTTTCGGGAAAATCACACACACACACACGTATATATATAAAAAGTAAAAAGTTTACAAAAAAAAAGTAGCTTGTGTTTTATTTACATAAAAAGCAGGCCAAATCAGCCAAACTATACATGACTATACAATATAATTTGTCAAAAGTTATAGAAAGTACACACTACTATACAATGTATATTACTTATACAGTAGCTATACACTAAATATACATTATGATAAACAAATATAAATTAACTATACATGTCTATACAACAAGGGCTATTTCGTTTTTTCTAATTATTTTAAGTGAAGTGTCTCTCGGAGTAATATGCCCTTATTTTTTCTGTCTCAATTTACATGATATAAATAGAATTTAAAAAGTCAATTAATTTTACTATGATTTTAAGTATTTTAAATTATTGATATTGTGAATTATATTACTATTTTACTTAATCTTTAAATAATATATGTTACTCCTCTTGTCCCAATTTTTGTGGCACCACTAAAATTTCGAAAGTCAAAAATTTTTTATATGCCTTTTTATTTTTAATTTTTCAATTACTATGATTTGTATTGCGTTTACATCATTTTTGAACAATACATGTTAGTCATCTATTCCTATTTATATGACACTTCAAGTGTTAATTGAGCTTTTTATGTCTTTTAAATATTTTAAGTTGTATTTCTTGTGATTTATAGCGTTTTTTATTAAATTTTTATATGTAGATATATTATTGTTAAATATCTAGATTTACAGTACATTTTACGTTATTTCCTAATTAAATAATATATGTTACTTCTTTTGTTCCATTATATGTAACGTCGCCAGATTAATTTCAATAATCAATCAAATCTTTTATTTGTTTTAAAACATTTTAAGTTGTCAACTATCACTAATTATGGTATTTTTTATACTTTTACGCAACATGTTTTAAAAAATATTTTATGTTATCAATTATCATGCTTAGTCGCATTTTTATGCGATTTTTAAATCTATAAAACACGATTTATGGTATCTTTTATGCTCTTACATAAGATGATTTTCAAAACTATTTTAAGTAATTAATTATCATGATTAGTGGTATTTTTTACGCAGTTTTCAAATATATAAAATCCTAAAAATAAAATAAATAAATTAAAATAAAAAACCATAAAAAAATTACGAATATACCATCAAGCTGCTCAAGCAAGCATGTCGACCTGCCCTTAATAAACTTTTCAACCATACCCCTCAATTGGATGAAAAACCCAAATTAAATAAAATAACCCGCCACCCCCATTTAACCCTCCCCTGTCCAACTAAAATAACTTAACCCAAATAATTTCACCGCCCAACAACCACTTCTTCACTCTAAAACCACCACCACCATGCCTGAAAACCACCAAAACCCTACTGAAAAAATATTAAAACCCCACAAAATCACCACAAGACAACCAACAAAATTCAACCAAACAACTATCTAGCGGCCTCCAAAACCATCCAAAACCCTACCACGAAATACCACTAGACGCATCTGAAAATAACCATCAAACCCATCAAAAGGATCACCGAAAAATCGTCGAAATTACCACAAATTTACTACAAATCAACAACACTAAAACCCCATCACGGACCCACCAAAAATCCACCACCACGGCCTCCAACAACATCAACCAATAGCAACCAAACGATATCAAATTTCCACCGGAAAAACCACCCAAACAATTACCAAAATGCACAGAAACAGATTTCCACCGGATAAACCACCCAAATTTCTACTGGAAAATTCGTCCAAATAGCTACCAAAATGCATCATTGTAGCTTCTAATTTCATGCATAAAAAAAAGAAATTCAACAAAAACACACAGAAACAAATTCAATTAAGTTCCAAAAAATTTGCATGAATCCACAAGTTGTTAGTGATGCAAAAATCAAATTCAGAACTAGAAGGAACAAGTTCTTGGACTTGTGGCCGATTGTGATGAATATTAACATTTGTTGCAGTATGATGATGAGAAAAAGAGATTCTTGGACTTGTGGCTATGCTTTGAGCCTTGAATATCATATCAATGGCCATTTTCGTTTTTGTTTTCTTGGTCTAATTATTGAAGGAAAGAAGGAGACAATGAAAACAAGATAAGGGCTTAGATTTTGAGAAACTGGTAGTTTTAGGATTTAGATTGGTTTAAGTTTCGTGTTTTTTCGGTCGGGTTTGGGATATTGAGGGGTTGTGTAATATATAAAATAGGTCAAAAATTATGTTATTTGGGATTTTCTATCCATTGTAGGGTATGGGTGAAAAGTTTATTAACGGTAAGGGCGCATTTTCAATTTACTTTTAATGGCGAAGGTAAGGTCAGACAATAAAACAAAGTTGAGGGATATTTTTTTTACCCTTTTCCCAAAAAATATCTAAGAACAAAAAAGGGGGAAAAATTTCAAGTTTAGATGATATTATATAATAACTAGGATGGAACTAGAGTATCGCATATGGGTTCGACCGAATTTGTCACGCCTTGGGAGGGTACCCCAGACGTGGCCGGCACTCAGAGACTATTGCTTGTCCCCAAGCGTACCACTCGGTCTCAAGATAATCATTCAACCTTCAAATACAACAGAAAGTATTAGAGCAAGGAAAATAAGATAGTGAGAAACTCAGTTACTTCTACATCAATGAAAGAGGGCCATAGGCCAACAACATCAATCTCAACATCTATGGCATAATAGCTGGTTTAAGGAACTCAATTCAAATAGGGAAAGACCCCAACATCAAATCCTCATCTCTCGCCTATGAAGCCTCTACCTTTTTAGTCTAAGATGGTACCATGACAGGCCACAGCTACTAAACTCAAAAGAGTAAAGAAATTGGTAAGATAAAAGAAAAGCTTCTCCAAATCACAAGGGGGGACTCACCAAAATCTGGAACTAGGGTACTCTAAACCTCAATGGTACATCTGTCGTAGTCCTCTATCTCCTGTATCTGCATCATAAAACGATGCAGCGCTGAGTGGCATCCGTACATGGAATGTACGATATGTAAAATGGCTCAAGAAACAAATAAAGCTCAAATTCGATCAATCAAATTGACTCAAGACTCAACTCCTCACCTCATAACTCAACTCAGGTAAATCTTGCAAGTTTAAGGTTTGAAATCATGCTTTTAGAATTAGACTTAGTATTTGATGCAACTCAATTCGAAAGGCTCATGATATGCTCAACTCAAGTGTTTGCTTGGATGTTTCTCTAACAGACATAACTCTCCACTCCACCATGAGTTTTGGTGATGTAAAATAAAAAGATGTCGTTGCCACGTCCATCCTAAACCTTCCAAGAAATAGGACGTCAACCTCAACCTCTCTCTCTTGGATCCAAAGAGATTGTCCCTCTACTAGGACATGGGCTGCTAGAATTATCCTGTGCAACCATCCTACAGTGGCAACATAGTTTTGGGGTGCTCCTCAATCACCTAAATCAGTGCTCAATACTCATTGCAAGACTAAAACTGTAACACCCGATAAAATTATCAAAATATCCCTAGAGGGAGAGTATGCACGTAATGCATCTTCCGATGCTCATATGGCAAATCAAAGGTTGAATTTGTGATTAACACACAAAATTGTGTGGAAAAATGGTCTTGGTCGACTTTTAGACCGACCTGATCAAAAGATAATTTTTCGATCCGAAGCGCAAAACAATGTTAGTATGCGACAGGGGTGCATCGCTCACCCATCGTGGACCAGCACTTATGTTCTTTTAAAATTTTTTAATGGGATGAAGAAAACTCATTTAAAAACTTATTCTGAAAAATACATTATTCGCGACCAGTCCGCATTATTGGCTGTTTCTTTTCAGAGTTGAGAATTTCTAATATATTACCAGGGGCATTCCAGTCAATTATCCACCCCTCCTAAACTCTCTACACAATCTAATAAGGTCATTTTGATTTGAAAAGGGTCTAAAATCCCCATTCTAAGTCCTATTCCATAATCTAACAAGGCTAGGGCTTGAGGAGAGAAGAGAAGACCTTGAGTTGAGAGATTCAAGAAGATATCCTTGACGTACTTGGTTGATAGCTGCATCCCAGGTATGTAAGGCCAAACTAAAAACATGGGATTATTCTTTCATGTGCCCCATAGAGGTCATAAATGAGTTGATGGTTCAAGAGTATACATGCATGATTTTCTTGATGATGTTTCTTGAAAAATTGCTTTAAAATTTCATGTTTTCCTTCATTGATGATCATCATACCATTTGGTTTTTTGAATTGAATATTTTCATTGAAGAACTTGCATAACCCTACATGAGTAAATTGAAAAGCATGCATAATGAACTTGAGAATTGAGTCTAGAGCCTTGAGTTGAGATTGTTGATTGTGATGAGAGAATGATGATGAGTTGATTGCATCTGATTATTTTACGAGTCTCTATGAATGAACTTTACCGATATGTCTATTCAATTCCTTCCTAATAATTGCTTTAAATCTTAGTCATTGACAAGATTGATTGATGAAAGAGTTAAAGTCCTTATGAGATGATTAATGAGAGGGTTAAAGTCCCTATGAGATATCGGTTATTGACGGGGAGTGAGTCCCTATAAGATTGGTTGAGATGGAGGTTTTATGAGCACTGAGTCATAGGAGGAGCATCGAGCACCGAAAGAGTGAGAGTTAGTCTGACTTAAACTCGTCAAACTACATCGCCAAACGTAGGAGAGGCATAGAACCATCACATATATCATAGTTACCTCAAGAGTAACGGTCCCTGAAAGCAATATAGGACCTATTGAGTTTGACTCCATATTGGGTGAGCTAATATGGTTTTTGAGCGTTCCCTACCTGGCAATTTTTGAACGGATGTGGAAACATCAGCGTGATTGTTGTACATTCACTGGCTCATAAGTGATTGTTATCGGATA
This sequence comes from Solanum rostratum, assembly GCA_029948455.1. Taxonomy (NCBI): domain Eukaryota; kingdom Viridiplantae; phylum Streptophyta; class Magnoliopsida; order Solanales; family Solanaceae; genus Solanum; species Solanum rostratum. The sequence continues at coordinate 25,074,407 of CM057055.1, forward strand.
AGAGAAACTCCCATAAATTTCCTACCTTGAGTACTATGAGTCTGAGATGAGATAAGAGGAGGTGAGATCCTCTAAGATGAGTTTTGAGATGAGCAGAGAGGAGGTGAGCTCCTTTGAGATGAGTTTGAGACTATTGATGAGTCTGAGTTATTGATGTGTCACTTGTCTACTCTTTATTATTTCATAGATGGACAATTGACGATTTGATGTTTATTTTGAGTTGATGTTGTTTCCATACTATTCTACCGGTTTCTATTTCATTCACCTATTTTATATACCAGTACATTCCAAGTACTAATGTCCACTCTAGACTGGATTATTTTATGATGCAGAGACAGGTATTAGAGATCGTCAACAGGCCCTCCGTTGAAGATATGAGATTTGCAACTGATTTGGTGAGCATCCCCTACTTCGGAGGATCCACCATGATTTATTCATCTTGCTTTAGAGTTAGACATTGGACTATTTCCTTATTTTGATTTTGGGTAGCCATGAGTTTTTCACCGGCACCACATGAGTAGTAATAAAGGCTTCATAGACGATGATTGAGCGTTGATGTTGAGATTTGTGAGCTAGTTCTTCCTACCAGCCTTTATTTTTAATATATTTTATTTGAGATTATTTTTAATATATTTTATTTGAGACTTTAGATGAGATGTGCCCATTACTTACTTATACTTTCCGCTGTTCATTAGAGTTTATTGATTGAATGATGTGATGAGGCTAAGTAGTTCTCTTGGGGACAAGCAATAGTGTCTGAGTGCCGGCCATGCCAAGGGTACCCTTTCGGGGCATGACAAACTTGGTATCAGAGCACAGAGTTCAAGTGTCCTAGGGAGTCTATGAAGCCGTGTCTAGTAAAGTCTTATTTGTGGGTGTGTTGTTGACCACATTTCATAAGTAGGAGGCTACATGACATTAAGAATGGTTGCGCTTCTTTCTTATTCCAATTTGTGTGATAGAGTTAAACTCTATGAAAACTCTTTTCTAATTCGTGCTCTACACGTGCAGAAGTGATAATATGCCTCCCAGAAGAACTGTCAGAGGAAGGGGACGCCCTTCCAGGCAAGTTGTTAATCCACCTGAGCCTCAAGTACCCGAGGAGCCCGTGGATCCAGCTGTCCCTGTTGAGCAATCCCCTCAAGAAAAGGTCTCCAATGCCGAGCTACGCTAGGCTATTTGAGCTTTGGCCCAGGCTGTCACAACGCCTGCTATAAGACAAGGAGCAGATAGACTAGAGTCTCAAGACACCTTTAGAGTTCGAGAATTTTTTAGGAAGAATCCACCTGAGTTCACGGGGTCTATATCTACTGAAGATCTTGAGAGCTATGTGGTGGAACTTGAGAAGGTGTTCCAAGTGATGCACGTGATTGATGTTGATAGGGTTGAATAGCTGCTTTCCAACTCAAGGGTGTGGCCAGACTGTGGTTCAACCAATGGAAGAAAGGTAGAAGGGATGATGCTCCATGTTTGAATTGGGCAGTGTTTGAGGAATCCTTCTTAGGATACTTTTTCCCAAGAGAGAAAGAGGAAGCTAAGGTGAGAGAGTTCCTGAATCTAAAACAGGGCTCTATGACCATGCAAAAGTATGGTTTGAAGTTCACACAACTGTCTCGCTGTGCTCCGGACATGGTTGTTGACATGAGGGGAAGGACGAGAATATATGTTGATGGGTTGAATAAAGGACCCAAGAGAGATGGTAGGGAACCCATGCTTGTGAGTGATATGGACATCGGGCGACTGATGAAAGTTGTGCAACAAGCTGATGAAGAGAGATAGCATGACAAGAAAGAGTTCAAGTGCAAGAGAGCTAAGACATCCATCCATGAGGTTAGAAGGAAAGGCAATGGTAACCGATTCCCAACACCATCATCTGCTAGTGCACCCATTCCTAGAGGTAGGTTTGATCAAAGGTTTTAGAATGTTGGAACCCATGGATCCCAGTCGTAAGCTAGTGTGGCTCAAGGTTCGCAGGGTAAGCCACTGTGTGATAGGTGTGGCTAGCTGCATTTGGAGAGATGTCATGACAGGAATGATGCGTGCTATGGATGTGGCCAAGTGGGTCACTACAAGAAGGATTGTCCAAAGCGGGCTGGCCAGGTTCAGTCTACTATACCGCCCCCCAGCTAGAGGAAACCAGAGGGCCACTACGTCAGGCGCCAGTGGAGCAACAAATTCCTTGTATGCCATGGGTAGTCGGCAAGATCCGGAGAACTCCACTAATGTTGGACGGGTATGATTCGATTCTTTACTTTTGATTGTTATGTTTTAATGGATCCAAGTGCCACATTGTTGTTTGTATCTCCTTGTATGGCCAGTAGATTTGATAGAACCCCTGAGAGTCTTCTTGAACCCTTTGATGTTTCTACTCTAGTCGGTGAGTCTATTCGAGCCGAGAGAATGTATAGAACTTGTGTAGTATCCATCCATCATAGGGATTCTCTTATTGATTTGATTGAGTTAGAGATGGTTGATTTCAAGTTGATCCTTGGCATGGATTGACTTCACGCCTGTTATGCCTCTGTTGATTGGAGATCCTGAACCATTAAGTTCCAATTTCCTAATGAACCAGTTCTAGAGTGGAAGGGTGATTCTGTCAAACCTAGAGGGAAGTTTATATCATATCTTAAAGCTAGAATGTTGATTTCCAAAGGTTGTATCTATCACCTCATGTAATGTAAATCTGATGATTTTGAGTCCCTACCTCTTGAGTCAGTCCTGATTGTTAATGAGTTTTCGAAAGTGTTTCCTGATGATCTGCCTGGAGTACCTCCTGATTGGGAGATTGATTTTGGGATTAATTTTCTTCCCCATACCCAGACTATTTCGATTCCACCTTATAGGATGGCCCCCGCTGAGTTGAAAGAGTTAAAAGAGCAACTGAAAGATTTGCTAGAGAAGGGCTTCATTAGGCTAAGTGTTTCACTCTGGGGTGCTCCTATCCTATTCGTGCGAAAGAAAGATGGGTCCCTCAGAATGTGTATTGATTATAGGCAATTGAACAAGGTCATGATAAGGAACAAATATCCTCTCCCAAGGATAGATGATTTGTTTGACCAACTTCATGGAACCTCTTATTTCTCCAAGATAGACCTTAGATCTGGCTACCACCATCTGAAGGTGAGGGAATGTGCCATTCCAAAGACCGGCTTTAGGACTTGGTATGGCCATTTTGAGTTCTTGGTCATGTCCTTTGGGTTGACGAACACACCTGCCACCTTTATGGACTTGATGAATAGAGTATTCAAACAATATCTTGATATGTTTGTGATTGTTTTCATCGATGACATTTTTGTATATTCGAGAAGTGAGGAGGAGCATGCTAACCACCTTCGAGTTGTTCTCCAAACACTTCAGAATCATGTTGTATGCGAAATTCTCAAAGTGTGAGTTCCGACTTAAGTCAGCGACCTTTCTAGGCTATGTTATTTCTGGTGATGGTATTCGAGTAGATGCCCAAAAGATTGAAGCGGTTAAGAATTGGCCCCGACCGACCACTCTGACTGACATTAGAAGTTTCTTAGGGTTAGCAAGCTACTATCGCAGACTTGTTGAGGTATTTTCTTCCCTATCCGTGCTATTGACTAAATTGACTTAAAAAGGTCAAGTTTCAGTGGTCTAAGAAATGTGAGAAGAGTTTCCAAGAATTGAAAACAAGGTTGACTATTGCACCAATCCTTACCTTGCCTGAGGGGACATAGGACTTTGTGATTTACTGTGATGCTTCAAGGGTTGGGTTGGGATGTATACTGATGCAAAGAGGGAAGGTGATAGCCTATGCTTCCAGACAACTCAAGGTTCATGAAAGGAACTATCCAACCCATGATCTCGAGTTGGCAGCACTGGTGTTTGCCCTAAAAATCTGGCACCACTACTTGTATGGAGTGCATGTGGATGTGTTCACTGACCACAAGAGCTTGCAATATGTTTTTAGTCAGAGAGAGCTCAACCTGCGGCAGATGAGATGGCTGGAATTGCTCAAGGATTATGACATGAGCATTCACTACCACCCAGGTAAAGCTAACATTGTTGCTGACGCTCTTAGCAGGTTGTCAATGAGTAGTAAAACCCATGTGGAGGAGGGAAGGAAGGAGCTAGCCAAGGAAGTACATCGGCTCGCTCGATTAGGAGTTCAACTTGAGGAGAATGATAAAGGGGGGGGGGAGTTAATGTGCATGACGGGTTTGCTTCATCCTTAGTTGTAGAGGTGAAAGAAAAGCAAGACCAAGATCCTGTCATACTCCAACTGAAGGAATATGTCCACAAACAGAAGGTGATGGTCTTCTCCAAAGGGGGAGATGGAGTGTTGAGGTATCAAAGTAGGTTATGTGTTCCAGACTTTGACGACATTCGAGACAGAATCATGGCGGAAGCCCATAACACTAGATATTCCATTCGTCCGGGCTCTACAAAGATGTACCATGACTTGAGAGAAGTCTTCTGGTGGGGCAGGATGAAGATGGATATTGCTGAGTTTGTTTCGAAATGTCCAAATTGCTAACAAGTGAAGGTTGAGCATCAAAGGCCATGTGAATTGGCTCTGAACTTTGAGGTTCTGGAATGGAAGTGGGAGATGATTAGTGTGGACTTTATTACCGGTTTACCCAAGGTCTCAAAAGCACCATGATTTGATATGGGTGATCGTGGATATAATGACTAAATCGGCTCACTTGGCGATTAAGACAACAAACACTGCAGAGGAGTACACAAAGTTGTACATCCAGGAGATTGTGAGGTTGCATGGGGTTCCCTTGTCCATCATCTCGGACAGAGGAGCTCAATTTACCTCCCAGTTTTGGAGATCGTTCCACAAGGGATTGTGTACTAAGGTGAACCTAAGCACAACCTTTCATCCATAGACAGATGGTCAGGTAGAGCGTACAACTCAAATATTTGAGGACATGTTGAGAGCTTGTGTTCTTTATTTCAAGGGAAATTGGGATGATCACCTACCATTGATTAAATTTTCATATAACAAAAGTTATCATGCAAGCATTCAAATGGCTCCCTACGAAGCCTTGTATGGGAGGAGATGTAGATCACCAATTGGGTGGTTTGAGGCTGGAGAAGCGGAGTTGATTCGGCCTGATCTCATACACCAATTGATGGAGAAGGTCAAGATCATTAGAGAAAGGTTAAAGACTGCCCAGAGTCACAAAAAATCTTACACCGACGTGGGGAGAAGAAATTTAGAGTTCGAGGTAGATGATTGGGTGTATTTGAAAGTGTCGCCAATGAATGATGTCCTAAGATTTGGGAAGAAAGGAAAGTTGAGTCCATGCTATGTTGGACCACATCAGATTGTAAAGAGGATTAGGAAGGTTGCTTATGATTTAGAGTTGCCTTTCGAGTTAGATGGGGTGCATCAGATATTCCATGTGTCGATGTTGAAGAAATGCTTGGAGAGCCTACCTTGGTGGTCCCTGTTGACAGCATTGGAGTGAAAGGTAGCCTATCTTACGAAGAGGTTTCGATCCAAATCCTTGATCGTTAGATTCGTAAATTGAGGAACAAAGTGATAGCCTCAGTCAAAGTCCTGTGGAGAAATCAATTTGTTAAGGAAGCCACATGGGAAGCTGAGAAAGAGATAAAAGCCATATATCCACATCTATTCGTGCCAGATGATGAGAGTGTTCAAGGTAAATTTCTTACCCTTCTCTATATTGATATATCTATTCTTGATGTGACTTCTTATTCGTAAGTATGAGTGGTATTGATTGAGGTCGAGAAAGAGTCGAGAGTTCGATTGATGGGCTTGAGTGTTGAGATGAGTTTTGAGTCTATTCGTGCCATAATATCCACCTGTTCTCGTCATTCGAGGATGATTGATCATAAGGGGGAGATGATGTAACGCCTGGTAAAAATATCAAAATACCCCTAGAGGGAGGGTATGCGTGTAATGCATCTTCTGATGTTCGTATGGAAAATCCGAATAAGGATTTATGATCAGCACGCAAAATTGTGTGGGAAAATGGTCTCTGTCGACTTTTAGAGTGATCCAATCAAAAGATAATTTTTTATCCGAAGCGCAAAATAGTGTTAGTACGCGACAGGGGCGCGTCTCACACATTGTGGACCAGCACTTAATATTCTTTTGAAAATTTTTGATAGGATGGAGAAAACTTGTTCAAAAACTTTTTCTAAAAATACATTGTTCGCGACCAGTCCACATCGCGGACTGTTTCTTTTTCGAGTTGAGAATTTCTACATTATTACGAGGGACATTCCGGTCAATTCTCCACCCCTCCTAAACTCTCTACACGATCTAATAAGGTCATTTTGACGTAAAAAGGGTCTAAATCCCCCATTCTAAGTCCTATTCCATAATCTAACAAGGCTAGAGCTTGAGGAGAGAAGAGAAGAACTTGAGTTGAGAGATTTGAGAAGAGATCCTTGACATGCTTGGTTGATAGCTGCATCCAAGGTATGTAAGTCTAAACTAAAAACATGGGATTATTCTCTCATGTGCCCCATAGAGGTAATAGATGAGTTGATGGTTCAAGAGTATATATGCATGATTTTCTTGATGATGTTTCTTGAAAAATTGCTTTAAAATTTCATGTTTTCCTATGTCGATGATCATCATACCATTTATTTTCTTGAATTGAATATTTTCATTGAAGAACTTGCATATCCCTACATGAGTAAATTGAAAAGCATGCATAATGAACTTGAGAATTGAGTTTAGAGCCTTGAGTTGAGATTGTTGATTGTGACAAGAGAATGATGATGAGTTGATTGCATTTGATTGTCTTATGAGTCTCTATAAATGAACTCTACCGATGTGTCTATTCAATTTCTTCATAATGATTGTTTTAAATCTTGAGTCATTGATGAGATTGATTGATGAAAGGGTTCAAAGTCCCTATGAGATGATTGATGAAAGGGTTAAAGCCCCTATGAAATACCGGTCATAGACGAGGAGTGAGTCCCTATGAGATTGGTTGAGATGGAGGTTTTATGAGCATCGAGTTATAGGAGGAGTATCGAGCACCGAAAGAGTGAGAGTTAGTCCGATTCAAACTCGTCAAACTATGTCGCCATACGTAGGAGATGCATAGAACCATCACATATATTATGGTTTCCTCGAGAGTAACGGTCCCTGAAAGCAATAGAGGACCTATTGAGTTTGACTCGATATTGGGAGAACGACTGTGGGAACATCAACGTGATAGTTGTACATTCACTGGCTCATAAGTGATTGTTGTCGGATAAGAGAAACTCCCATAAATTTCCTACCTTGAGTACTTCGAGTCTGAGATGAGTTTTTAGATGAGATGAGAGGAGGTGAGCTTCTCTGTGATGAGTTTGAGACTATTGATGAGTCTGAGTTATTGATTTGTCACTTGTCTACTCTTTATTCTTTCATAGATGGACAATTGACTATTTAATGTGATTTGATATTTATTTTGAGTTGATGTTGTTTCCATACTATTCTAACGGTATTCCAAGTACTGATGTCTACTCTGGACTGTATCGTTTTATGATGCAGAGGCAGGTACTAGAGATCGTCAATAGGTGTTTCGTTAAAGAACTTAGATTTGCAGCTGATTTGGTGAGCCTCCCCTACTTCGGAGGATCCACCATGATTTATTCATCTTGCTTTAGAGTTATAAATTGGACTATTTCCTTATTTTGATTTTGGATAGCCATGGGTCTTTCATTGGCACCACATGAGTAGTAATAGAGGCTTCATTGACGATGGTTGAGCGTTGATGTTGAGACTTGTGAGCTAGTGCTTCCGACTAGCCGTTATTTTTAATATATTTATTTTGAGACTTTTGATGAGATGTTCCTATTTACTTACTTATACTTTCTGTTGTTCATTAGAGTTTATTGATTGAATGATATGATGAGGCTAAGTGGTTCGCTTGGGGACTAGCAATAGTCTCTGAGTGCCGACCACGCCAAAGGTATCCTCCAAGGGCGTGACAAAAACGTGCTCATAGAAACTAACTCATACTCACCTCTTTGACTCATCCCAAACAAGTCAACTTAGTCCTCAATAACTCAACTTAATAACTTGGGACCATCATTCATGCAAATGCAAGACTCTCACTGATTTCGGTCAAGTACATCTTATCATCCAGGCTCAACACGTAAGACATAACAGATATTCTTTACATATATGTATGAAACAAGAAAACATACTTTCCAGGTTCAATTTACTGGGTTTAGGGGGTTAAATCCAAAATTTTCAATTTAGTCAATAAGCAAAGAAAATACTAAGTTTAGGGCTAGGGTATCAAACATTCGAATAACATTCATATTCCATGGTAATGACGTTGTAATTCATAAATTGACTCAAGTATATTCATGAAAACTCCAACATGTACAAAACTTTGGGAACTCAAGAACCACAAGATTTAAAACATGCAATTTATACTCATGATCTTAACTCAAGAGACAAAGGGGCCCGTGGATGAACATAATCCAATACTTTAGGTAGCCTTATATACCTGGGATGAAACTTTCAAGAATCACTTCAAGGATTCCTCTTGAATTCCTCAATCTCAAGCTCTTCTCCTCTTTCCTCAAGCCCTAGTTTTGTTAGATTGTCAGAAAAGGACTTTAGAATGGGATTTAGACCCTTTTTACGTCAAATAACCTAATTAGATCATGTATAGAGTTTAGGAGGGGTTGGGAATTGTCCGGAATGACCCTCACAAAATTTAAAAAATTTTCATGCTTTGGAATAACCCAGTCAGTGACACGGACTGATCGCGTACAGTGTATTTTTTTTTTCTCCGAAAAGTTTTGAACGACTTTTCCCAATCCCGGTGAAAATTTTGAAAAACATATAAGTGTGGTTCCTCTATAAATGGGCAATGTGCATCCATCGCGCACCAACAGTATCTTGGTTTTCGAATTGAAAAATTACCTTTTGATCTGGTCACTCTAAAAATCGACCGAGACCTTTCTCCCACTCAATTTTTCGTGCTGATCAAAAATCTAGTCTCGAACTAGCCATAAGAGCATTGGAAGATGCGTTATGAACACTTCGCCCCTCTAGGGGTATTTCAGTAATTTTCATTGGGCGTTATAAAATTAAAGTTTGATCCAAACTTACATAGTTATGTTTCTCTTGATAAAAATTCTTGAATATATATAAATTATTATACTAAAATAACATAAAAATCCAACTATAACCCCAAACTCATAATTTTGATTCTGCTAATAAATAATCTTTTTCCAAATTTATGATAAAAAATTTGAAATCTGATTAACGTTCATCACAACAAACTAACATATTTGTTTTGCTAGAGCTATTCCACAATTTCTAGTACATGAATTAGCTAATTTCTAACTTCACAAGTATAGTCTTATATTTATATAAAAGTTTAATTTGAAATTGATGTTTATATTATGTTTTATCTCTGACCTATATTCTTCTTTTAATATTTCCAATAGCACCAACCGTTATTATAAAAACACCCAATATATAAAACATTCCCATACAAACCTCTAATCCGAATATCTAAGTATTTATTATTTTCAAATAACTAAAAAGTAATATATTACTTAATTAATATATGTATGAGAGACATAATCTTATCTTTATATAATAGGGCTTTTTACCCACCATAAATCACAACCCTAAATTTTTTCGCATAATCATTCTTCTGAGGATTTAAGGTCTAGGGATTAAATTATACATTAGGGAATATATTAACTTATCTTTAGCAAGAAAATTGGTAGAAAACTAAAGAAGAATAGCCATGAGTCATTTTTGGTCTCTCAAGGATGAAGTAGGAGAAGTAAAAATGAATTTGAGATTTTTCTGAGTTTTCAGTTCGCGACTGTCCCTCTATGGCAGCAACTTACCCCAGCATGGCAGCACTGCCATAGCGGGATCAATTCAGCCATAGCAGGCTGCACAGAAGTGGAAACTTCATAACTTGTGTCCAAATCCTAGATTTATAACTCACTCTCAAATCATGATGTTTCAAAACATATCCTTAGTGTCAAAATCAATTTCATGAGTTATACTTGCCCAAATTCATTTTCGTAATGCCATACATGCTCCTTATCATATTGTCTATCTATTCAAATAATCAAACTTACAAATGGATTATCCTAGACCCCACATGATCCAAATTTTATCCAAGTCTAGCCTACTCGAAAAATTTTCAAGTCACTATATAAAGGTTATTTGGCCGAAATTCCTTTTCTGTTGACCTACCCATAACAATGAGGTCAGATCATTACAATGAGTCATTGGGATTAGTGGAGTTTGCAATAGGTTATGTGGACAAGGGCTTCACTGACTACGAATTTATTTTTAAGCTAAAGTATAGTTGTTTGTTTTCTTGATTTTACAGTTGTTATTACACTAGTTAGTTGTTACGACCCGGGTATAGGGCCTAGAAGTGACACGGCAAATGAGATTCCGAGAGTCCCCAAACAAGCCTCAAGTATTCAAATCCACATCATCTGTTCGGAAGCGCATTTAAATAGTAAAAACGTAATTCTAAGGGATGGGAAAGTAGGACTCACGCTATGGAGATAACAAAGGGGAAATGGTTTACATGGATCCACATAACACATAATACATAGGAACTAAGGGGCAGGTAGGTATGTCTTACTCTATGGGGCAATACGGGGCTTAGAACCTTTCCACATTTCTACACCAAACATGCATACAAAACAAATACAAAATTTCATAATCAATCCGCATGAATACATAAGTCAAATACCATGCATAGCGTAACGATCCGTGAGAGTCTACAATATGTACAACAATGCCTTTAATCAAGATAGAACGGGGGCCAGAACATGCTTCGGGCTCACCGTCAAATAAGAAAGGAATCTAGAATAGCATAGGTAGAGGGAAGGTGGCTTGTCCTTGGAGGATGGGACTCACCACAAATACTCTTTTCGGATCGGACTACTCATCAAACGGTTGATAATAGTAGTGCTCAGCCCCTACATGGTAAAAATCACATAGGCATAGAGTATGATTAGTACGTTTGAATGTACTAAGTATGCAGACATGCAATGCATATGGTTTATTAAACCTACACTCAAATATTAGGTTACACGGGCACATAATATAGAAGGAATCATATAACCAAGGGAGGAATATACAAGATGCCATAAAATTCATGATGCTCATATATAACGGGGATGTGACCTCAACCGACATGCTTAAGACCAAGCGAGCTATAACTTGGAATCCCAATGAAATCCCCTCATCAATATAGAAGTGGTCTACTTTCCAAAGGTAAACCATACTTCACCTTACGGGAACCCGTTCCATTTCGTATGAAGCAACCCCCTTATGGGAACCACTCCCATTTTGGAATGGATTTTTCATGTCATATCATCATAATGCTTCAACTTACGGGAACCCATCCCATTTCGTATGAAGCAACCTTCCTTACGGGAACTTGTCCCATTTCGGATGGGATTTTCATAACCCATGCTAGGCACATAGTTCGAGGAAAGGGAGCGGGCCCTTGGGGATAGCCCTGATGCCTCCAATCCGTCGGTCCTAAGTCGGCATCCCACGAGAATACTTATGCATATATATGTTTTAAAGAAATACAATATTCCTTTCAAATCGCAATTCACTTCAAAACCGTTCGATGTATATTTACGCTCAAATGGCAAATCATAAGTCATAATCATGATACTCATGCAAGGAATAACTCATTCATATATACAAGGCGGTGCAAGCACCCGAGGTGCTCAAAGAGCCATAATAATAAGACATGTCTATGATCACATTCTTGTCATAATCAATATCTTATCAAAATTATTTCATGAAACACGATTGGGCTTAACCCACTTCATAATTTCCATAAAGATCAATGTTCATAAATGCAAATGCAATACATGATGTGAGAATAGCATGAATAATATTGATTCAAGCTAAAATCAACATTATAATATAAAATTGAAGTAAAACCATAACTAAATTCACATTCAAATCACAATATAAATCACCCATGCATAAATCAAGCTTTAAAGGGGACATGCATGTTCATAACTTCATAACTTCAATGTAAATCATCATGATAGGAATTTAAAGTAATTTAAAATTATAGACAAAGCACAACCCATACATCATTTGGATTTAATAAGATCAACAATGAAAACCCACATTAAAAGTAATCTAAAATTTATGAAATTGATTGAAAGGAGTTTTGGGTCTTCTTGGTTGAAAAGGACCACAATCAATCCCACATACCTTGATTGAGGAGCTAAAATTTGGGGAAGAACCTAGCTTGAAGTTGAACTCCAATTAAGCCGTAGCTTTGAGTCTTGAAAGGGGAGAGTAGAGAGGTTTTGGGAGTGATATTTTGAGGGGAAGAGGTTTCAAAGAGAATGAATTAAAAAGGGAAGGATATCAACTGAATTTAGGGGTTTTGGAGAGGTAAAAGGTCACAAATCATAATTAAAATAAATCATAATTACATAAATGACATTAACAAAACGGGTAGAAAATGAACCGTCAGGACTACCCGGGTGCCTACACAGTCCGTGAGCCATCACATGGCCCGTGAACAGTTTTCGTGAGACGACACTTCGACAGATTTTGTGGTGTCAACACTTAGAATTTCTCCGAGGTTAAGGGGTTCTATACGGGCAACCACATGACCCATGTAACACCACACGGGTCGTACTAAGATTCGTAAAACATCACTTAGAAAAATTCAGTACGAAAAAATTACGAGACGGTGATTTCATACTTAAAAAAATTTCAAGTGCGAGCCCCACAGTGGGCCACACGGCCCGTTACATATCACATGGCCCGTGTAGGTGGCCGTGTGCCTACACTTGGCCAGAAATTTCTCGTCGAGTCCACACCATCTAAAACTTAGCCAACTACCCCTCCACTGGAGGCCACGCAGTCCGTGTCACTGCACGCGGGCCGTGTGGGCCTTCCATGGAGCGTCACTTGGTAAATTTTCATTTACAATAACACTAAGAGGTTCGATAAAGCCTTTTCGAGAATCCGGGTCCTTACATTAGTGGTTCAACAAGGGCCAGCTCAGAGTCAAGTGTGAAATCAGGTGCCATGTTACACTCTGGAAATCATGAAAGTACTTCTAGACAAAAGATTGCTCAAATAACACATCATTGTGAATTGTTTTGGTAAATTCGAGTCTAGAATATCGATTAGAGCAAAACATTATAAGGGAAAGTGGTCTCGATTGAATTTTAGGCCAACCGAATAAAAAAATAACTTTTTAACAGGAAAATTGCACAACCAGAAGAGTACGCGACAACTCCACGTCATGGAACTGATCCTTCATAGTTTATTTTTGAGTTTTATTCATCAAATGCATTGAAAAAGTACGATTTACATAAAACACATTCAATGCATGTGATTTATGTGTTATTTTATAGAAATTTAGTTTCTGAAGGCATTTTGAGTTTTTTGCCAAAAAATGAACTGAAATGGAACAAGTTCGCATCGCGCACTTGCTCCATCACGGTACTTGACATTTAGTTTTAAAAAGCAAGGGCATTCTAGTATTTTCTCCACCTATCCTAGACTAAAACCCTATCAATTTAAGACCATTTTCAACTCTAAATCAATTTCTAAGCGTGAATTTTCAATCATTTACGCTAATTCATCTAAAAAACTAGGGCTAAGGAGAAAATAGGAGACTAGGGTTTAAGATTTTCAAGGCTAATCTTCGTTTTTTGATTTTTCAATTTTCATTTCAGGTATGTAAGGCCACCAAAAAGCTTATTTTCGCGCATCATCTATGTTTCTTTTCAAAAGTCAAGAGTCAAGTCAGTTTCACTCCTATGATCTTACGGAGAAATTCTAGAATCTTATCATGAAGTCCTTGTTATTTTAACATTATCATTCTAAGAACTTCATTGTTGAGTACACCCCTTTAAATTCTCTAAGTATTACTAGAACCCTAACTGGTTTGAGAATTATTTTCCCGATTATGTTTTACTATTACTCTATTGTCAAGATATGCTTTGAATGTCAAAACATTATGTTCATATATTTATGACTCTAAAAGATTTATGAAAAGTTATCCTGTCCAAAGTATGAGTTGGTTTCAAGACACATCTCAGCATGAGTTATACAAGTATCTTATTTACAATACATGTTTTTGAGCATAGCATATCTATTTTTGGAAAAAAAGTCTAGTCAGTTAAATATTTTGCATAACTACTCATTATGCATAAATTACTGTGTTTGACAAAAACTTGATAGTTCCTAATGCATTATATTATCATTATAGAGCATGACTACTTTCTTTTTAAAGAAAGTATTACCAGTCATGAGAAAGTGTTATGAGTTTTAAGAAAGAAAAGTCAGTTTAGAAAAATATATGTTGAGCCAAGGATCCTGTAAGGACCCAGACTTTGTATGACCTTGAAGGTGCTTGAAAATTGGTTCTGGAAAGTTTTTGGCCAAGGGAACACTTCACAAAAGCCTCCGTAGGCCGTGTGGCTCACCATGGGCCGCGTGGAGGTGCCTTGAGGTGGCCTTTTCGCCTTGTGTATAGAGTGTTGGCATTAATGTAGAGTTTAAGACCAGGGCATACAACACATGAATCCCACGCGGTCCGTGTGAGGCTTCGCTGGTTGTGTGGTGGGCCATGTGGAGGGGCTTGGCCTTGAAAATCCAAATTTTGGCCAAGGCACTTCACACATGGACCTTTCACGGACCTTATAGCCTTCCACAGTCCGTGAGGCCTTCTGTATTGGCGTTGGTGTGGACATTTTTTAAGTAAGGGATCACCGTCTCAGATGTTGGTTGACAAAGAATTTTTCTAAGTGAAGCTTCACGAGAGGCCTCACGACCCGTGTGACCTCTCACGGGCCGTGAAGCCCTCCGTATGGGTGTTGGCGTGCAAATTTTCTAAGTATATAATTACCATCTCGGACCTTCTTCAGTGAAATATTTTCCAAGTGTTGGATTATTGAAGGAGTCACATGGTCCGTGTGACATAGTATGGACCATGAGACCTTCTCATGGACCCTGGCAATATTTTTCTATATGATTCATTAATGGTATTTTTGTAATTACAGCTTCTCCTAAGGGACTTTTGTGACCTTCTATGCTATCTTAAGACATTCAAATGACCTACTGTCATGCCTTGGAAGGGTACCCTAGACATGGCCGACACTCAGAGACTATTGCTAGTCCCCAAGCGAACCACTTGGCCTCATCACACTCTCTCAATCCACGTATTTAACAATCAGTGGAAGACTATGATAATGATAGGTGGAAAATCTGAATCTCAAATAGTTATGTCAATAACATAGGCTAGTATAAAAGAAACTAGCTCAACATAATATCTGATGAACAATTCAACTCTAGTCTATGAAGCCTCTATCACTATCAATTGGTGCCAATGATAGACCCATGTATACCTCAATTCGAAAATAAAGCTAGTATAGAGTCTGACTCTAATAGTTATATGAAAATAAAATGAGAATCCTCCAGAGTAAGGGAGGGCTCACCAACTCAGCTAAATGCAGTAGATCCTCAATGACGCGTCTGTTGGTGATCTCTAGTACCTATCTCTGCATCATGAAATGATGCAGTCCAAATGGGTGTCAGTACGTGGAATCACAAGTATATGAAATGGCCGAATGAAATAGATCAGTGTGGCCTATCTGGGAGTTTCTCTTATCCGACAACAATCACTTATGAGTCAGTGATTGTACAACAATCTTGTTGATGTTGCCACAACCATTCTGTACTTGCCAAGTAAGGAACGAATCAGACCCACAAGGGATCTGGTCTCTCAAGTCCTTTATTTCTTTTAGGGACTTCAACTCAAGCGGGAACCTCTGATGTAATGGTTCAATCCTCACCTATGCTTGGCGACATAATTAATGAGTTTCGACTTACTCTTACTCATTTCGATGCTCGATACTCCTCCCAAGATTCAATGCTCATAAGACGATCTATCTCAATCAATCATCACAATTAGTCTCATAAGGACTCTTATCATCTCTATCTTGATTGGGCATTTCAACCTATCATATCAATCATCTCATCAACTCAGTTCTCAATTAATCTCTCAAGAGCTCGGACAAATCATTAGGGAGACAATCAATTAGACTAATCTTTAGAGTTCAATTTTGAATACTCACAGGACCATCAAGTTCTAACATCCTATCATCATGCTCATATCATCATCATAATCAACATTCTCAAGTAAAGGCTCTAGATTCAATCCCTAGGTTCATTCATGTATTCTTTCACAAAGTAACATGTAGGGTTAGTGAAATAACTTATAAAAGCATTTAATCAATAAAATCAAGTCTATGATGATCATCAACATTAGAAAATACATAGGATAGATGAAATTTACAAGAAAACATTCATGAAAAACATGTATAGAGACTCAATACATTCTTCTACCACTCTCCCTCAATCAAGGGGCACATGGAAGAACAATTCCATGTTTTAGATTAACCTTACATGCCTGGTATGGAGTTTGACAAATCAACTTTGCTAGAATTCTCCTCGAATCCCTTGAATCCTCGCTCTTCCTTTCTTCTCTTTAGCCCTAGTCTTTGTTAAATGTTTAGAAAGACTTAGGAATAGGTATTAAAACCTTTTACGCTTAAAACGACCTATATTGACCGTGTTTTAAGTTTAGGAGGGGTTGAGAAAAGTCTTGAATGAATCCAATCGAGTTTTCTAAGCTTGTAAAAAATATGGAATCACATCCAAGTGTGAATCCGCAAAAAGTCCGTGACGCAAACATCTCGCGCGCAGTCTTTCAGGAATTGCATTTTCGCATCAAAAAATTATCTTGTGATCTAGTTGATCTAAAAATTAACCAGGACCATTCTTTCACACAATTGTTTGTGCTGATCGCAACTCCGGCCTCGAATTTGTCATCAGAGCTTGAGAAGACACATTATGCAAACATCTCTTATCTAGGGGTATTTTGATAATTTTACTAGGTGTTACATTATCTCCCCCTTGGAATCATTTGTCCTTGAATGAAGAATAAAGGTAGATATTAAGGCACGAATAATAATTAGAACTCCTCTCAATACTCAATCACTCAATCAAGCTATCGACCCATCAACAATCTAGGCAACTCATAACTCAGGGATGAACAAATCAATTAAATTCAAGAGTAAGGACATTGCCTTAAACATTCTCATCATCAGGTACGAGTAGATGTAGGTATTTAGCTTTCATATCCTCCTCAACTTCTTATGTGGCTTCCTTAACAAATTGATTCGTCTATAAGACTTTCACTTAGGCTATCTCCTTGGTTCTCAACTTTCAAACTTGACCATCAAGGATTTGGACTGGAACCTCTTTATAGGACAAACTATCTTTCTTTCCAATACTTTCAACAGGGATCACCAACGAAGAATCTCCCAAGAATTTCTTCAACATTAAGACATGAAAAACTGGATGAATCGCGTCTAGCTCAGGAGGTAACTCTAACTTATAAGAGACTTTCCCAATCCTCTTTACGATCTGATAAGGGACGATGTAACGAGGACTTAGCTTCCCCTTTTTTCCTAAACCTCATGATACCCTTCATGGGTGACACTTTCAAGTATACCCAATCATTCACCTCGAACTCCAAGTCTCTTCTTCTCACGCCAGTGTAAGATTCTTGGCGACTTTGTGCAGTCTTCACCCTGATAACCTTCACCTTCTCCATAGATTAATGGAAAAGATTGGGTCTAAACAACTCAGCTTCTCCAACCTCAAACCACCTAATTGGTGATCTACATCTTCTCCCATACAAAGACTCAGAGCCATTTGGATACTTTTATGATAACTATTGTTATATGAAAATTCGATTAGAAGTAGGTGGTCATCCAAATTTACCTTAAAGTCAAGGACATAAGCCCTCAAAATATCCCCCAAGGTCTGAATGGTAGGCTCTACCTAGCCATCTGTGTGAGGATGAAAGGAAGTGCTCAGATTCACCTTAGTACCCAATCCTTTCTGAAAAGATTTCCAAAATTGAGATATGAATTAAGCTCCCCTGTTTGAGATGATAGACAAGGGAACTCTATGCAACCTCATAATCTTGTGGATGTACAACTTGGCATACTCTTCTGCAGTGTTAGTTGTCTTAACTGGTAAGAAGTGAGCTGCTTTGGTCATCCTATCCACAATCACCCATATCAAATCATGCTACTTTCGACACCTCAGTAAGTCAGTAATGAAGTCCATATTGATCATATCCCACTTTCATTCGGGAATCTCGAAGTTTTGAGCCAATCCACATGGCCTTTGATGCTCACCTTTAAGTTTTTGACAATTCGAGCACTTGGAAACAAACTCAACAATATCTGTCTTTATTCCACTCCACCAATAGACTTCCCTCAATTTGGGGTACATCTTGTTAGAGCCAGGATGAATGGAATATATAGACTGTGGGTTTCATCCATAATTCTATCTCGAACACCATCAACATTTGGAACAAAAAACCTACTCTGGAATCTCAACACCCCATCTCCCTTTTTGGAGAAGACCATCACCTTCTGTTTGTGGACAACTTCTTTCAATTGTGTAATTAATACTTGGGTTGATATCATCAACCGTGCTAACCTTGGTATGGAAGTTATAGGATCTTGATCTTGCTTTTCTTTTACTTCTGTTACTAAAGATGAAGCAGACCTATTTTGGACATTGACTCCTCCCTCATCATTCTCTTCAAGCTGAACTCCCAATTGGTCCAATCTATGCACTTAGCCAACTCCTTTCCTTCCTCAACATGGGACTTATTATCTATTGACAACTTGCTAAGAGTGTCAGCAACAATATTAGCTTTACCTGGGTGGTAGAGGATGCTCATGTCATAGTCCTTGAGCAACTCCAACCATTTCCTCTGCTGCAGGTTGAGCTCTTTTTGATTGAAGACGTACTACAGACTCTTGTGGTCAGTAAACACATCCACATGCAATCCATAAGTAGTGGCACCAAATCTTAAGTGCAACTCAAGATCATGGGTAAGATAGTTCCTCTCATGGACTGTACGTTGTCTGGAAGCATAGGCTATCACTTTTCCCCTCTGCATCAACACACAACCTAATCTAACTCTAGACGCATCACAATATATCACAAAGTCTTCTGTCCCATTAGGTATGGTCAAAAAGGGTGCAGTAGTCAATCTTGTTTTCAACTCTTGGAAGTCCTTCTCACATTCATTGGACCATTGAAACTTGACCTTCTTCTGAGTCAACTTAGAAAAGGGTAAGGATAGGGAAGAAAATCCCTTAATGAATCTGTGGTAGTAGCCAACCAACCCCAAGAAACTTCATATGTTAGTTGGAGAGGTCGGTCTGGGCTAATTCTTAACCACTTCAATATTCTTGGCATCTACTCGAATACCATCACTTGAATCAATACAGCCTAGAAAAGAGACTGACTTGAGCCAAAACTCACACTTCAAAAAACTTTCATACAACTTGGAGGTGATTGGCATGTTCCTCCTTATCTCTTGAATATGACAAAATGTTGTTGATGATTACTATCACAAACATATCAAAATACTATCTGAATACCCTATTTATCAAGTCTATGAAGGTTGCAGGTACATTAGTCAACTCAAAGGACATAAGCAAGCACTCAAAATGGCCATACCTAATCCTAAAAGCTGTCTTTGGGATATCACATTCCCTTACCTTCAACTGATGATACTTAGATCTGAGGTCTATCTTTGAGTATCAATAGGCACGCTGAAGTTGGTCAACAAATCATCTATCTTGGGGAGAGGATATTTATTCTTTATTATGACCTTGTAATTGCCTATAATCAATACACATTCTGAAAGACCTTTCTTTCTTTCACACGAATAGGACAGGAGCACCCTAAGGAGAAACACTCAGCCTGATAAAGCCCCTCTCTAACAAATCTCTCAATTGCTCTTTTAATTCTTTCAACTCAGCGGGGGCCATCCTATAAGGTGCTATTGAGATAGGTTGGGTATCGAGGAGAACATCAATCCCAAAGTTAATCTCCCTATAAATAGGGACTCTAGGAAGATCCTCAGGAAACTCATTCACAATCAGGACTGACTCTAGAGTAGGAGGCTCAACATCATCAAACTTGACTCTCACGAGCAGATAGATACAACATTTTGAGATTAGCTTTCTGGCCTTAAGGTAGGAAATAAACTTTCCTTAGGTATGACAAAATCATCCTTCCACTCTAGGACTGGCTCATTTGGGAATTGGAACTTAACGGTTTGGGTCCTACAATCAATGGAGGCATAATAGGTGTGAAGCCAATCCATGCCAAAGATCACATCAAAATCAATAATTTCTAGCTCAATCAAATTAGCATGAGTATCCTTACGATG
The DNA here is from genome assembly GCA_029948455.1 of Solanum rostratum. Taxonomy (NCBI): domain Eukaryota; kingdom Viridiplantae; phylum Streptophyta; class Magnoliopsida; order Solanales; family Solanaceae; genus Solanum; species Solanum rostratum. The sequence continues at coordinate 25,094,686 of CM057055.1, forward strand.
GATGGACACTACGCAGTCTCTATAGATTCTCTCAGTTAGTATAGACTCACCCACTGGGGTAGAAACATCAAAGGGTTCAAAATGACACTCAGGAGTTCTATTAAATCTACTAGCCCCATAAGGAGACAAATGATAATGTGGCACCAGGATCCATTCAGACATAACAATCAAGAGTAAAGACTCGAATCATATCCATCATAACATTTGGGGAGTTCTCCTAATCTTGGCGACTACCCATGGCATAGAAATAGTTTGTAGCTCTACTTCCGCCTAATGTAGCACCTTTCTGGTTTCCTCTAGCTAGTGGGGCTGATGTAGAGGATTAAGCCTGATCAACCCACTTTGGACAATCTCTCTTAAAGTGGCCCAATTGGCCACACTTGAAACATGCATCACTCTCCTCACAACATTTCCCCAAGTGTAATCTGTCGTACTTACCACATGGTGGCTTACCCCGTGAACCATGAGCCACACTAGCCTGTGAATGAGATCCCAGGGGTCTTAAGTTCTGGGACCTCTTTTCATCTTGTTTCTGGGTGTAGGTGCACTAGCAGATGATAGCGCTGGACTTGACTGAAACCAGTTACCATTCCTATTCCCTTTCTTCCCAACCTCATGGCTGGATGTTTTGACCCTCTTATTTCTGTACTCTTCCCTATCTTGCTTTCTCTCTTCATCAGCTTGTTGTACATAAGTCATCAACCTTCTAATGTCCATGTCACTCACAAGTATAACTCCCCTTCCATCTTTCTTTAGCCTTTTGTTTAACCCATCCACATGTAACCTCATTCTCCCTCTCATATCTGCAACTATAATCGGTGCATAGCAATATAGCTAGGTGGACTTATGTCTATACTCTTGCATAGTCATAGAGCCCTATTTCAGATTCAAGAACTTTGTTACCTTAGCCTCCCTCTGTTCTCTTGGAAAGAAACGCCCCAAGAAGGTTTCCTCGAACACTGCCCAAGTCAGCATTGGGCCTCCCTCTCCTCTATCCATCTTGTGTTGATCAAACCATAGTTTGGCAACCCCTTTGAGCTAGTAGGCAGCCAATGCAACTCTATCAACATCTGAAACACTTTTTGAAGCTCATCAATATAGTTCTTTGGGTCCTCATTGGGCGTCGACCCTATGAACTCAGGAGGGTTCATCCTCAAGAACTTGCAGACTGTAGATGTGTCCTGTGCATCCTATCTACCCACTTTGTGTCTAGCATCAAGTGCTATCACAACTTGGGCTAGAGTCTGGATAGCCCGGGGAAGCTTCGGATTCGATTTCGGCTTGTGGTGGCTGCTCAGCAATGACAACTGAACCAATGGATTCATCATGTCCCTAGGGCTCAGTTTGGTTAATATTTTGTCTGGTAGGATGTCCTCTTCCTCTCACAGCTCTTCTTGGAGGCATGATCACAATTCTGCAAATGCATAATGCACGAATTAGAAGGAAGTTTCATGGAGTTTTAACTTTATCGCATAAACTAGATCATGAAAGAAGTGTAACCATTCCTAATGTCCTATAGCCTCCTGCCTATAAAGTGTGGTATACAACATATCCATAAACAAGACTCTATTAGACATGGCTTCAGAGACTCCCTAGGACACTTGAACTCTATGCTCTGATACCAAGTTTTTCACGCCCTGAGAGGGTTCCCTAGACGTGGCCGATACTTAGAGATTATTGCTAGTTCTCAAGTGAACCACTTAGCCTCATCACACTCTCTCAATCCACATATTTAACAATCAGTGGAAGACTATGATAATAACAAGTGGATAATCTGAATCTGAAATAGTCATATCAATAAATCAGACCAGTATGAAAGAAACTAGCTTAATATAATATCTGATCAACAACTCAGCTCTAGTCTATAAAGCCTCTATCACTATCAATTGGTGCCAATGACAAACCCATGACTACCTCAATTTGAAAATAAAGCTAGTCCAAAGTCTGACTCTAATAGCTAGATGAAAATAAAATGAGAATTCTCTGGAACTCACCAACTCAGCTGAATGCAGTAGATCCTTAACGGTGCATCTGTTGGTGATCTCTAGTACCTGTCTCTGCATCATGAAATGATATAGTCCAAATGGACGTTAGTACATGGAATATACGAGTATGTAAAATGGCTAAATAAAATATATATAGGCAGAATAATATAGAATAACATCAACTCAGTACTCAATCAGAATGTCAAATATCAATCTAAAGAAAGAATAATAAGAGATAATGACCAATCAATACCGGTCTAATCCAATCAAATCAAGTCAGAGTATTATCAGTGTGGAACCTATCTGGGAGTTTCTTTTATCAGACAACAATCACTTATGAGCCAATGATTGTACAACGATCCCACTGATATTGCCATAGCCATTCCGTACTTTTCAGGTAAGGAACGCATTGGACCCACAAGGGATCTGGTCTCTTAAGTCCTTTATTGCTTTCAGGGACTTCAACTGATCAGGGAACCTCTGATGTAATGGCTCAATCCTTACCTATGCTTGGCGATATAGTTAATAAATGCGAGTTGGACTTACTCTTATTCATTTTGGTGCTCGATACTCCTCCCAAGACTCAATTCTCATAAGACCATCCATCTCAATCAATCATCTCAATTAGTTTCACAAGGACTCTTTTCATCTCATCATCTCTATCTCAATTGGGCCTTCTAGCCTATCATATCAATCATCTCATCAATTCAATTCTCAATTAATGTCTCAAGATCTCAGACCAATCATTAGAGAGACCATTAGACTAGTCTTTAGAGTTCAATTATCAATACTCACAGGACCATCAAGTTTTAACATCCTACCATCATGCTCATATCATCATCACAATCAAATTCTCAATTCAAGGCTCTAAACTTAGTCCCTAGGTTCATTCATGCATTCTTTTACAAAGTAACATGTAGGGTTCGTGAAATAACTTATAAAAGCATTTAATCAATATAATCAAGTCTATGATGAGCATCAACATTAGAAAATACATAGGATAGATAAAATTACAAGAAAACATTCATGAAAAACATGTATAGAGACTCAATTCGTTCTTCTACCATTCTCTATCAATCAAGGGGCACATGGAAGAAAAATTCTATGTTTTAGGTAAGCCTTACATGCCTAGTATGGAGTTTGACAAATCATCTTTGCTAGAATTCTCCTCAAATCCCATGAATCGTTGCTCTTCCTTTCTTTTCTTGAGCCCTGGTCTTTGTTAAATGTTTAGAAAGACTTAGGAATGGGCGGTAAATCCATTGTTACGTTCAAAATGATCTATATTGATCATACTTTAAGTTTAGGAGGGGTTAGAAAAAGTCTTGAATGACCCTCACAAAACACTGAAAAAAATACACCTCGGTGTACAAGTCCGCATCGCGAACTTGGTTGATTTTCAGGGGTTTTGCCAAAAATTTTCCAATTGAGTTTCCTAATCCTGTAGAAAATATTGGAATCACATCCAAGTGTCAATCCATGACAAGTCCGCAATATAGACATGTCACACACTCTTTCTGGAAGTGCATTTTCGCATTGAAAAATTATCTTTTAATTTGATTACTCCAAAAATCAACCAAGGCTATTTTCACACATAATCTTTTGTTCTAATCGCAAATCTGGCCTTGGATTGTCATTAGACCTTGGAAATACACGTTATGCGAGCATCTCTCATCTAAGGGTATTTTGATTATTTTACCAGGTGTTACACCTACACTCTTCTTCTCTCATTCAAATTCATTCTCACACTTAGAATTATATTCAACTCTTTTAAGAACTCCTCTCAAAGACTGTAGTGAAGGATTAGCTTGGGAATCAAGGAAAGGCTTTATTCTTTGTCAAGTTCTTCTTGTTTCTTCTTGGTGAACTTAGGTATATAGGATTGATTCATGGTCCCTTTCAACCATGAAGACCCGAACTCTTTTACACTTGATTTATGGAACATAAGCTTACTTTAAATATGGGTTTTTAAGATTATTGTTTATTTAATTCAATCAAAATATGAGCTACATTGTGTTGTTGATTTTAAATTGACTTAAGTCCTAATAAGTTGAATTGCATGAATATTATGAAGATCTGAATATGCATTGTCCCTTTAAAGTTTGATTTAAGTATGGGTAATCTAAATTGTGATTTGAATGTGGATTTCACTTATGGTTTTACTTGAATTTTATATTTTATTGTTGATTTTAGATTGAATCTCTATTTACCATGCTAATCTCATATCATCCATGGAATATGCATTCATGAACATTAGATTTCGATCAAAATGATTCGGTGGGTTAAGCACACATATGTTTATGAAATGATTTTGCTAAGATTATGGTTATGACAAGAATGTGATCACATAAATGTCTATTGTTATTGGCTCTTTGAGTATATTGGGTGTTTACACCATATTGTTATAAGTGAATGAGCAATTCCTATGCATGAAAAGTATCGATTGATTTATGATTGGCTTTTTAACCTAAGAATGAATGATTATGAAGAATGTATGGCTTTTGAGCCCAAGTGTGCATTGAAATGATTTGAATGACTTGTGCCTTGCCTCTTTTGAAAGCATGTATATATATAAGTATTCTTGTGGGATGATGACTTAGAACCAAATAGATTAGGGGCGTCAGGGCTATCCCCGAGGGTCCTCTCCCTTTCCTTGTGCTAGCATAGGTATATGGTAGCCATTACCTAAATGAATGGGTCGTAAGGAATGGTTACATATTGATATGATATGATATGATATTGGAAATCCTTCTGAAATGATCGGATCGTAAGGAAGGTGACCATCACACCGAAATGATCGGGTCATAAGGTGTGGTGTAGATTATCTTTGGAAAGTAATCTCCTCTCAACCGATGGGAGGTCTACATCGGGCAATTTATGTAATAGTTGTCGCGCCCTATTTTCCTCGCGGAGAAATAGGATCATGGACGACGTCGTGGCAACGACTCTTTTGGGATTGAAGTTGAAGAGTCGCCACCTAATGATTTTGAGGTGCATTAGGACACCTATTCTAAGATCTAAATCTAATCTAAGAGTCAAGATCACCAGGGGTAAGGGTTCTAGTTACCTCGAAGGAAAGGTATTAGGCACCCTTCGAGGTCCACAAAGGCGGGTCCCGGCCGTATCTTGTATTTATGTGGGGGTTAACAAATAAGGTCTCTACTTTTAATTAATTTAATAAAATGCCCAAGTGGTAAAAATATGGCAAAATAAATGAAACAATTAATTAATCTGCCCCAAATCATTATAAAGCGAAAAAATGAAAGAAAATATTTTTATTCTACCCTTAAAAAATAATCACACATCTCATATATTATCACAGTTAAAAATATATATCATTTAAAACTTTAAAATTTATTCATCATCAAATCTATATTTCAAACAAATAATGTTTGTTAAGTAAGACATGAGATTTCTAGCATATATTACAATAAGTAAGATATAAATACTCAAGTAACCATAATTTATTAATTCAACCATGCAAAGCATATTTTCAAGTCATCTAATAAATAAAATAATAATAATAATAATAATAATAATAATAATAATAATAATAATAATAATAATAATAATAATAATAATAATAATAATAATAATAATAATAATAATAATAATAATAATAATAGCGACAAAAGAAGAAGAAACTAACCCGATTGCTCTCCATAGTAATACTCAAAATATTTGAATAATATGAACAACAACAAAAAAAAACTAATCCAAAAATAAAATAAATAAAATAAAATAAGGACAAGAAGAATAGAAGAACTAACCTGATCGCTTCCAAATCATATGTCTAAAGAGTTTAGTGATATAAAAATAAAGAAGAGACCAATATATTGATCGAGAAGCTAACGTAGAGTAAAAAGGTCAAACTACAAGAAATTTCATAATAAAAAAAACTTATGTCGAGTTACGAATAATGAAAGGCAATCCATAAATTAGAAGTCATCTAAGATTTGAAAGATCTCCTAATATATAATATTCTATGATACTTTTCATGAATTATAATATCTCACATAAAAAAAAAATATTAGTAAATACATGTAACCTTAATTAATTTGGATATGATTATTATATGAGAGACTAAAATAATAATTTAATCATACACAAGTTAAGGTTAAAAGAGTGGGATCAGGATACGACAAGGCTAGAAACGAGCCCAATGCGATGTTACTCCCTGAATTCTATTTTTTATAAATCGATCCTTTTAGATGTCTTAAAAAAAAGATTAAAAGAAATTATTCCAGAGTACCAAATTAAATTATTTCATATTTTTACAAGTCATGTAAAACTAAAAATATTTATATTTTGATGTTTGGATTTAAAGAAAGTGTATCAACAATTGATCATAATAGTAAGAGTTGTCAAGTTTTTGAAACATTTAAAAGAGTGACAGATAAAATTAGAATAGGAGGGAGTAACGAGTTGCTTTAATTTGATAAAGCTACATGCACACTTTATATAAAAAGTCAATTATAGCCTATTTGTCTGTCATCATTTCCCAAAACGTACCTGGCCCATTCGGGAGAACAGTTCCATTCGAGTTGTGCTTCACTATTGTGACTCCTCCAATTGATGCTTGCTCCCCGAAACCAAGAAATAGATAGGCTGATTCGAAAGAAAGGGGACTCGGGCCTCCACGGCCCAAAGGATGCAAAACGAAGGTCCAAATGGACTCGGATCATTGTTCATACAAAGAGATAAAATAAGGATTAGAATTCACAATCAAGTACTCAAAGTAGCATAATATAGTACTTTGAAACTATAACCACACATTAAACCCAAGCATAGAGAAGATTAAATTTTCATGGCGACACTTGATAATGAGGTGGAGCAGTGAAGTACCAAAACGACTTCTTATTGCCAAATGGGATTAACCGAGCTAGTACACATATTAATCGGTAAGAAAAGGGTACTCAACACAAGTTTACATGCTTAGTGTAACATCACGAAAAAGAATTACCACGAACTTTAAGAACTCTCAATCTCGACCCTCATGAAGCTAATATGTGGTTGACATGTAACTTAATCATGACTTTAATAAAAATAACACCCCCATTTCATCCCCAACAATATACAATAAGAAATTAAAATACCCAAAGATAAACTAATTCACTATAACATCCAAAAAAAATCAAAAGGGGGCATTTCACCGAACACATGGAGGACGTATAATCTAATCATGATTTTAACAAAGTAAACACCCCCTTTCATCCCCAACAACATACAATAGGAAATTAAAATACCCAAAGATAAACAAATTTCACTATAACATTCAAAAAAATCAAAAGGGGGCATTTCACCGAATACATGGAGGGCGTATAATTTAATCGTGATTCTAACAAAATAAACACCCCCTTTTATCCCCAACAACTTACAATAGGAAATCAAGATACCCAGCAATAAACGAATCAACCATAACATTCAAAAATCAAAAGAGCCATTTCACCAAACACATTGAAGACATGTCATTTAATCATGACTTTAACAAAATAACACTCCCATTCATCCCCAACAACATACAACAGTAAATTAAAATAACCAGGGGTGAACAAATTAATCTCAACATTCAAATTTCAAAGGGAAGCATATAAGAACACCATCTTTAGATGCTAAAAAATCTGTTTCGATGAAATCAGTACCCTCTTCAATAGCTCTCATGTATGCTGCTGCAGTTTCTTCAGGAATTTCTCCATTTGAGCCTCGGTGTGCAATGTTGTAAGCTAGAAATGTTTGCAAAGGTTGTTTATTCCTATCATTTCTTCTGCCAGGAAGTGGATAGAGAGGTCTGGCCGAGCATCCAACAAGAAGTAGCAGAAAGATATAAGGGACAATACTTGTTGAACCCATGGAGACTGTCCCCTTCTCCCTCAGATCCTATGGAAATTCTAGAGAAGAAGAAGAGAGAAGAGAAAAAAAAAACGTTTGAGAAGAAAGAAGAAAAATATCATGGAGTGATTTTTTGGGTAAAAAAAAAATTTCACGAGAAAGGAAAAAAAAAAGTTTGTGTAGAATCTGTCCTAATATGAAAAGATTTTACCAAACTTAAAAATCTGAAAATTAGAAAATAATTGGGGCTAAATAAAATACTAGCATAATATAAATAGCTACTAAATTATTATTAAATCCCTAATTATACTTATTATAAAAATAAAATAAATCAATGTTATTTACGATGAATTAATAAGTTATAAAATTTTCTCCTGCAAACATTTATAAAATAGCATAGAGGACATATGCCCAAAAGTGAGTAAATGATACTAACAATAATAATAATAATTTTGTAAATTATGAATGCAGAAAATATACGAATTTCGAGTACAAATAAAAATATAAACTTATACAAAAAATATTTTTTTTAATACTTGAATAGTCGAATAACATGAAAAACAGGGTTAAGGTGGGTCAAAATTGGGTGTCAACAATAGCTCGCATGAGTTTGATGTCGGTCAGGGTCACATCCCAGTATATATGAGCATTATGGCATTTCATGCATCATAGATTTCATGGCATATTGTTATATTACTTTTCCTTGCTATATATCTCTTTCTATATTATTTATCCTTGTCATCTAACATTGAATGCAGGTTTGATAAGTCATATGCATTGCATGCCTGCATACTTAGTACATTCAAACATACTAATCCATACTTTTTTGCCTACATGATCTAACCTTGTAAGGACCGGAGACTACCTTCATCCACCATTTGACGGCTAGATCAAATTTGAGACATTGAGTTAGTGAGTCCTATCTTCCAAGGACAAGCCACCATTTCTCTACCTATGTTGTTTTCTTTACGCTATTTACTTTGAGGGTGAGTCCTAACATGTCTTAGCCCTCGCCCTATCTTATGACTTAAGGCATTATTGGGCATCTTATAGACTCTTCTATGGTTATATGCTATGTATTCAGAGATTATGATTATGGTTATGTCTATCTATCATATATGGTTATTATGGATTGACCATGGGTATTATGATATGAATTTATGTTGTGATGCGGAAGATCCTAAGTCCCTATTGTCCCCATAGAGTGAGTCATACTTACCCATCCCTTAGTATTTACATGCTAATTGTTATGTGAGTCCATGTTAATTCCTATCCCTATGATATCCCCATAGCATAAATCCTACTTTCTGGTCCCTTAGAACTACGTGCTTGCTATTTTGTATACACTTTCAAATTGATGATGTGTGAATGGATGCTATGAGGCTAGTTTGGGGACTCTTGGGTTCCCATTTGCCATGTCACTCCTAGAACCTATGTCCAAGTCGTGATAGATCCAAGTATCAGATTTTCAATTTTCCCCTAAAGTAGGACATTTTTACAATTATTGAGCATAGTGCATATTTTGGGAGTAGTATTGTGAGACCCTGTGTTTCTCGTCTTTCATTATTTAAATAGTGTGGTGTTGTATAAGTCACATGTGATTTTTGCTGGCACCTTGGGACAATAAGGCTGCCAATAAGTGGTAATATCAAGGACCTAAAGTTTTAAGCCAAAGGAAATACCCTAAATGCACGTTCGGGATTAAAGAAATGACCGGAGTGACACCTCACCCTTTTTGGAATGTTTAAACTAGGTCTAAATTTTCGGATGGAACTAAAAGTGTATACTTTGCTAATAATGGATTTTTAAAAGCTATTTTAATAGCACAAAGGTCATACATTAAGTTTTGAAATCAAGAAAGTTGCAAGATAAAGGTTGGCCAAAGTTACTGTAAGTTTTTTTTTATGAAATCTTTCTTAAATTTGGGTCAAATGTATCAGGTCATATCTCCCAAATTATAAGACGTTAGAAGATGCATGACCTATCAAATTGAAGATCTATGAGTCTAGTTTGCAACTCACGAAATCGCGCATCAAACTGACCTCAGAATAAAGAGTTATGACCGTTTTACCAGGACTGACTGAGCTGGAAATCGGGTCATGGGTCGGGTCGGGTTGACCCAACTTAATGTCGGCTAATTTTGAGCTTTTTAAAGCTCAAATCACTTCCATTTCGTCCCCAAGAGCTTAGAAAATGAAGGAAAACTCCCCTCAAGGTTCCAAAGGGATTAGAGTAAGTTTTTCGCATTGGTTTCCTCTCGTATTAGCTGTGTTTGGAGCTGTTTTTGGGCTGTAAAAAAAGGTGGTGTTCTTGCTAGTATTGTTGGTTTGCAGCTGGTGTGTTTAGGTAATAATTTTGGGGTTCTTTTACGGTCATTTTTACGAAGTTTTACGGACATTTTCTCACATAAATGCTCCTTGCTGAATCTTGTCATTAATGCTAAATTTTTGACTGCTTATAGGTGTCTTTAAGATGCGTATGTATAGTCATTGTGAAGTTTAGGACCTAAGGAACAACTTTTGTGAAGAAACGTTTGGCAATCAGATGTTCAATGGAGAGGTATGTTAAGGCTAAGCTCCATCTCTCCTTTAAGCACGAAATCCGAAACGTTTCCCAAAACGTCAAATGTGATATCTTACTATTCTGTTGCTAGAAAGAACTTCTGTGAAAAGCATTGGGATTGCAGCTGAGTTTTTTTGATGATATTAGGCTGAAATTCCATTCATTCTCTTAAACTGGACATTCAATTTCTATATATCATTTTGTCAGTTTCCCGGCTACCTATTCACATGTCCAAGGTGTTTCTCTTCTTGGTATAGTGCCATTAAAATAAATGTAGAATGCAAAGGGAATGTAGTATTCAAAATCAGTCCTTCTTCCATACAAAAATATAATTGAAGAATTTAACCAGTAACGCGATGGTTTCCAATATTCCCCAGTGAAATGCTCCCGTCTAAACTACTAAGGCGCTTGATCCTGTTTAAATACATTCTTTTACAAATTGACATGAGACCAAATATACTCATTATGTAAATCACCTTTATGAACATTTTAAAAGTTAGGGCTTCACTCTAAATGTTGGGTTAAGTTCCCAAACATGTTAAAAAGGACATGTATGATTCCACGAGCCATATGTATATGTTGTGACAATGATTATGATGTTATAAGAATAAATGTATCAATGAGCCAAGATTGGCTAAATGACAATGACTATGATGCTATGAGAATAAGTGTACCAATGAGCCAAGATTGGCTAAGTTCTTGCTATGGCTTACTATGTGCATTCAACATTCATATCATACATTGCATGTTATGCATGGGCTTCAAGCTATAATCAAAGGTATGGGGCCTATTTGCCCAACTATATATGTATATGGTACAGATGGCCACAGGTTGGCAGGTATGATGTCGGTAACTACTGGAAAGGACCACGAGTGCTAGCATTTGGTTGGGTATGTCATGCATTTGCATCTATATATGTATTCACGACATGCGATACTCGAGCATACCATGCATTTTTTTAATCACTAGGAGGTGGCTTATTGGCCATTAAGGCTACTTGACTTTTGGTTACAGGTAGTATTTCTATTAACCATTTTACTACGGTTATCTATGATTTCACATCCTACCTTACATACCAGTACATGTTTATTCGTACTGACGTCCCTTTGCCTGGGCACGCTGCATTTGTTTTCGTGCGTGCAGGTTCAGGTAGGGGTTCTGCTTTACCCCTCCACTAGGAGCCTTATTCAGCTATGAGTTGGTAAGCTCCACCTCTTCCTGGAGCTTTCACAAGATGTTACTTTTTTTTGTATAGTTGGGTATGTCGGGGCCCTGTCCCGACAGTGTTTGTAATTCTCATAGAGGCTATTGTGGACATGTTATTGTGGGTTGGTCCTTTTGTGCCTTTCAGTCTGCAGTCATAAGATTGGCATGTATATATGGTGTGTGCCTATACCTCTGTGGTGGCAGCCTTGTCGGCTAGCTAGTACTTTATCGTTTGAGTTTACTTATCTTGATGTACGTGATTTACTGTTGACCAGGTCATGACTTAAAATGTTCAGGCTTAGTCTTTCAGACGTTATGCTGCCCAATTTTCTTCTTGTCCCTTGTTAGTTCACTAGCATATTTAGTCGCTTGCCCGTCCAATAACTGTATCGGGTGCCGGTCGCACCTCCCCTCTCTTTGGGGCGTGACAAACATGGTATCAGAGCAGGTCGTGTCCTAGGGAGTCCACAATGCCGTGTCTAGTAGAGTCTTGCTTATGGGTGTGTTGTGCACCACACTTATAATCAGGAGGCTACGAAGCATTTAGGGATGGTTACATGTCTTTCACTTAATAGATCGTGCTATAGAGAAAAGCTATAGAAACATATGAAATCCATATCATGTTATGTCTTTCATATTTAATGGGTTACCTATGCTCAGTAGATGGCACAACATGAGATGAGTATGGATCCGAGAGAAGTACCAATTATATCTTGCTTGGTGAGGAAGATATATTCCCTATTGAGGCACATAGGGAGCCTTCAATGCCCATAGTACCAGATTCACCAGCACCTGTTGGGGCCCAAGGAGATCTAGTACCCCAATCCCTATTAGAGACTGGGGATCAGGGGATGGAGGCTATTCAACTACTAACTATGATGGTTTCTATTCATGAGAGACAACTAAAGGTGAGAGGAGACACCAGAACGGATAAAACAGAAAGCTCAAAGGTACGAGAGTTTCTTCAATTGGCCCCTCCAGTATTTACAAGGTCCAGTCCCACTGAGGATCTACAGGACTTTATAGACCATATGTATAGAGTATTGAGGATGATACATGCCTCTATATCCGAGGCAGTGGAGTCGGCTTCTTTTCGACTACTTGGTGTAGGAGAGATCAAAAGGGCCTGATGCTCCGCTAGCAGAGTGGTAGGACTTCTCTGAGGCATTTTTAGCCCATTACTTACCACGGGAGGTGTGGGAGGCCCGTCTTGACCAGTTTATCAGTTTGAGGCAAGGGGATATGAGTGTAAGGGAGTATAGCCTTAGGTTTAATTCTTTGGGTAGGTATGCATCAGATATTGTACGTACCATGAATGCTAGAGTTCATCGTTATATGGATGGTTTGAGGGATCATTTGATCGGAGATTGCAAGATAGACTCTTTACAAGATGGTGTAGATATTTCTCGTATTTAGGCTTTTACTCAGACTACAGAGGATCTTTCTCGTCGAATTCGGGATACCCATAGAGGTAGGGAGAAGAATGAGAGGGCTCGTACTATGAGGTCTTATAAGGAGCCACAGGGTGATTTTAGGCCTCCTTTCCACCGATATCCACCTCCGTCAGCGGGTAGTTACCCGCTATAGATATAGGGCCAGCGATTTGATTATTATATGAAGTCAAGGCCAAGGCAGAATTCAGATCAGCCTGATAGCTGTCAACAGGAGCATTATGCACAAATGAGACAACTTACTCTCCCATGTACACAATGCAGTAAGCTTCATACTAGATAGTGTAGAAAGGGTTCAAGTGTATGTTATCATTACGGGAAGATAAGATATTTTATTAGCAACTGGCCCTTTAGTCAATCCTTACTGTGAATGAATTCATGATAATATTCCCCGATGAGCTTCCCGGGATTCCCCGAAAGGGATATCAATATTCTTTATATTTTCTCCCTGATATGCAACCTATACTCATTCCTCTCTAAAAAAAATAGCTCTTGTAGAGCTAAGAGACTTTAAGGGACAACTTAAGGGCTTGCTTGATAAAGACCTTATTAGGCCAAGCATATCTCCATGGGGTTCTCCCGTGCTCTTTGCTTGAAAGAAAGATGGCTCCTTATGAATGTGTATCAGTTACAGATAGCTAAATAAATTTGCTATCAGGAATAAGTATCCTTATATGTGGATTGATGGTTTTTCAAAGATTGCCTTGCGACCCAGGTACTACCAGCTATGAGTCAGGGATGTTGATATTCCAAAGGCAATATTTAGGATAAGTCAGGAATTGAGCATGCAACCACTTGCGAGTTATATTATAGACTCTCCACGACAACAAGTTATATGCTGAATTCTCCAAATGTGAATTTTAGTTAACTTCTATAGCTTTTCGTGGACATGTTATTACTAGCGATAGTATCAGGGTCAATGGCCAGAAGATTGAAGCAGTAATGGCCTGGGCGAGACCATTGAATCCGACAGAGGTCCATTGTTATTTGAGCTTGGCAGGATATTATAGGAGGTTTGTTGAGGGATTCTCCACTACCTATACACCATTAACGAGGTTGGCATATAAGGCAACTAAGTTTCAGTAGACTAAATCATATGAACAAAGTTTTCAAGAGCTAAAGAAAAGTCTTACCACCGCACCTAGTCTGACTCTTCCGGATGGAACCAAAGGCTACATTGTATATTGTGATGCCTTAATAATTGGCCTAGATCGTGTTCCTATGCAGCATAGTAGAGGTATTGCATATGCTTCCAAATAGTTGCAAAAGCATGAACAAAACTATCCTACCTATGGTCTTGAGTTCGCCGCAGTTGTTTTCGCCCCAAAAAACATTTGGTGGCATTATCTATATGGAGTTCATATTGATATTTTTACCGACCACCAGAGCCTCCAATAGTTATTCAAGCAGAAGGAGTTGAACCTATGACAAAGAAGGTGGCTAGAATTACTTAAAGATTATGATGTTGACATTTTGTACCACCTCGGTAAAACTAATCTTGATGTTGATGCACTTAGCTGAAAGTCCATGGGAAGTCTAATGTCATGTTGAAGCTAATAAGATTGGAAGGACAAAAGATTTACTTCAGCTAACTAGTTTGCAGGTGCGATTAACAGATGCGAAAGGTGGAGGTGTGATTGTTCAAATACTACAGAATCTTTTATTGTTATGAAAGTAAAAGAGCAATAACATGAGAATCCTAAGCTTATGATATCAGGGGCTCAATTTACCATACATTTTTTAAAGTCTTTTCAGAAAGGTCTGGACACTCAGGTGAATCTCAACACTGCTTTTCATCCATAAACTGATGGGCAGGCAGAGCGTACCGTCCAGACCATTGAGGATATGTTATGTGCCTATGTGCTGGACTTTAAAGGAAACTGGATGATCGTCTACCTCTTATTGAGTTTGCATATAATACTATCTTTCATGCTAGCATTCAAATGGACCCTTAGGGAGCACTATACGGGCGAAGATGTAGGTCATCGATTAATTAGTTTGCAGTTAGGGAGGAAAAGTTTCTAAAACCTAATTTAGTTTAGCAAGCGATGGACAAAGTGAAACCTATTAGAGATCAATTGCAAACGACCCAGAATTAGCAGAAGTCTTATGCAGATGTTCGACGACGAGACTTAGAGTTTGATGTAGAAGATTGGGTCTTCTTAAAGGTATCATCTATGAAGGGAAGCATGCGGTTTGGAAAGACAGAAAGCTTAGTCCTCGATATGTTGAACTGTATAAGGTTATTAGAGAAATTAGCAAGGTAACATACAAGCTTAATTTCCCTTTAGAATTGAGAGTAGTCTATCCAGTGTCTCATGTATGTATGTTGCGAAACTACATTAGGGATCCTTTGTGTATTACTCACATTAAGGATACCCCCATTGCTAAAGAATTCACTTATGATGAGGTACCAGTGGCTGTTTTAGTCGAAATAAAAAGTGCCCTTCGTGATAGTGTTGTGGAAGAAAAAATATATTGAGGAAATAAATTGGGAAGCCAAAGAAAGAAATGATGAGGAATCACCCTAGCTATTTATAACCTAAGGTGGGTGGTGTTCCAAAACTTAACATAAGTTTTAAAGGATTTGGAGGTGTAACTTGTATTTTCTGTCCCGGGGTAGCTATACAAGCTTAGTAATTGGAGTTTTCGGAAGTTGATTTATGATTTGTAAGGGTCATAGATGTATCCAAAAATAACATTTTAGTAGATGGTGATTCAACCAAGGGGTTGTCTTGACACATTCGCGGACGAATGTTCTTAGGGGGGGGAGACTGTGAGACCCCATGTTTCTCGTCTTCCATTATATAAATAGTGTGGCGTTGTATAAGTCACATGTGATTTTTGCTAGCACCTTGGGACAATAAGGCTGCCAATAAGTGGTAATATCAAGGACCTAAAGTTTTAAGCCAAAGGAAATGCGTTTTAAGCCAAAGAAAATACCCTAAATGCACGTTTGTGATTAAAGAAATGACCCGAGTGGCACCTCGCCCTTTTTGGAATGTTTAAACTAGGTCTAACTTTTCGGATGGAAGTGTATACTTTGCTAATAATGGATTTTTAAAGCTATTTTAATAGCACAAAGGTCATACATTAAGTTTTGAAATCAAGAAAGTTGCAAGATAAAGGTTGGCCAAAGTTCCCGTAAGTTTTTTTTATGAAATCCTTCTTAAATTTGGGTCAAATGTATCAAGTCATATCTCCCAAACTACAAGACGTTAGAAGATGCATAACCTGTCAAATTGAAGATCTATGAGTCTAGTTTGCAACTCACAAAACCGCGTACCAAACCAACCTCAGAATAATGAGTTATGACCATTTTACCAGGACTGCTCGAGCTGGAAATCGGGTCATGGGTCGGGTCGGGTTGACCCAACTTAATGTCGGCTAATTTGAGCTTTTTAAAGCTCAAATCACTTCCATTTCATCCCCAACAGCTTAGAAACTGAAGGAAAACTCCCCTCAAGGTTCCAAAGGGATTAGAATAAGTGTTTCACATTTTTACCGTTAAAATTTGTTCGTGTGCCTAGAAATGCGTGCCTTACGCTTTGCAATTGGTTTCCTCTCGTATTAGCTGTGTTTGGAGCTGTTTTTGGGCTGTAAAAAAAGTTGGTGTTCTTGCTGGTATTGTTGGTTTGCAGCTGGTGTGTTTAGGTAATAATTTTGGGGCTCTTTTACGGTCATTTTTACGAAGTTTTACGGACATTTTCTCACGTAAATGCTCCTTGCTGAATCTTGTCATTAATGCTGAATTTTTGACTGCTTATAGGTGTCTTTAAGATGCGTATGTATAGTTGTTGCGAAGCTTAGGACGTACGGAACAACTTTTGTGAAGAAACTTTTGGCAATCGGATGTTCGTTGGAGAGGTATGTTAAGGCTAAGCTCCATCCCTCCTTTTAGCACGAAATCCGGGAAGTTTCCCAAAACGTCAAATGTGATATCTTACTATTCTGTTGCTAGAAAGACCTTCTGTGAAAGGCATTGGGATTGCAGTTGAGTTATATTCATGATGATATTAGGTTGAAATTTCATTCATTCGCTTAAACTGGACATTCAATTTCTATATATCATTTTGTCAGTTTTCCGGCTACTTATTCACATGTCCAAGGTGTTTCTCTTCTTGGTATAGTGCCATTAAAATAAATGTAGAATGCAAAGGGAATGTGGTATTCAAAATCAGTCCTTCTTCCATACAAAAATATAATTGAAGAATTTAACCAGTAACGCGATGGTTTTCAATATTCCCCAGTGAAATGCTCTCGTCTAAACTACTAAGGCTCTTGATCCTGTTAAAATACATTCTTTTACTAATTGACATGGGACCAAATATAATCATTATGTAAATCACCTTTATGAACATTTTCAAAGTTAAGGCTTCACTCTAAATGTTGGGTTAAGTTCCCAAACATGTTAAAAAGGACATGTATGATTCCACGAGCCATATGTATATGTTATGACAACGATTATGATGTTATAAGAATAAATGTACCAATGAGCCAAGATTGGCGAAATGACAATGACTATGATGCTATGAGAATAAGTGTACCAATGAGCCAGGATTGGCTAAGTTCTTGCTTTGGCTTACTATGTGCATTCAACAATCATATCATACATTGCACGTTATGCATGGACTTTGATCTATAATCGAAGGTATGGGGCCTATTTGCCTAACTATATATGTATATGGTACAGATGGCCATAGGTTGGCAGATATAATGCCGGTTAGCTACCGGAAAGGACCACCAGTGCTAGCATTTGGTTGGGTATGTCATGCATTTGCATCTATATATATGTATTCACGACATACGATACTCGAGCATACCATGCATTTTTTTAATCACTAGGAGGTGGCTTATTGGTCATTAAGGCTACTTGACTTTCGGTTACAGGTAATATTTCTATTAACCTTTTTACTACGGTTATCTATGATTTTACTTCCTGCCTTACATAACAGTACATGTTTATTCGTACTGACGTCCCTTTGCCTCGGCACACTACATTTTATTTCGTGTGTGCAGGTTCAGGTAGGGGTTCTGCTTTACCCCTCCACTAGGAGCCCCATTCAGCTATGAGTTGGTAAGCTCCACCTCTTCCTAGAGCTTTCTCAAGATGTTTACTTTTTTTTTATAGTTTGGTATGTCGGGGCCCTGTCCCGACAGTGTTAGTAATTCTCATAGAGGCTATTGTGGACATGTTATTGTGGGTTGGTCCTTTTGTGTCTTTCAGTCTGCAGTCATAAGATTAGCATGTATATATGGTGTGTGCCTATACCTTTGTGGTGGCAGCCTTATCGGCTAGCTAGTACTTTATCGTTTGAGTTTACTTATCTTGATGTACATGATTTACTGTTGACCAGGTCATGACTTAAAATGTCCAGGCTTAGTCTTTAAGACGTTATGCTGCCCGATTTTCTTCTGGTCCCTTGTTAGTTCACTAGCATGTTTAGTGGCTTACCCGGCCAATAATGGTGTCGGGTGTCGGTCGCACCTCCCCTCTCTTTGGGGCGTGACAAGTATTGAGCACCGATTATAGATAACTACAACCCCATAAACTATGTAGCAAGCATAGGATAAGATTGCTCTGGCAGCGTGGGCAAGACATTGTATCATCACGAGACTCATAGTGATGGTTGTCGGTTAGAGAAACTTCCCAAGCTAAAGTATATATTATTTTCAGATGCAGACCGAGTTGCATTTGTTTATGCATTAAACTAGATGTTTCATTTATTTTGTATTGCTTATGTTATTTAGTTATTTTCTGAATTGAGCCTGTAATTTGAGTAGTGTATCTTGACCTATTTTGGCCATTTTACATATTGTACATTCCACGTACTAATGCCTTTTGGCATGGTATTATTTTATGATACCGATTCGGATACTCGTGATAGCAGACTTTAGTAAGACAACTTTTCAGTAGTAGCTGGTGAGACCTCTTCACTTTGAGAGGGCTGTAGTTAGTTAGTCCAATTTATTTATTTTATAGTCAGGTAGCTGTGGGTCTTATTGCGGCACCTATCATCAATATAGTAGAGGCTTCATGGATAGAGTTAGAGAGTCAATCCAGTCTATTCATTCAAATATTATAAGCATTATTAATGTTTGTATTAAAAGATATTTTTAGACTTTGTATAGAGCTTGATTGAAAAATTTCAAGTTTTATTAAATGTTTTAAATATTCATCTTATAAAACTTCTACATACATGTTAAATTCTTCAGTTGAGTGAGTTAGCCAGGCCAAGGGTTCACTTGGGGACCAACAATGGTTTTTGAGTGTCGACCACGTCTAGGGTGTAGTTTCAAGGTGTGACATGCCAATTACATCTTGAATTTTTCATTGTTACCTAATAGTAAATTTAATGATATGATGCAATAAAATTTAAATAATAATTAAAATAAAGATTGTACACAAATCAATAACGTAGCACATAATAGCAGATAATAATCACTAAAGCAAGTTGTTAAAAAAATGTGTAAATGAGAAATGCGACAAATATTTCAAAGTTGATAAGAAATGTGTAATTGAGAAAAATGACAATTATTTTGAAACAGAAGAAGTGACATCCCTCGTTCTCTCTTTACTCAGTCCCTATAAAAGGGCACTCTATTCTTCTATCAAAACCCACTACAACTTTTCACTATCTTTCCCCAAATAGGCTGATATATCTTTTAGTTTCAATATATCTTTATTTATTTGCTTTTTCCTTTTATGTCTTTACCAAAATCATCATTTTGATTTGAAAAATTTCCACTTTGCACCATGAAAGTTTCATTCATTTCTCTTTATTTGCATTGTCATTTTTAAACTAGAGGATAAAGTTAATGATAGATTGGAGGTTTGGAGACACACTTTGGAATCTAAAGATCAAACTGAGTAGGACCACACCAAAATACTTAGAGTGCAAATTCAGTGTTGCGAGGGAAGAAACAGACATTGATGTGAGGCTTGCCTCTCAACCTATCAACAAGAGAGAAAACTTTAAGTACTTTGGGTCTATCATCCAGTGTAGTGGAGATATTGATGATGATGTCACAGATCATATTAAGGCAGCATGGATGAAATGGAGATTTGCCTCTGGTGTATTGTGTGACAAGAAGATACCACCTAAACTCAAAGGTAAGTTTTACAGAATGGTGGTTAGACCGTCTTTACTATATGGGGTAGAGTGTTGGCCAATAAAAAATACACATGTTCAAAAGATGCAGGTCACAAAGATAAGGATATTGATATGGATGTGTGGTCATACTAGGAGTAATAATATTATGAATGAGACCATTCGGGAAAAGCTAAATGTGGCCCCTGTGGCAGATAAGATGAGAGAAACGAGACTATGATGGTTTGAACATGTGTAGAGAAGGAGTACTGATAATCCTGTTAGGAGGTGCGAGAGGTTGGATTTGGGAGTTATACGGAGGAGTAGAGGTAGACCGAAGAAGTATTGGGGGGAGGTGATCAGACAAGATATGACGAAACTTGATCTCTCCGAGGACATGACCTTAGATAGAAAGGAGTGGAGGTCGTGAATTATAGTAGCAGGCTTATAGGTTAGTAGGGTTAGGTGAATGTCTGGCCTTGGGGTATAGTATGGTAGCAGGATTAGTCATGCTTTCATATCTTGTATTGTCATTATATGTTATATATATGTTGATTTTATCGTATTCACACACTATCCTTGCTACTATCATGAGATTTTCAATATTAATCGTTCTTTTTGTTTCCTTTTATTTTCCTTTTCCTTTTTTCCATATCTAGTTTATTCTGCTTATGGTTTTTTGAGTTGAGGGTTTCCAGGAAACAACCTCTCTACCTTGTGAGGTAGTGGTAAGGTCTGCATACATTCTACCCTCCACAGATCCCACTTGTGGGATTTCACTGGGTATGTTCTTTTTGTTTGTTAAATACATCTATATACATAAGGGGACTTGTTTTTAAGTGTAAGAGTATATAAAGATACAATCTTCAAGGCACTTTCAGTGGCACCAACTATGGATTTTGTAATTTTTGGCCTTTTTTGTGCTTAATATAAAAATGCCATTCTTGAAAATGTGTACGATGATGTTCATACATTATTTCATGAGAATCATCAAAACAGTCATCAAACTCTGAGTTGATTGATGTGCCTGATGGTTGTGTAGCTTTGATGATCAAGAAAGAATGTGATCATATGCCTTTTGTCGATTAACTTGAAAAATTGAAAAATGGAGAATTCGATCTAAGGGAAAGAGAGCAAATTCTTGATTGGATTTGCAAGGTTTGTTTGGTTATTTTGTTAGAATTTTTTGTGATTTTTATTTGTTATGGTTCAGATTCTTGAGAGATTAATGGAAATTTTCTTGATTTGTAATTGTTAATCATTTTAACACGAAACAGATCTCACTTTTAAGTATAGATGATTTGTGAATAATCAAAGGTGAAACCTAAATTTTTAGTTTATAAGTTTTATCGAACATGTAACTTTAAGGCTAGCTCCGTCCATATGAACAATGAATCAACTTTTTCAATTATCGAGTACTTTCATTAGTATAATTGGAGGTGATGTTAGAATTTTAAGTTTACTAGTTCTGAATCACGATCCTTTTTGTTTATTCAATTTTGTCGAACTCGTCAACTTTTAGGCTAGCTCCATTAGGGTAAATAGTGAATCAAGTTTTTTCAATTACAGGATACTTTCATTGATATAACCGAAGACAGAGTCAGAATTTCTAGTTTATTAGTCCTAAATCACAACCATTTTTGTTTATTAAGTTTTATCGAACTTGTTAACTTTTAGATTGGTTTCGCACATGTAAATAGTGAAATAAAATTATCAATTACAAGATAGTTTCATCGATACAATCAAAGATGGAGTCTATTTTTAATTTATTAGTTCAAAATAACAATCATCTTTGTTTATTAGATTCTCATGAACTAGTAGTTTTACGGCTAGCTCCACCAAATAGTGAATTAACTTTTCAAATTATAAAATACTTTCATAGTTTCATTTTTTATTTCAGAAGGGAGCGATGAATATTTTTGTGAGTGAGGAAAGAGATATGATTATATACTTCTTGGATTTTACTTTATATTGGAAAAATTCTTTCATGTGAGTTGGTGGAATCTTTATTTTATTTATTTTCTAGATAAATTTGGTACTTTGAAATATATTTTTATCTTTTTTTTCACTTCATTAAATTCGTCGGTGTCTTTGATTGAGTTTTTTAACATTTATTCTTGGCTTGTTCTACTTGATTGGTAAAACGTAGAGTTTCACAACCTAATTTATAATTAATGTTTGATTAAGAATTGATCAATGTTAATTGTGGCTTGGTTATTTATATACAGGTTCATTCACATTTCAAATTTGGACCATTGTGTCTATATTTGTCTGTGAACTACCTTGATAGGTTTCTTTCTGTATTTAAGTTACCTATAAGTTAATTGATTATCAAATCTTGTTAATTATAGTTTAATTTGATCATCAAGTTTAATTAATTATAATGTCATTTGCTTTTTGTAGGATGTAAGGGCATGGATAATGCAGTTGTTGGCTATTGTGTGTGTCTATTGCTGCTAAATTGGAAAAGATTGAAGTTCCTCTATCTGAAGATTAACAGGTGAATATATATCCTCCATTTTGATTTATAAGTCTTAGATTGGACATAATATTTTTTAAAAAAATAGGCAAAGATTTTAAATTTGTTAAAGTATTAAATTAAAGATATATGTATATACTGAAATATTTTAAATTATGTAATCTTAGATATGTTATGTGAGATGTTGGAGTTAAAGAGTTACACCCTTTGTGTTGATTTATAGTATAGTCTAAACTAAAATCATAGATATTTGTATAAAATATAAACTGTTACCAAATATAAAAATATGTCTTTTTTTTTGTACTGACTAAAAGAAAAAAGTGTAACATAAATTAAATAGAGAGAGTATGGTTTTTTGAGTACTCTTCTAATAATTATTGTGAATTTGTAACAATTATTTATAGATCGAGGGAACACAATTTGCGTTTGAAGCAAACACCATACAAGGGATGGAGCTTATTGTGATGAAACAGCCTAATTTGATCGTGTATTAACTTTAGGAGGGGTTGAGAATTGACCGAAATGCCCCTCACAAAGTTAAGAAATTTTCCAGGTTTGGAATAACCCAGTCCACGATGCGGAATGATCGCGCACTAGTGTATTTTCTCCAAAAATTTTCTGAACGAGTTTTTCCAATCACGTCAAAAAGTTTGAAAAAACAGAAGTGTCACTCCGCTTTAGGTGCACGACACGCCTCTGTAGCGCACCGACACTATTTCGGTGTTCGAATTGAAAAATTATCTTTTGATCCGGTCGCTCTAAAAATTGACCGAGACCATCTTCTCACTCAATTTTTCATGTTGATCACAAATTCAGCCTCGGATTTTTCATACGGGCATCAAAAGATGTGTTACATGCATACTCCTCCTCCAGGGGTATTTTGGTAATTTTATCGAGCATTACATCATCTCTCCCTTAGCTCTCAATGCATTACTCTAAGTTTGTAAATCGATTTTCTCTACTAGGCTATAAGCATATAGCTCTACACGATCAAGGAATCACTATCCACAAGAATATCTTAAGCTCTTCTGTTATACTATAGTCGCATACATATAACTAGCCACTCAAACTCTTTTCAACGCTATCACTCTTAGCTCCTTCCGGTCTCTATGGAAATGTCTTTATATTTTCTATTCTTATGGCGTACATAACCATTTCCTGCAACTCTTACAATCTGACCTCTTCTTTTGCCTGCTAATGCTCAACTTCTGTGCTCCCATAAATTTAATTGCATAAGAATTAGACTATCATAGAAAACTTGTCATCATCTATTGATAAGCCCCAAATCAATTTAGCTACCCGTGATGACAAAGATTACTTACATCAGCCTACTCCACATCGACAACTCAAATATACTATCTAGATTCTAATAGCAGTCATAACTTAGAGCTTCACACATCTTTACCAATCATAGATACATATCTCAAGCCTCTTATTATCTATTGAGCTATCCTTGTCTCACTCGTCTTACCTAAAGGGCACTTGTACCTTGCCCATAGCGTCACTGGCTCACAAATCAACACCTTCTACTTGAACATACACTATGAAATGCCTCTTAGAGAAAATCTCCAACTAAGACTATCATTCTCACGATGTTGTCTCCTCTTTAACACTACTCCTCAAAATTCAAGCTTAGGGTCTTCTAACATGTACATCACACACCTCTCTAATGCTAACTTACAACTAGTAGGTAAAAATTTAAAGAACATAAGCCCACAAATATCTCATAATGAGTATTCAATCAAACACGTCTCTTCATCACAACTCAGTACCACTCACCTATTCAATCATATCTCCTTATCTGACTAAGCTCATAACTCGATAAGTCTCATGAACTCATAAGTGAAAATCATAAGCCTAATTTAGATCTATCACAGTGAAAACACTTTTTTCCCCTATTCAACATTTACACTTCACCTTCAATAGTATGAATACAACATATCAACATAACATCCTTCTAGTTTGAGCATTCTCTACCACATTCTAACAACAACTCTTCCTCTATACCTCATCATGAAAATCATAGGGTACTTACGACTCTTTCATCAAACTTATGACAATCAACTCAGCACATCATTACTTTCCTAATAAATACATAACTCTAACTACAAGCCTCAATCAGCCATCACTCTTGCTATCTCGTCCTTTTCTTTCCATCATAATCCTTCTAACTCTGGGAAGATTCCATTCTATTCAGGGTTTTAAGACCTCATAGCTCACTCTTAGATGATAAGATTAACTTTTTAGAGACATAAGTTCCTCTCTCATGGGTCACGTCGGAAGCAAGTTTTGAAAAAAGAGGGTTTGTGTACATCGAGAGCTAACTCAAATACACGATTCATATGAGTAATAGTGCACTCTTTCTAGTTAATCAACTTGGCACACTAGTTGGCTTCTCTCAAGCCTGGTGCAGTCTCCCATTCTGATTACTTTTTCTTAGAGGATCTCATTTGTAA
The DNA here is from genome assembly GCA_029948455.1 of Solanum rostratum. Lineage (NCBI taxonomy): Eukaryota > Viridiplantae > Streptophyta > Magnoliopsida > Solanales > Solanaceae > Solanum > Solanum rostratum. The sequence continues at coordinate 25,119,745 of CM057055.1, forward strand.
GAGTTTGAACATTACTGTCTGTATCGCCTCATGGATAAGGCATAGTCAAAAGGTTTAGAGCAACGCACGAATCATGGTAGATTTCTTAGGAAATAGCTCTATCGCACGATTAAGAATCTGAAAGAAAGAAAACTTTTCCTAATGTCCTATAGCCTCCATATTATGGATGTAGCGCACTTCACACCAATAATAAGGACTCTACTAGGCACGTCTTCATAGACTCCCTAGGACACTTGAACTCTGTGCTCTGATACCAAGTTTGTCATGCCTCGGAAGGGTACCCTGGCGGTGGCCGGCACTCAGAGACTATTGCTAGTCCCCAAGCGAACCACTTGGACTCATCATCACATCATACTCAATAGCTGAAGAAACATTCTCAAGGAAAAGACTGTAATGTAATTAAAATAATCAAGTCTTTATATAAAAAGTTAATTTCCAAGAAAAAAGAGTTGGAAGAGGAGCAATACTCAACATCCTCTGCTCAATGTCTATGAAGCCTCTAACTCAAACATCTAGATGGTACCATGATAGACCTTGGTTACACAACTCAAGGAAAATAAAGTACTTCTCAAGCTAGATGATAATAATATGGAAATCCTCCAAAAACAAGGAGGCCTCACCGATCAGCTGAGTGCGAATAGATCCTCAATGAAGCGCCTATCGATGATCTCCAATACTTATCTCTGCATCGTGAAATGGCACAGTCCCAGAAGGGGTCATCAGTACGTAGAATGTACTGGTATGTAAAATAGCTAAGTGAAACAAAAACAGGTAGAATAATATAGGAATAACATCAACTCAGCATCATACTCCATCAGAATGTCAAATGTCTATCTAAAGAAAGAATAAAGAGTTGACAAATGACCCATCAACATCTCATCAAATAGCTTATCAATACATCAGACTCACCTTAAGAAAACTCGACTCGACTTAACTCAACTCAAGGAAACTCGACTCAATTCAGCTCAAGGAAACTCGACTCATACCATCACATTAACATCAACATCAGAGTACTATTAAGTAAGACCTCACTAGGAGTTTCTCTAACTGACAACCATCACCTTTGAGCCAGTGATGATACAATGAAGCAATGTCGTTGCCATATCCATCCAATACCCTGCTCGAGGCAAAGGACATCAACCTCAGTATATCCACAAGAAAAAAACCTCAGTCCATTTTTGGGACAAGAAAGGAGCCATCCGCGTTGCAGTTTAATCCTTTCTTCCTACGCGGGCCACGTAGTTAATGGGTTTAAGTAGGACTCACTCTCACACATTTTGGTGCTTAATACTCCTCGTAGAACTCGATATGCTCATAAAACATAGGTCTCATTTAGGAGAGTGTCTTGTGGGCACAAATGATTGTTTTATATGTTGTCACGTGGGGTACTTTTTGAAGGATTGTCCTATAGGGAGGTTGAACATTAGGAATAACGAATCTCAGTCAATTTCTTTAGCACCACAGGGTAAGACTGTTCATAGGGGTGCTACATCAGAGACAGGCGGGGGTACAAACTGTCTATATGCCATGGCCACCAAATAGGAGTAGGAGAACTCACCAGATGTGGTTGCCGATATGCTCAAAGTATTTATTTATGATGTATATGTATTGTTCGATCCAGGTGCCATATTGTCATTTGTGACTCCCTATATAGCCACGAAGTTTGGGATTAGTCCAGAATGTCTTCTGGAGCCTTTTAGTGTTTCCAATCATGTTAGGGAATCTATTCTAGCCTAAAGAATCTATAGGGATTATCCAGTGTCGATTTACCATAAAGATAGACATCATGCTTGTTATGCCTCCATAGACTGCAGAACTAGGTAGTCAAGTTTCAGTTTCCTAATGAGCCAGTCATAGAGTGGAGAGGTAGCTCAGTTTTTCCTAAGGGTAAAATTATCTCACATCTCAATGCTAGAAAGTTAATTTCCAAAGGGTGTACGTACCATCTAGTCAAAGTGAAAGATTCTCATGTCGAGACACCATCTCTCCAGTCTGTTCCAGTCGTGAATGAGTTTTCAGAAGTATTTCATGATGTTCTACCTGGAGTCCCTCCTGATAGGGAGATAGCCTTTGGGATAGATACCTTCCGAGATACTCAACCCATATTTATTCCTCTGTACAGTATGGCTCCTTCAGAGTTAAAAAAGTTGAATACGCAACTGAGAGACCTCCTAGATAAGGGTTTCATTAGAACAAGCATCTCACCTTGGGGCGCTCGAGGTCTCTTCATGCGTAAAAAAGATGGCTCCCTTACAATGTGCATAGATTACCGTCAGTTAAATAAGGTCAACATAAATAATAAGTATCCTCTTCCCAGAATTGATGACCTGTTTGATTATATCCAGTGTGCTACTTGTTTCTCCAAAATAGACCTCAAATCTGAGTACCATCAACTCAAAGTTAAAGAAAGTGACATCCCTAAGTCAACTTGTCATTATGTGTTCTTGGTCATGTCATTTGGATTGACAAATGCACCAGATGGTTTCATGGATCTTAGGAATAGGGTGTTGAGGCTATAACTAGATATGTTTGTCATTATGTTCATAGATGTCAACCATTTTAGGATTATTCTTCAGACCCTTAAGCATCATCAACTGTATGCCAAGTTTTCCAAATATGAGTTCTGGTTAGCATCCGCGACATTTTTGGGTCATATTGTTTCTGGTGAGGGTATTTAAGTTTATTCTCAAAAGATTAAGGTGGTAAAGAACTAGCCAAGGCCCACAACTCCAACAGAGATAAGAATTTTCTTGGGTTTGGTAGGTTACTACAGGCGTTTTGTAGAGGATTTTTCTTCTATCTCAGCTCTCTTGACTAGCTAACTCAATAGAAGGTTAAGTTCGTATGGTGTAAAGCTACTGAGAAGATTTTCCAAGAGTTGAAAACCAGGTTGACTACAACTTTGGTCTAATCCCTACCTGAGGGAGCTGATGGCTTCGTTGTATACTGTGATGCTTCTAGCGTTGGCTTGGGAAGCGTATTGATTCAATTAGGAAAGGTGATAGCATATGCCTCTAGATAGCTTAAGATTCATGAGAAGAACTACCCAAGTCATGATCTTGAGCTCGTTGTTATGGTGTTTGCTTTAAAGATTTGGAGACACTATCTTTACGGTGGGCATGTGGATGTATTTACTGACCACAAGAGATTACAGTAGGTATTCAGCTAGAAGGAGCTGAACTTGAGGTAGAGGAGATGGTTGGAGCTATTGAAGGATTATGACATGATCATCCTCTATCACCCAGGTAAAGCTAATGTAGTTGTTGATGCTCTTAGCAGGTTGTCCATGGGGAGCACTTCACACTTTGAGGATGGAAATATAGAACTAGCTAAGGAGGTGCATAGACTGGCACACTTGAGAGTACAAATTGAAGATTCTGACAAAGGTGGTGCGATTATTATATAAAAAATAGGGCAGAGTCATCCTTAGTGGTGGAGGTGAAAGAAAAGCAAGAACGGGATCCTTCCTCCTTCAGTTGAAGAAAGATGTTCAGAAGCAAAAGGTATTAGTGTTTGCAAAAGGGGGATGGAGTACTGAAATACCAAGGTAGGCTATATGTATCAAGTGTTAATGGCCTTAGAGAAAGGATTCTAGCTGAGACTCATAATGCCAAATACTCTATTCGCCTTGGTGCAATAAAAATGTAGGGTGGCATGAAAAAGGACAATGCAGAGTTTGTATCCAGGTGCCCGAATTGCCAGCAAGTCAAAGTGGAACACCAAAGGCCCTACGGTGTGGCCCAGAATAGTGAAATTCTAGAGTCAAAGTGGGAGATGATTAACATGGACTCAAAACAGGCTTACTCCAATCTCGTAGACAACATGACTCGATATGGGTAATTGTAGACAGAATGACTAAGTCAGCACACTTTCTACCTGTCAAGACGACTGATACAACTAAGAACTATGCTAGACTTTACATTAAGGAGATCAATAGATTGTTGGGGTTCCCATATCCATTATTTCAGATAGAGGAGCTTAGTTCACAACACAATTTGGGATCCTTCAAAAAGGGCAGGGTACAAAGGTGAATCTTAGTACAACTCCAAGACAGACGGGCAAGCGGAGCGGACCATACAGACCCTTGCAGATATGTTAAGGGCATACGTCATAGACTTTAAATGTAACTAGGATGATCACTTACCCTTAATTGACTTTTCCTATAACAACACTATCCAAGCTAGCATACAAATGGTACCATATAAGGCCCTTTTTGGGAGGAGCTATAGGTCGCCTATTGGGCGGTTTGAAGTTGGTGAGGCAGGATTGATAGGACTTATTTTAGTCTATCAGTTTATGGAGAAGGTGAAAGTTATTCAATAGAGACCAAATACAGCCCAAAGCCGAAAAAAGTCTAATACAAATGTTAGAAGGAGAGATTTGGAATTTGAGGTAGGTGATTAGGTATACCTAAAGGTTTCATCGATGAAGGGAGTTATGAGAATTAGGAAAAAGGATAAGTTCAGTCCTCGATATATTGGCTTGTACCAAATTATTAGGATAGTTGGTAATGTGGCATTCGAAGTGGAATTGCCACCAGAGTTAGTTGCTATTCATCTAGTATTCCATATTTCTATGCTTAAGAAGTGTTTGGGAGACCTCGCACTGGTTGTACCTATAGAGATCATTGGAGTCAAAGATAGCTCTTCATATGAAGAGATTCCAGTTCAGATACTAGATTGGCAATTTCATAAATTGAGGACTAAGAAAATTGCTTCTGTTAAAGTAATGTGGAGGAACCAGTTCGTCGAAGAAGGCACTTGGGAAGCTGAGGCAGATATGAAAGCTAGATATCCTTATCTATTATATTCCTTATTTCACCATTGAGTTGAGATACCTCCTTAAATATTAGTAATAAGATATTTGGATGGCATCCTTTGGATAAACTAGTCTATGAGTAGCAAACATGAATATTTTCCCCAGTTTCACCTTCATTCGAGGATGAATGATCCCAAAGGAAACATATTATGACACCCACTAACTCTATCCTCACATGTACCTATGTTTCAAGCCTTACTCTTATATGTGGGAAGTGTATTAAGGTCATAAGAGACCTCTAGTACTTAGTCAAGCTCAAAACTTTTCTATAAATTGAATTTCTAATCTTAGATTATGCAAGGGTCAAGGGTCAATTTTAAATGATTCTAACTCTTAGCAAACAAATAATAGATGTCCAATGACCTACCAAATGAAAGAACTTTGAATTAGCTTTCTAACGCAACTGATTTCACCTCATTTGGAGTTCGGGATCAAAAGTTAGATCGTTTTACTGAAGATTGCTAGAGCATAGATAAAATATGAAACCCCTTTACGGGCCATAGACAAAAGTACGGCCCGTCTGCTAACTCATGGAAAAAATTCCTAAAAGTCTATTTTTTGGTAACAGACTTTATGGACCAATGTACAGGTTGTAGAAACTTCTATGGGCCATAGAATGGGCTCATAAAAGTGATCCAGAGACCTTGAAATTCGCCAAAAAGTTTACAGAAGGGTCCTGACGAGCCATAAATAGACTCATGGACGATCTGATCAGAGTTTTTAAAGAGGGGTATTTTTTTTCTTTTCTCACCTTTTAATCCTAGACTTGTCAGTTTTCACCCAACTAGACCCCTAAAATGTAACTCAGAACGTAGTTTCAAAATGGCAAAAGCTAGGACTTTCAAGAACCTTCTTCAATTTCTTCAAGAAACTAACTCGCCAGGTATGGAAGGGCCTCCAAAAGTTATCGTACTATTATTAAGTATCTTTAACTACCAGTCCTACCCAAGATCATGTTTATGAGTTGAGATCATGTTTTCCCCATTACTACTTAATTTCATTGAAATACTAGTCCATATATTTTTCTTGATAAAAGTCATGGTCTTAACTGATTTCACTACTAAATTTAGCTATTAAGTCAAGGTTCCATGGTTAAGGTTACAATTATAAGAACTTTAGATATTTCATGAAAACCATTATGTTCACAGTTTTGAATAGAATTTAAGAAGTACTTAAAGCTTTTGTATTTACAAGATAGCTGAGTAATAAAATTTTATTTTTGAGAAACTTTGCATTGATACAATTCAATCAAAGAGAAGAGATAGGTTGGGAAAAGTTTAAGTAAAGCTAAAGTTGGGCGAAGTCCCAAAAGATTAAAAAGGCATTTTGAGAACTTTTACTCTTAAAGTTATGAACATTATAAAAGTTATTTTGGGAGTAGTATTGAGCACTGATATGAGTGATAGTAATAATAACTTGAACTCATAAACTACGTAGCCGATGTATGAAAGGAATGTACCCAGATTACAACTCCTCATTGCCACTGAGATGACCTAGTTTTGGGATGGATCCACACCCCTAGTTTTCGTTCCTTACACTGGCAAAGTATGAAACGACCCTGGCAGCATGTGCAAGACGACGTATCATCGTGAAGCTCATAGTGATGGTTGTCGGTTAGAAAAACTCCCCAAACTAAAGTAAACTAATCCTTGCATACAGAGTTTCAACATATATTTTTACTTTTAGCATTCACTTTATTTATTACTTACGTTGTTTTATTTTGAGACATGTGCTAGCTACTTTTGAGCATAGTACCCTATCTTAAGTTTACGATTTTAGATATTTTACATATCGTACATTCGATATACTTACATCTTTCGAACCTGTATCATTTTATGATGCAGGCGCAGGTGACAGAGTTCCTCAGCAGATGCTCCGTTGAGGACCAACTATTCATTCATTTATTGGTGAGGCCTCTTACCTGTCAGAGGCGTTGGAGTCTTTATTCATGTTTTAGCACTTCTTTTCAGTTATGGTTACCATGGGCCTGTCACGATAGTAGTTCAGATTATTCTAGTTAGAGGTTCCAAAGACTATATGTCCTGAGTTTTAGTTCTTATTTTCTAGTTATTGTTCGGATATTTCCTTTGTTTAGTTGTACAAATTATTGAATTCTTTTAGAGCATTATATCTAAGTCTCCCACTTATTATTTAAGTCTTCCGCTAAGTAAAGTAGCCAGACCAAGTAGCTCGCTTGGGACCACAAATAGTTCTAGGTGCCGGCCACGTCCAGGGCGCAGACTTGAAGCGTGACATGAATGTTGTGGGAAATATTGTTAAAAATTATATAAATATAGATAATGTAAAAGTAGTGTCTAAAAACGATAAGGGGGTACTTTTGTTATTATACATATTTTACCACAAGATAACTATTCCTCTCACAGATAGGGATAACTTATCCAAGTACTAAATGTTAATCCTGTGATAATTTAATATCCGAGAGTTTGCAACCAAATAAAGGAAAACTCATACCCAAATAAACAGAGTTAAACATTTTTGTCTCACATATACAACATCATAGGAGGGGGCATAAGACAAGTGCCTAGCTCACGCATAATATAAGAAAGTGAAATAGTAAAATAGCCTGACATAGCAAAGAATATAACTCAATGGTTTGTCCCCAAGCATGAAGACTTACTAATCAAGTGAATCAACGTTTTATCTAGTTGTCACGTCCCCGGAGGGTACCCTAGACGTGGACAACACTTAAAGACTATTGCTAGTCCCCAAGCAGCCATTTGACCTTACCACATTCATTCATATAACATAACTAACCAATTAGAGGAAGACTAAAGTTAATAAATGGTGGATAATTTAAGTCACAAAAACCATATTAATAAAACAGGTAGCTAGTCTGAAAGAAACTAGCTCAACATAATCTCCAATCAACAACTCGACTCTAGTCTATGAAACCTCTATCACTATAAATTGGTGCCAATGACAGACCCATGACTACCTCAATTCAAAGTAAAGCTAGTCTAAAGTTTGACTCTAATAGCTAGATGAAAATAAAATGAGGATCCTCCGGAGTAAGGGAGGCTCACCAACTCAGCTGGCTGCAATAGATCCTCAACGGTGCACTTGATGATGATCTCTAGTACCTACCTTTGCTTTATAAAACGATGTAGGTCTAAATGAACGTCAGTACGTGAAATGTACGAGTATGTAAAATGACTAAATAAAACAGATATAGGCAGAAAAATATAGAATAACATCAACTCAGAAGATACTCAATCAGAATGTCAAATGTCTATCTAAAGCAAGAACAAAGAGTAGACAACGACCTATCAATACCAATCCAACTTCATCCAAACAAATCAACTCAAAGTACTATTAGTGTGGGAGGGAGTTTCTCTTATCCGACAACAATCACTTATGAGCCAGTGATTGTACAATAATCCTGTTTGATGGTTGCCACAACCGTTCCATACTTTCCAGGTAAGGAACGAATTGGATCCACAAGGGATTTAGTCTCTCAAGTCCTCTATTGCTTTCAAGAACTTTAACTCAAGAGGGAACCTCTGATGTAATGGTTTAATCCTCACCTATGCTTGGCGACGTAGGAGTTGACCTTATTTTTACTCATTTTAGTGCTCGATACTCCTCCCAAGGCTCAATGCTCATAAGACCATCCATCTTAATCAATCATCTCAATTAGTCTCATAAGGACTTTCATGATCTTATTAGCTCTATATCTCGATCGGGCCTTCTGGCCTATCATATCAATCATCTCATCAACTCAATTCTCATTCAATCTCTAGAGTTCAATTATGAATACTCATAGGACCATCAAGTTCTAATATCCTATCATCATGCTCACATCACAATCACAATCAATATTCTCAAATCAAGGCTCTAAACTCAATTCCTAGGTTCATTCATGCAATCTTTTATCAAAATATCTACGTTTTATAAATTAACTCATGTAATGTATTTAACCAGAAAAATCAAGTTTATGATGATCATCAAAGGAAAGTATATGAAATATATATAATTTACAAGAAACATTCAAGAAACATGCATGGGGACTCGATACATTCACAATCTCTTTATTTCATCAATTGGGGCACATGGAAGAACAATTCTATGCTTTAGTTTAGTCTTATATACCTGGTATGGAGTTTTGACAATCAATCTCGTAAGAATTCTCCTCAATCCTCTTGAATTCTCACTCCTCCTCTCCTCCTTAGCTCTAGTCTTTGTTAGAAGCTTAGAAAGACTTAGGAATGGGGATTAAAACCCTTTTTACGCTCAAAACAACCTATTTTGATCATGTTTTAAGTTTAGGAGGGGTTGAAAAAAGTCTGAGATGCCCCTCACGATAAACTGAAAAAAGTTCATCTCGGTACACCAAGCCCGCGTTGCGAACTAGGGCATTTTTTAGGGATTTTCGCCAAAAAAATTTCGATTGAGTTTTTTAATCCTGTAGAAAATATTGGGATCACATCTAAGTGTGAATCTGTGACAAGTCCTCGATGCGCACAAGTCGCACACTCTTACTGAAATAGCATTTCGTATCGAAAAATTATCTTTTGATCTAGTAGATCATTTTTCCACACAATTTTTCATGTTGATCGCATTTTCGGCCTTGGATTTGTCATCGTAGTTTGGAAAGACACGTTATGCACACGTCTCTAATCTAGGAGTATTTTGGTAATTTTACTGGGTGTTACACTAGCCACGAGAGTGTGTAGGGTTATCTCCTGTCCCTACATTATGATATAATGAAGGCAAAGAGATATGTATTAGTACTTTAAATGTACTAAGTTTGTGAGCATGTTGTGTATTATGTCATGGTACAACAAGATGATGCAATGGACCAAGTTAAAACTATGCATTCATAGAAAATACCATTTAAATCGTACATGAACATGGGTAGTGTAAAACTTGTAAGTAAGGAACATAATTGCTTCATGATATAAGAAAGTTCATAAAACATAATGAGAGAATGTAAGGTCCCATAAGTTTGTAAATTGAGGTTTAAAGGAGGTTTCCCACGAAGTTTCATCTTTTTGGCACCAGGTGCCTAAGATGGGAGCCCCCAAGGACCGTTTCGTTTGAGATGGGAGGTCTCAGAGGTTGTTTGGCATGAGATGGGTCGTCTGGCGTCCCATCCAAGAGGGCCTCCCTGAGATTGACCCTCTCGCTGGCCATTAGGGCCCCAATCCAGGAGAATCTCCTCTGGATGGATGGCCTCACAGTCAGTATGGCCCTAAACAGTTTGTATAGATGCTCATCTCGGGGTTTGCCCAAGTTAACTTTTGAGATTTAAGATTTAATGAGGGGTACATAGGTCATTTTCCTACTTTAGATACAATGTATTTGGACAGAATTATGGACCTAGTACACATCTTTTAGCTACCCTTAGCATCCAAAAGACCCTCATTCTCATTTTACTCCTAATATAAGAAAACCTTCCCTAGAAATTCTCTCAAGGATTCTCTTCTTCTTCAAATCAAGTTCCATTAAAGGTCCACAATATTCTCAAAGATTCAATGTCAATTTCTTCCAAATTCTTCGGGTTTCTTTATCTAAGTATGTGGGTCTTCATCCATGGATCAATTTCATCCCTGGAGCCTAAATCAAACTCAACTTTCTTTAAATTTTCAAGCAGGAACTTTATATGTTTTCATGATTTCAATTCTAATTGCATGAATTATGATATTTACTTGATTTACCTATTCAATTGCATATGAATTACTACAATTTACATGAATTATATAATTTTCAATTGAATTTTAAGGAAATTCTTCTATTTACTATCTAGAGCTTATAAAATTGTGATGGGTTCTTTTAATATTGATCTAATTGATCTCCAATTACATGTTTATGCATGAATTTCATGCAATTACATGATTTTGAACTATTTAACCTTGAACCCATGCTTTACCATAATTTCCATATCAAGTTGTGGTTCATGAAGAATGTTTCTAGTGTTTAAGAATGTTTATGATTATGAAGGATGACCTGAGACTCTAATATGATATGAAAGTTGTAATGATAATGGAAGAGCACCTCCTATTTTTCACTAGATATGAAATGAGTCACTCCTATGCATGACATTATGAACCATGGAATTATGATCAAGCTTATGATCATGTGATAAGTATGAATTATGAATTATGACAAGTATGATTTCATGCTTATATTATGTATTTTATGGGATTAGACTTAGAACTGAATGAAGCTACCTAAGGGTCCTTAGGTAAAGTCTCTAAGTCTTATAACTACATGCCACCGTGGTTTACTTTTTTCCAATATGGCCTAGCTAGTGAATCTACATATAGCATTATGATTCATCACATTCATTTAGTGGGGTTGAGTTCTACCTTGGCAAGTGGACTCCTTTTTCTCCGATGTACGAGTAGATATTGGGATTCCATATAGTATCTTGCACAATCTTATTGTTGGTTATAGTCCTACTCCTACCTATGTATGATACTTTAAGCTTTATTACATGATATTACTCCTGATTCACTTGTTCATGGACCTCTCACATGTTTTATTACTTTCTTACATTTTTTACTATATCATTAACATTGTTTGGTCTTTGCACTGCATGTTTTCTTTATTTTGCATGCCTACATGCATAGTACATTCTAATGTACTAACACATACTCTTTGCTTACATTGTATCACAATGTAGGTATAAGTGGTGATTCTACTTCTCTTTTTGTGGCTAGATCCAAATTCTATATTTGAAGACTTGTGTTAAGCTCCCATGCTTCGGGAATGAGCTTTTACACTATTACTCTTACTTTCTTTATGTTGAAACTATGCAGTATTTCTTTTAGGGTGAGCTAGTAGCATATTCTACCCAACCCCCCCCCCCCCCCCCCCCCCCCCCCCAAAACCCCAAACACCAAATGAATTGTAGTGGCATGGTTTCGATAAAGCATGATATAATCTTGTCTAATCGGAAGTGCTTGACTTTCTATCTTAGACTTGACATTTAGGACTAACTTTCATTTATCTTATAACTAGAGGGGCAAGCCCGTGCGCACGCCCAGCATAATACCTTAGTTATTGATAAGGCAAATATGCTCTTTAAATATTCTAATACAACATGTTCAATATGATCTCACAAGGGGGTTGAAAAATTTTGACTCAAAGAAAGCAATAACAAAACATTTAAGAAGACTAAATAAAAATACCAAAATGTAGCCGTAGTAGCTGCATGAATTATTAACTTTTGAGATCCTTAGAATACTTGAGATTTTTCTTGTGTTCCAAAATGATACCTACTCTGCAGCCTTGTGTGTCCTTTAATGATAGGTGAAGAAATATTCACAAGGGAAATGCACCACACACATTGTTCTCGTGTCGATGAGTTTAAACATATAAGTATCTCCAACTTGAACCATTTGCTTTCATGATATATTGCAATCCCCTTGTAATTGCAACGTGCAGTGACTTGAGTTAGCTGAAAAGGCCATGATCTCTATTTTTTTATTTAATATCAGAAGTAACACATTCAGGTATTAGATATCAGGTTAAAAAAGTTACCTATTTTAATGTAAAGCATAAGTTTTGACAACCTATGTTCAAATTAAGAGAAAGATGACTTTTCCATTCAATTTATAGTTCAAGGAATTGCATATATTAGGTGCAACTGATCATGGCTAACTGTTTCACTTTGCAAAATAAGGTACAGGTAGAATCATGAGAAGCTCTAATATCATCTAAATCTATGACATGAGTCTAATTCAAAATTAAAAGCTAGCTCACAAAGTGAGAATTCTGCAAATTCATACAAACAAACCATTGGTCCATTCTCCTAACTGCGCACGACTCTAATCCATTCAAACAACGTGACATAGCTCTAAGTGACAAAATACATGAGATCCGTCAGGCCATGAAGGAAAATGAATCTCAACTATCACTTAGTTTCAAGATTATTGGAATAGCAAAAGTCAAGACTGCAATACCAATAAAGAAGCAGAGTTGCAAAAGTTTGAGAAACAAACCAACATGAGCAAAAGTGTCCCAAATTCTTGGTGTCCTTTTATCTTCAAATGCTGCCCCTTCAACCTTTTTTTTTGTTCAAATATAACGAAACCAATCAAAAAATGAACATTTAATCTGATTAGTATCATAAAAAAGAACAGAACTTTTGAAATTGACTTGATAGGTAGAAGTTCCAGCACCAAAAACAAACCAGGAGGGAAGTCACTTCTGCTGCAATTGTCCACACAAAAGACTTTGACCAGTAAATATTAGATAGAGATAATTAGCAGCAAAAAGTAGAAACTGGGTTGCAGATTTTTTGGAGCATCATCATGCTTAATTAAAGGGTTGTTATGATTAACTCTCTTGTAGGATAGTCTTCACTTACTGTAAGGTATAAAGTCCACCAAAACATCTGAAAGGAGAAAGCAAGAAATTCACCTTGATAGTGTCATAGTGGTTCCATCCAACCTCTGATGAAAGTTTACTCAAGAGACAGTATTTATGGCCTGCTTGGAGTCTCAATACTCTAAATATGAAAAAGGCCAAACATGTCAGTGCTAACAACATTGATTCCTGACAAAAAAAAAGCTTAGATCTGATCAGACACCCCAGAAAGAGAAATTTCAGAACCATACAATAAATCAACCATGAATATGATAGTATAAAAACTTAACCATGAAGGACTAGAAACACAAGAAGCTCTAATAGCATATAATTATATGACATGAGTCTAATTCGAACTTAAAAGCTAGCTCATAAAGTAAGAATTGTGTAAATTCATACAAACGAACCATCAGTCCATTCTCCAAACAACGCGACACTCTAACCCATTCAAACAATGTGACATAGCTCTGAATGACAAATACATGAGGTAGTAACAAGAGTCAAGACTGCAATACCAATAAAGAAGCAGAGTTGGAAAAGTTTGAGAAACAAACCGAGCAAAAGTGTTCCAAATGCTTGGTGTCCTTCCATCTTCAAATGTTGCCGCTTCAACCTTTTCTTTGTTCAAATATAACAAAACCAATCAAAGAATGAACATTTAATCTGATTAGTATCATAAAAAAGAACAAACTTTTGAAACAGAAATCAAAATTATGGAAAAATACTCACATGCAATAACCTTGAACAACCAATTTCATAGTCACGAGTCTCTCCACACTTAAAAAGTTCAAGAAATCTCAGAGGGTAAGAGGAAGATGAACATGATACAGGATTCAAAATTATAACTCACAAAGACAAAAAGAAAAGCTCACCAAGCAAGACCAAAGAACAATATATTCAAAAATCAGAGAACCTCCAATTTTACAAAGAAAATTAGCAACATAAACTCACCAAGCAACATCAAAGAACAATATATTCGAAACTCAGAGAACCCCCAATTTTGCAGCAAAACTTAGCAACACTAAACTCACCAATTTCTGCCTCAGGGTTTGTTCGAATGAAACCTTGAAGAACAATTAGCAGCATAAACTCACCAATTTCTACCTTGAAAGAGATTGAATTGGGGTTTATTGGAACAAAATCTTTTGAAGCGGAACTTGGTTCCACATACAAAAATAATAATTCATAAGAGGCATTTCAAGAAACAATCAAAATCCTTCATGGAATCAACAAAGAAGCACGAATAAAATATATATGCTTCATCCATAAAAAAAATATTAAACGTTAGACACTATTGAAAAGAAAGCAAAAGAAAGACTCAAATCCAGATAGATAAGAATGTGTAAATCAGTGATTTCTAAGAAAAATAGAATTATATGCAATATATTAAGAATTTAATCTCTGTCTGAAATGGAATTGACCTTTTTCTACAACATTTAAAAACAAAGATATATATAGCATAAGTACTCAATGCATAAGAACACCACAAAGTAGGAACCTATGAGTTAAGAAGCATTGTCCAGTACATTATAGAAGAGAAGGAATGAATCAATTTTGCAGAAGAAAGAGATTGAATTTCAACTTATTGGTATTCAAATTATGGTGAGAGAAAAGAGAAGCTTTGGGGTAAGTCAAAGTGCATGTGGAAACCAGTTGTCTCCCACAAAACTGAAAACAAATAAAGATACCATACATGTTTACCAAAAAAGAAATAATGAACTAAAGTGTATACACGCGGTTAAGCATGAAAATAAAAGAATTAAATGGACTCAAATTTATGGTACAATTTATGTTACTTTTAGTACAATTGCTTGATGCTGCATTCATCCGTTTGGTTGTTCACTTATAAATAAGAGTAATATGTTTACACTTATTTGCTCTATGTATGCTTATGAAATGTCGAGAGTCTTGGTTAGGATTTCTCTGGGGATCCTAATCGTTGTGTCACACCTAGGATCAAGCTTGTGTCGTAACAAACTTGGTATTAGAGCATAAGGTTAGGAAGCGTCCTAGGGAGTCCAACATGTTATGTCTAGTAGAGTCTTATCTTGGTGTGAAGTGCACCATTTCTATGAATAAGAGGTTATGAGGCATTTTAGGAAACCTTCATTTCTTTCATGATCCATGTCATACCTTAGAATGTATCTAAAGATTATTCATTTCTAACACTTGTTCTTTGCAATTTTTAGAAAATTGCCCCACGCTAAGAACCATTACAAAGGGGATTCAATGCTAATGAGGACAAACTCATCGGGCTCCTCAAGCTCCACAAGATCCTCTAGCTAACCAAGTGATGAATATGGAGTTTCAGATTGCTATCACTATTTTGACTCATGCCATGACTAATCAAGCCAACCAAGGTGTTGTTACTCCTTCCAATGTTCCTACCCCAAACAACAAAAATAAGGGACTTTGTAAGGATGAACCCTCCCAAATTTTATGGTTCGAAGATTAAAGCAGACCCTCAAGAGTTTATTCATGAAGTGAACAAAATGGTGGCTATAATGAGGATGTCATCGGAGGAAAAGGTTGAGTTAGTGTCATATCATATTGTGGAAAACACAAGGGAAAGAGGCTATGGGCTTTTGGACAATGTATCAACATAAAAAGAAATAGTGAAAAAGAACTACATTCGTTACTTTGTCCATGTGCATACCAACTACATCATAAGTCGATGGGAATGATAACAGACATTCTCCATCAAATGGAAAGAAATCTAAACAGCACAACACAAAAAATAAATGCCTCAGAAGGGCTACAAAACATCATCTTAAAATAAACTAAAATGCATGCTAGAAGGAAAGAGTGGAGGAGTACTGAACTAAGGGATCACCATAAATAGTAGAGCAATCTTGGATTCCGAGAACTAGCCACGAGTCAGTGGAGGAGTACCTATCGCTATATGGTTAAATCATACAGGCGAATATGCGTTAGTATGTTTGAATGTACTAAGTATGTGAGATGCAATGCACGGATGAAACTATAAGGCAATCATACTTAAACATAACATATAAGCATACATAATGTTAATGAGTCATGAAATAAGCTTAAACATGCACAAGGAGTATGGCTCAGATCAATATGAGATAATGCACATTAAACACATGAATTTAAGACATATCACAAGATCATATAAACTTGTGGGAATAGACCATAACTGACAGTAAGACCATGTGAGCTACTACATGAAATCCAATGAACTCCTTCCATTGAGAAAAAGGAAATATACTTGCCAATAAAGATATCCCAACTTAGTAACTTTGCAATTGCATCTTTCATAACTTTGGGGCCCATGTGGATCCACTAGCCTAGCATATGAGGCTTCTATGGTGGCACATAGTTAGGGAAATTGAGATTTGGCTTCAAGGGATCATGCTTCAACTAACAGGAAGAGTCCCAATCTTTAGTCCTCTCGGTGCTAAGTTATTCCATGGAGATCTTTTAAAAACATACTCTTAAAATCACAAGTCACAATCATGGAGTAGCTCGAACTTAAGAGTCTTTCTTAAACATATTTTAGGGCAATAACATTATAGATATATCTATGGTAAACTTTAACTTTGATGCTCTTCATAAATGCCCTATTCATAATCATAATTCATAAGAACTTTATTGAAAAATAAGGTGCACTTATTTAGTTATTTGATGCATGGAACAATCATAAATCACATAAGTATTGAGAACTTTTTTAAAAAACAAACATCAAAATCACCAACCTTAATCATATCAAATCCATCTTAGAATCAACATCACACTTCAAAAATATGTGTATGTTTACTTAACAAAATAATCATTGAACTTTAGTAACATCATATAGTCGCATAGGAACCATACAATCATCATAAACATGCATTAGAATTCAGGAACTTAAGAAAGGGTAAAATGCATAATAGAAAACTTTATGGGTGAAAGGATAACCATAAATCAACTCACATACTTGAGAAACTAAAGAGAATCGAGATTGAAGTCTTGAGGAAGAAACTTGGAAAACCCTAGCATTGTTCTTGCCTATCCTTGACAACTCTTTTGCATTAGAGAGATTTAAGAGTATGGAATGAAGGTAATTAGGGATTTAAGGATACTATTGATGAGTCATGAAAATACGACTTTTACGACGCTTACAACAGAGAATTATTGTGCGTTCTTGAGCGTTGTTGTTGGTTTAATAGGTGTGTTTTGATATTGTGCAGGAAAATAGCAAAGGCATGGGAAATTGAGGAAAGCACAAGAAACGAGTGAAAAACGAGGCCAAGTGTTGGACCACGGAAGGCCCTCACGGGCCGTCTCATGCTAGACGGTCCGTGTGACCAACCGTGGCACGACACTTGGTGCTACTCGCGCTAAGACGTGTCACACGGTCAGTCCACACGGCCCGTCTGACGCCAGACAGACCGTGTCACGGGCCGTGTAACTGACGTAGCTCGGAAGGCAACTCGTCGAAAATATCAGAATTCGTACAAGAAGAGCCACACAGAGGAGCACACGGCCCGTCTCACGCCACACGGGCCGTGTCACGGGCCGTGCTGACGCAGACGTTGTCCAGATGGTCCGTTCGCACAGACCATCTCACCTCAGACGGTCGTGTCACGGACCGTGTCCTGTGCCGAAGTTATTTTTCCTAAATTATATCGACTTAGTTTTACTTAGTATAAATAGTATGTTATATTATTTTATTAGGTTACTTCGGGTTTTTGACGGCAAAAACACGAGAGAACAAGTAGAAAACATTAGTTTGATTTTGTAATTTGTGAGAATCGTGTTTGTGATTATTGTTCGAAGCTTGTAACACGGATTCTTATTCTTCAGTTGTAGGTCAATCTTTATGTCTTCTTCTAATTGTTGTGGGCAAGTTATCAATACTATGCTAGGCTAAACCCACAACTAGGGTTGTGGGAACCATGACGACTCAAGTAAGATAAGACAAACTGGGGGTAATTCGTTCGAATAAACATCGCATGTATTGTTAAATTCTTCATTTCAACTTCTCCTTAATGAGTCGACGCGTTAGGGTAAGCCTGTATTCGTTACATGCCCGAGAGGGATGTAGTGATTAGGAAAAGAGTTTAACAACAGAGATTCGGGGTCATGAACCTAGTTTAAGTGCCTGAGACTGAAAGGTGAAAGTATTCTGAGATCAAAAACAACGGTTAGAATTGCATACACTCTGAGACCGAAAGGAGATGAGTGAAATATAACTAGGAAGGACCGAAAGGTGACCTAGATATTAGTTAAGTTGTTAGATTTTGCATGCATCATTAAGAACGAGTTTACAAATCCAGTTTAGTTGTCGCAATTGTAAGTCATGGGGAACACAACCCTAGTCTCTTTCTATCTGTCTAGAAATCGGAACAACGTTTTTATTAGTTACTTTGCACAATCATTTAAATTAAATAAAAACCCCCCTTTTTACTTTTTCGCATTGTTTGTTTTCTGGAAATAGAACCAACGATCAAAGTAGGATAACTAGTAAAGTTGTTTCAACCTATTCCCTGTGGGATCGACCCCGACTCTTAGTTGGGTAAATATACTGCTAATGATCGTCCATATTCTGTAAAAAGGAGTATGTTTGAACGTTATCAACTATAGGTCCCTTTCCCTTCCCCAAAATGACACGGATTTAAAATAGAATTGATGAGAATGATCGAATTGCCCCTCATTAATACTATGGAAGCCATTTAGGAGACCTCGACTATGGGTTGTACATCGGCTTATGGGCTATAAGTCCTTTCGTCTGATGGCTCACCTAAGAATGATGAAATATGCCTTTTGTTAATTGGAAACCATGACCAACAGGACGAGCCATAATATTTTTTACGGCCCGTGGTTGGACTCGTAGAGTCCTTCTACACTTAGCCAAATTCTCAATTATATTTCAAACCAACTTTTATGCACCCAGGCCCTTACACTGGAAGTCATTACAATATCACATCCTCGAAATTGTACTTAAAGTCAGGCTCTACGGAGTAAACTAGCAGCTAATAACCCAGTATGCATGCAAAAATGCAATTCAAACATTATTTTCTCAAAATTTCAGATTCACACTTTAAAACATGCCTCAAAATAGTTCATAAACATTAAAATAAATGCATACATCATGAGAATATAAAATGCATGAAATTTGTGGATTGTTGGAAAAATTTCTTAGTACCTTAGGCTTGAGTAGAGTGGAATAGATGTGTATAGCGCTTCATCATATCCGCTTTCGCTTCCCATGTTGCACCCTCAACTTGTTGGTTCCTCTAAAGTACCTTGAGGGATATGACTTCCTTGTTCTTTAGTTTCTTCAGTTGTCGATATAGGATTTAACTGGTATCTCTTCATAACTCAAATCCTCTTTAATGTTCACATCATGCAAGGGAACTATGGAACTTAGGTCACCCATGAATTTCCTCAACATTGATATATGGAAGACCAGATGAATCAAATGCATCTCACTGAATAGATCTAACTCATATGCTACTTTTCCACTCTCCTCACCACCTTGTAAGGTCCCACATATCTAGGACTCAATTTCCCTTTTGTACCAAACCGAAGAATACCTTTCATTGGAGAAACCTTCAAATAGACCCAACCACCAACTTGGAACTTAAGCTCCCTTCTCCTTATATCCGAGTAGGACTTTTGTTGACTTTGGGTTGTTTGCAATTTCTCCCTTATGCTTTTAGTTTTCTCCATAGCATTCATCACCAAGTATGGTCCTATTAATGCCACCTCACTGACTTTAAACCACCCAATGGGCGATCTACATCATCTATTGTGCAACGTTTCCAACGGTGCCATCCCGATAATTACATGGAAGCTAGTGTTGTAGGCAAACTCGATAAGTGGAAAATATTCATCCCAACTTTCCTTGAATTCCAACACGCAGGCTCTCAACATATCTTTTAAGGTCTGAATAGTCTTTTCGGCTTGCTCGTCGGTTTGAGGATGAAAAGTTGTGCTCAACGTCACTCAAGTGCAAAGTCCTCTTTGGAAAGATCTCCAAAAGTGAGAAGTGAATTGAACTCTATGATCCGATATGATGGACAATGGAATTTCATGCAACCTCACCAACTCTCGGATATACAAGAGGTAATAGTTCTCAACACTGAATGTAGTTTTGACCGATATGAAATGAGCTTACTTCGTCATGCGATCAACTATCAGCCATATGGATTCAAAGTGCCTTTTGGTCCTTGGCAACCCAACTATGAAGTCTATATTGATCCCTTTCCACTTCTAAGTAGGAATATCAATAGCTTGAGCTAAGACACCTTGCCTTTGGTGTTCAAATTTTACCTGCTGGCAATTGGCACATTTGGACACAAATTGAGCAATATCCTTCTTCATCCTATTCCACCAATAAATCTCCGTTTGGTCTCTATACATTTCAGTAGTACCGAGATGAATGAAATATGAAGAGTTATAGGCTTCTTGTATGATCAACATCTTCAACTCCTCATCATTGGGTATACACAATCTCCCTTGATACCGGAGCGCACCATCTCCCCTTTGTAAGAAGATCTCTACCTTTCCATATTTAACCAAAATTTTCAACTCAACTAGAGTGGCATCAAGATCTTACTTGGCCTTGACCTCATCGATCACAGAAGATGCTGACCCAAGAAGAACTATTACGCTAGTATTTCTGGACTCATTACTTCTCACTCCCAGCCTTTCCAACCTATGAACATCTCTAGCTATCTCCCTTTTTCCATCACCTTCTATATGGGACACATTATACATAGAAATCCTACTAAGGGAGTCAGCTACCACATAGGATTTTTCGGGGTGGTATTTCATACTCATATCATAATCCTTGAGTAGCTCCAACCACCTCCATTTCCTCAAGTTGAGTTCCTTCTGGGTGAACACGTGTTGGGGACTCTTGTGGTCGATGAAAACATCTATGTGGATTCCATACACGTAATATCACCAAATCTTTAAGGAAATCACCACCACCAAAAATTCAACGTCATGAGTCGGGTAATTCTTCTCATGAACTTTCAACTACTTGAAGCATAAGCAATCACTTTACCATTTTGCATTAGTATGCAACCCAACCCAATCCTAGATGCATCATATTACACGACAAACCATCACTCCATTCTGGCAATGTCAATATAGGGGTTGAAGTCAACCGATCCTTCAAGGTCTAAAAGCTCCATCCCTCTTTCATCCGTTCACACAAAATTAGCCTTCTTTTGAGTTAGTTTAGTGAGTGGAGATGAAATCGTGGAGATGTCTTGCACAAACCATCTATAGTAACCGGCTAGACCCAATTAACTTCTTATGTCAGTGGGAGTCAATGGCCTTGGCCAATTTCTTACCACTTCTATCTTGTTTAGGGTCAACTTTGATGCCTTCTCTAGATACCACGTGCCCAAGGAAGGCAATCTCATCTGCCAAAACTCACACTTGTCAAACTTTGCATAGAGCTTCTATTCCCTCAAGGTCTACAACACTACCCTCAAGTGCTCTATGTGTTCTTGTTCACGTCGGGAATATATAAAAATGTTATCAATAAACGCTACAATGAACATGTCGAGGTAAGACTTCAACACCCTATTCATGAGGTCCATAAATATCACCGGTGCATTAGTGAGGCTAAAGGACATCACCACAAATTCAAAATGAACGTACCTACTCCGAAAATCCATCTTAGGGATGTCATTTTCTCTCACCCTCAATTGGTGATAACCGGATCTCAAGTCAATTTTGGAGAAATGAGTGGCCTTTTGTAGTTGATCAAACAAATCATCTATCCTTGGGAGAGGATCCTTATTCTTGATGGTGACCTTATTGAGATGTCGATAATCAAAGCACATACGGAGCAACCCGTCTTTCTTTCTTACTAATAACACCGGGGCACCCATGGAGACTGACTCAGCCTGATGAAAACCTTCTCCGCAAATCCCTCAGTTGCTCCTTCAACTCATTCAATTTAGTGGGACACATTGTATCCGGAGAGATTGAGATAGGCTGAGTATTAGGTAAAAGATCTATACCATAGCTTTTCTCCCTTTCGAGAGGGACACTCGATAACCTATGTAGGAAGACATCAGGGAGTTCACACACAATAGGAACCGCTCAAGAGAAGGAACTTTGGAAGAGACATCTTCGACCATCACTAAGTGGTAGATACACCCCTTGGAAATCATCTTATGGGCCTTAAAAGAAATGAATCAACCGTAACATGAAGAGTTACTACCCTCCCATTTAAGAATTGGCTTATTAGGGAAATGCAATTTGACCCTACAGGTTCTACAATTGACGGAGGCATAAGAAGCATGCAACCAATCGATCCTTAAGATTACATTGAAGTTTACCATGGAGAGCTCAACTAAATCACATGGGATCACTTTATGCAGAATAGAAACAGAACAACCCCTATAGACTCTTTGGGCTATGATAGAGTCACCCACGGGGTTACTCACCTCATAAGGCCCATGGAGGATTTCAGGACATGCATGAAACTTATATGCAAAGAATGGGGTTACAAAAGACAAGTTTGCTCCCAGGTCTAAATGTGCATATGCATGAGAACTATAAACTAGTAACATACCAATGACCATATCTAGGGCTTCCTCAACCTCTTGGCGGCCATGAAGGGTATAAAATTGGTTCTCCGTTGGGGCACCATGAGCTTGACCCCTCTGGACTTGGGGTCTTGTGCCTCAACTTCTACAGTCCTTGGCATGGTAGCCAGGCTTTCCACAAGTGAAGCAGGCATTGGACATGGCTAAACACTCCCCCTTATGGAGTCTTCCATATTTAGAGCAATTAGGACTTTGGGGCTTTCACATAACCCCTTTGTCCTTTTGAGAAGGAGGAGTATTGGTGGATCCTTGCCTTGGGCCTCCTTGAGATTTGTAGCCACCACTTCTTTGGTGAGTGTAATTCCTACCATCCCCATGAGCCCATTTGAACTCCCTTGTCCTTTCTCAAAGCTTCTCCTCTTCAATTTGTTTGGCATATGTCTTTAGGTGGGAAATATCCATCTCCTTGACTAGCATCCCCATCTTGCATTCCTTGGAGACTAACTTGGAGACACCCGAAATGAATTTTCTCATGCGAGCCCTCGAATCTACAACCATGAATAGAGCATACTTCGACAATTTGGTGAACTTGAGGGCATATTCCCTCACACTTATACTCCCTTGCTTCAAGTTGATGAATTTTTGGACCTTTGCCTCCCTAAGCTCAATGGGGAAGAACCGGTCTAAGAAGGCACACTTGAATTCCTCCCAACCAATGGGACTCACTTCTTAACCTCTCTCACCGGCTCACTGCTTGTACCAAATCTTGGCGACTCCTTTAAGCTGGTACGCCACCAACTCAGATTTGTCCCTTGATGGCACACCCATAACCGCCATGACCTGGTAGGCCTCTTCTATAAACTCCATAGGGTCCTCATCTGCCTTTGACCCATGAATTTTTGGTGGGTTCATTCGCATGAAGTCACAAACTTTGGAGGCTAGGGTAGGCACTTGGTGAGGTACAACTATCTCTTTGTTGGCTTCGTTAGCCAAACACTTGGGCCAACACCGTGAAAGAGACACTGAACTCCGCATGAGACACTCCCTCGTCCTATTGGAGTAGAGGGACTTATTGGTCTAGAGTTCCTTGTAGGCGGGGAGCTTTTTAGGGTGGGGCCTAATCTAGAAAGAAACAAAATCCCATCATTAGTTAGCAAAAAGCCTTACTCAACTCTAAGGCGTGACATTGAATAAGAAAGAAAGAAAGACTTTCCTTAACCGTCTCATGGCCTTTCATTCAAGATAGCCTTTCATTCAAGATAGTGGCGCGTTTCACCACCTTGAACGAGACTCTATGCTACAGGATATGCGTAGACACCCAAGGAACATTTTAAAATCTTGTGCTCTGATACCAAGTTCGTAATGCCTGACTTAGAGACCTAGTCATCACACCGTAAATGAGATACCAGAAGACACCTCACCAAAGTCATCTAAGCATCTCAAGCAGTCACAGGAAATAAACAACAACATATTGCAGAAAATAGGGCTATAGGCTTTTAGACAATGAAGAAACATAAAAAATAATGGAAAAAATAACTAAATTTATTACTTTGTCCATGTGCATACCAACTATATTATTAGTCGATGGAACCGGTAATGGACAATCTCCATCAAATGGAAAGAAATACAAACAGTACAATATAGAAAATAAATGCCTTAGAAGGGCTACAAAATATTATCTCAAAATAAACTAAATGTGTGCTAGAAGGAAAGAGTGAAGGAGTCCCGAACTAAGGGCTCGCCACAAATAATAGAGCTAGTCTTGGTTGTCGAATACCATCCACGAGCCGGTGGAGGAGTACCAGTCCCTACATGGTTAAATCATGTAGGTAGATATGCGTTAGTACATTTGAATGTACTAAGTATGTGAGATGCAATGCACAGATGAAATTGTTATGCCATCATAGTCAAACATAACATATAAGTATACATAAGGTTAATGAGTCATGAAATAAGCTTAAACATGCACAAGAAGTATGACTCTGATCAATATTAGACAATGCGCATTACACACATGAATTCAAGACATGTCACTGGATCATATAAACTTGTAGGAATAAACCATAACCGATAGTAAGACCATGTGAGCTACTACATGGAATCCAATGAACTCCTTCCATTGAATACCAATGAACTCCTTTATTAGGAAAAGGGGAATCTACTTGCCAAGGTAGATACAAGAACTTAGGAATTTGCAATTGTATCTTTCATAACTTTGGAGCCTACGTGGATCCACTAGCCTAGCCTGTGGGTCTCCTACGATTGCACATAGTTAGTGACATTGATATTTAGCTTTAACGGATCATGCTTCAACTAATGGGATGAGTCCCAATCTCTAGTCCTCTCGGTGCTAAGTTATCCCACAAAATCTTTTAAAAACATACTCTTAGAATCATAAGTAGCAATCATGGAGTAGCTCAAACTTAAGAGTCTTTCTTAAACGTCTTTTAGGGAAATAATCGTTATACATATATCTTTGGTAAACATTAACTTTGAAGTTCTTCATAAATGCCCTATTCATAGTCATAATTAATAAGAATTTTTATTGAAAAATAAGGTGGGCTTATTTGATTCATGGAACAATTATAAATCACACAAGTCTTAAGAAATTTCTTTAAAAAGGAACATCAAAATCGCCCAACCTTAATCATATCAAAACCCATCTTAGAATCAACATCACACTTTAAAAATATATGTACATTTACTTAACAAAATAGTCCTTGAACTTTAGGAACATCATATAGTAGCATAGGAACCATAAAATCATCATGCACATGCATTAAAATTTAGGAAATTAAAGAAAAGGTAAAATGCATAATATGAAATTTTATGTGTGAAAGGATACCCATAAATCTACTCATGTACCTTAGAAACTAGAGAGAATCAGAATTAAAGTCTTGAGGAAGAAACTTAGGAAATCCTAGCCCTGTTTTTGCCTATCCTTGAAATCTCTTTTGCTTTAGAGAAATTTAAGAGTGTGGAATGAAGGTAATTAGGGCTTTTATGCTAATATAGGTCCCTTTCCCATCCCCCAAAATAAAATGGTTTTAAAATTAAATTGATATGAATGACCCAACTTTTCCTTATTAAAACTGTTGAAAGCCATATACGAGACCCCGACTATGGGCTGTAGATTTGCTTACGGGCCATAAGTCCTTACGTATGATGGCATACTTGAGAATCTTGAAGTATGGATTTTGCTAAATTGGAAACCACGGTAGTAATATTTTCTACGGGACGTACTTAGCCAAATTCTCACCTTGTATCTGGCCTCTTTATAAGAGACCTTATACAGGCCATATCCCATTCTATGGGCCGTCTGAGAAGTCATAAATTTCCTTCCTAAAAACTTTAAATTTCCTTCATGTTTGGAGTCCCCTTCACAAACCTATCTATGAGCCGTAGAATAACTCACAGGCCATAAATTATGTCGTAAACTAGGTTCTAAGTCATTTTTAGGTCAACTTTTCTACACTCTGGCCCTTAAACTGCGAGTCATTATTGACACAAACTGTCTGAGTATACAAATAAGGCAAATAAGGTCAAGAAGGTCGTCCCAAAGAATAGATTGCTCTAGATGATCAAGGAAAATTGAGGGTTCAACATGGTAGTGCTAAATATAATAACATATTCTGTTCCTTTCATGCCAAGCAAGAGATGGAAGAGACTCCCGATGTGGTTACTTGTATGTTGCATGTCTTTGACATTCATTGTTTGCTTTACTTGATTCAGATGCTAATTTATTTTTGTCACTCCTTTACTATCCACTAATTTTGATATGAGTCCAAAAATTTTGATAGTCTTTCTCAGTCTATACTCTCGTGGGTGAGTTAGTTGTAGCCCAAAGAGTCTATCAGAGTTTTCTTGTGTCAGTGTTGTATAAAATTGTTCCTTGTGATCTTGTTGAGCTTGATATGGTTAATTTTGATATTATTCTTGGGATGGATTTGTTATATGATTCTTATGCCTCCATAGACTATAGGACTCATAAGGTCAATTTCCAATTCTCGAATAAACTAATTCTTGAATAGGTAGGTCGTGACTCGGCATCCAAAGGTCGACTCATTTCCTTTCTAAAGGCCTAAAAGCTAATCTTCAAGGGGTGTGTCTATCATATCATGAGATTAGAAATGTCAATTCCCAATCTCCTACTCTTGAGTTGGTCCTTGTTGTGAATGAATTTCCCAAAATCTTCCTTGAAAATTTACCTAGTATTCCTCTCAAGAGGAAAGTAGACTTCGGCATAGATCTCTTTCCTGATAACCAACCTATTTCTATCCCTCCTTACCAAATGGCCTCGACTGGGTTTAAGGAAAAGTTGAAGTACTTATTGGAAAAGGGATTCATGTCAGGACCCAAGCCTAGGGATGTAACGTCCCAAAAGATTAAATATGAGATCAAGGGTAAAAAGTTAGAACTTTGTTATTGGACTGGAACCAGGAGCATGAAGTACGAGTTGTCATTCATTTCACGAATAGTAGATAGGCCTCGTGGAGTAGGGTTTGACTTGGAATTTTTTTTTGAAAGTCAGGAAGGAAAGTATGAGATGAATATAGATCATGGTATTGTCTACGAATTATAATAAGGGGCCGTAAATAAGATCCTAAAACTTGGAAATTTACTAAGTGTTGGAGGGAACTACGAGGTGTTTTTATGGCATTTAGTCCGTTCCAAGGATCGTAAAAGTGTTTATGGTTTTGGGGTAGAAGTTGATAGGTTCTAGATCTTGGTTTACAAATGACAGGATGGGTTATAGTTTTTGTTACAGACCATAGAAGGTGTCTGTAGAATGAAGATCAGAAAGTGGACCTAGGTTCTACGAGACCCAAAGTATGGGTCATACTTTCATTTATGCCCTATATATGGGCATCCATAGTCTCGTCTGGCCAATTTAATGAAGGAATTTTTGGTGAGTTTCCATCCATTCTACTCCTAAATTATATCATTTTGAGCCTATCTGATCCCTAAAATGTGGCTATACTACCCCTTTACCCTTCATTCCCAAATTATTCACCCCAAAATATTCTAACTCGCTCTAGTTCCTTTTTTCTCACGTTTAAGAGAAGACCAAACCTAGGGTTTCAAGTTCCTCTTCTCAAATTAAGGTTCCTACATATATTTTCTACCAAGGTATGTGGGGTTCATCCATGAGTTCCTTTCATCCATGGAGTCCCAATGTATTTTCCACTCGACTTCTTAAGTCCAATTATACAATTCTTCGTGGCTTTTCATATTATGATTCCAAATGTCTATATTATGATTCTATTAATGTTAGTTAATTTGTATTATTATGAAATAATGTTTAATTTCATGTGAAAAATGTTGTGTATTGAAGTCCTATATTATAGAAGTTAGGATTTTAGTAATTTTGATGGGTTTCCAAAATTTGGGTCTAAATTGGTGGATTCTACTACCTATATGCATGAATGACTATAAACTAAGTTGTTTCATTTAAAACTCATGAATTTCTTGAGGTTCTTTTATAAGTAATTTGGGGGTTACAGAGACTATGATATGGGTTTATTCAATTATGTTTCAAATTGATGTATTCTATTACTCTTATACATGAATAACTAATAATTTTATGATTTACCTTGTGACTCTTCCTTACTCGCAAATTAGATTTACAAGATGGATGTTCGGTTGCTTAATTCAACTTGAACTCATGCTTTCATTTTACCGGTGAATATGTAACAAATGTAATGTTTGCATAGATTCCATGATCTACCATATTGGTTTGTGCATTCTAATGATTTAAAGAGATAAGTTTGCGAATTAGCTATGGGTTATCTCAATTATGATTCCATTATCCTCAATTACATGAGTATGCATATTTCATCCAAACCACATGACTTTAATCAAGTTTACATTGCATCAAGCCATGAAGTGTCCTACAATATACTCATATGATGAAGTCTACGTCAAGAATGATTGAGATTTGAGTTCTCTAACCTAGCTATGATTATGAAATGAAGATAGGCCATTAGTAGAGGCATAGAAAAACCATAGGAGCTATCCATATGATGATGAATAATGTTCTAAATGGTTATGGGATGGGTTAGCAAAATACCTCTCCATGTTAAATGACTATAATTCATGCTTATCATTATTCCATGAGAGTTTTACTTAGCACTGAGTGTACCTTGGGGTAAACGTGAAAGCTTTCCGTTAGAAGAGCATGAAACCATTAGTATAATGTCATTGTCCTATAATTGCGTGCCACCATAAGTAATAGGGGTACTCACTAGTAGATGTTGATTTCTAGACTACTCGTTAGTAGAGGCTTGCTGACTAGTTAGCTTTAGTGGATCCACTTAGGCATCTAGGAGGTCACATGGAAAGTGATCTCCCGCTTCTTCCGGTGTAGGGGAAATATTGGGACTCCATGGTTTAGTTCACATAGTTTATGTTAGTTAAAGGTTGCTCTCACAAATGTTTATGGTCTTTTATTAGCACTAATGATATTTTTCATAAAGGTATCTCTTCAAGTATGCAAGGTGTTCTTCATTATGATTACTATTGTCTCATTCATAGTAAGATGGCCCTTCCCTTAAAGCACTAAATTCCTAAAGGTATTACTGTTTTACTTGTGCCTAGAAACCTTTGTTTCTCATTATTCTAAGTTTAAGTGCTTTATCATACATTCAAATAAGTATGCATTTCTTATTTTCCATATGTATTATCTTATGTTCCATGGCTTAAGTGATGTATTAAATGATCATATTGTTTTCTATCCCATGACATATACCCCACTGCATTTCATACCTACATACTAGTATATTCAAAGTACTAACTTAGACTTGTATCTACATGATTTAACCATGTAGGGTACAGTGCTCCTCCTCCACGTGGCTAGCCTTGGATTGTTGAAGATGAGAGCTAGTGAGTCCTCTAGTTCTGGGAAAATATCCTAGTTTCTTTCATGATTGATGTAATAGGAACTTTGGATTATCCAATTGTATTTCTTTCACTACATTTTACTTAAGGGTGAGCCTGAACATACCTTAGCCCCCCTACCAAGTCTATGTTAGAGGTACTATGGGGCGAAGTATAAAGAGTTTATAATTTAAGTTTTCTTTATGAATTTTATATTGATTCTCCCTTAACCCTGCTTCCCATTTAAATTTCGCCTTTATTTATCTTCAATTCCAATGAAATGCTTGTTGTATGTTAAGAGACTTAGGTGAGGTGACTTTGGATTTCTCATTAGTTATGTTATGATTAGGCCCTAGCTTTGTGTCTGATAAACTTTCTATCAATATATGATGTTTTAAAATGGTCCTCGAAACATACCACATCGAATAGAGTCTTATTCAAAGATATGAAAAACACCACATCTATTAGTGGGATGCTATAGGGTGTTTAGGAATTATTTCACTTATTTCATGATCTACATCATCCTTTAGAGTTGTCCTAAGACTTCCTTTATCTTATGGATCGTTCTTTGTGCATTTCTAGATAATGCTTCCAAGAAGAATACCTCATGCCCCTCAAGATGACAGAGTGACTCATGCGAAGTTTCGAGCTGTTTTCACTATGTTGGCACAAGCTATGATCAATCAAGCCAACTGAGGTGCTAATGTTTAGAATGTTTCCACCCTGGCTTTTAGAGTAAGGGACTTTGCTAGGATAAACTTTCTGGAGTTCCACAGTTCAAACATGGAATAAGTTGCTCAAGAGTTTATGGATGAAATGCATAAGGCGTTAGCTGTTATGGGAGTGAAATCAAAGGAAAAGGTAAAGTTGGCGGCCTTTCAACTAAAAGGGGTAGCTCAAATATGGTACACTCAATGGAAAAGAGAGAGGAATGAGGCTTAAGGCCCTATTTCTTGGATAGAGTTCAAAGATGCTTTCCTAGATTGCTTCTCTCCCTTAAAGTTAAAGGAGGCCAAGATACAATAATTTATAGTATTCCATCAAGTTCACCCAACTCTCCAAATATGCTCTGTCGATGGTTGCTGATCCTCGTGTTAGAATGAGCAAATATATGTCAGGATTATTCGACTTTCTTGTGTAAGAGTGCCAGACTACTATGCTTGTAAAGAAAATGGATATTTTAAGGCTTGTGACGTATATAGAGCAAACTGAAGATGAAAAGATGAGAAAGAATGCAATAGAGTCTAAGAGGGCCTATTTTGATAAGGATGGATCATCATTTACTAAGGTTTCAGAGATTAGGAGTAAGGGAATAAGAAACCTCTACCCTACTTGTAACAAGTGTGGTAAGATGCATTCAAGAGAGTGTTTAGTAGGACAAGAAGGTTGTTTAGAGTGTGGTAAGTTAGGGCACAAGGAGGGATTGCCCGGTGGATGCTAGAAGAGGAAGAGAAGGAGCTCAAAATGCTTTTCTCGGTATGTATGTGTTTCTTTGAATATGGTAATCATAAGTGCTAGAGGGTTTTATGGTTGTGGTGCTATAGTGTATTTGGGTGCAAGTGGTTGTGTTGAGGTATTGGTAAAAGTGATAGTTTCCATATTCATCCTTATACATCGTTTATCTTGCTCTTGCTTATTATGCATACATATTCATGAAGTAGGTTTTGATAGAAGTTTTGTGTGCAATTATAGAAATATGTTACTTATGCATTTAATATGATGTTCATTGTTAAAGATTTGGAAATGTTTGATGAAAGTAATATTTGGCTTGCATCGTTGCATTCTTGATGGGTTGTTATGCGTTCATTTCATTCTTATAATGCTAGCTTGATTCACATTTAGGGAAGAATGTTCCCAAGAGGGGGATATTTTAATGCCCTAGAAGTTTGAAGTCCTGCGCAAAAGTGGAATTTGGTTGCTAGACTAGAATCATGACCCCGAAGTATGAGTCGTGGTTTATTTCAATGACCGTAGATAGGCCTCGTCGAACAGGGTTTGACTTGAAAAGAATTTATGGATCGGGATATTGTCTATGAATCATAATAAAGGGTCATAAATAGGGTCCTGAAAGTTAGAAATTTAGTAAGTGTTGGAGGGAACTACGAGGTGTTTTTATGGCTCATAGTCCATTCTACAAATTGTAAAAGGTGTTCGTGGTTTTAGGGTTTGAGTTAACGGGTTTTTGATCTTGTAATTTGAATGATAGTATGGGTTGTATTTTTAATTATGGACCATAGAAGGTTCCCATGGAATGAAGATTAAAAGGTGGACTTGGGTTCTACAAGACCCAAAGTATGGGTTGTACTTTCATTTATGGCTCGTAAATGTGCATTTGTAGTTTGGTTTGGACAGTTTAATGAAGGGATATTTGGTAAATTTTCATCTATTCTATTCCTAAACTACGTCGTTTTGAGCCTATGTGTTCCCTAAATGTCCCTATGCTACCCATTTAACCTTCATTCCCAAATCATTCACCCCAAAACATTCTAACTCTCTCTAGTTCCTTCTTCCTCAAGCTCAAGAGAAGAACAAACCTAGGGTTTCAAGTTCCTCTTCTCAAATCAAGTTTCTTCCATAGATTTTCCACTAAGGCATGTGGGGTTCATCCATGAGTTCCTTTCACTTATGGAGTCCTAATATTTATTTTTTACTCAACTCCTTATTTCAAATTATACAATTCTTCGTGGGTTTTTATATTATGATTCCAAGTGTTTATGTTATGATTATATTAATGTTAGTTAACCTATATTATGATGAAATAATATTCAATTTCATGTGAAGAATATTAGGTCTTGAATTCTATATTATTGAAGTTAGGGTTTTGGAGATATTTGATAGGTTTACTAAATTTGGTTCTAAATTTGATGGATTCTACTGCCTATATTCATGAATAACTATAAAACTACTTTGTTTCATTTAAAACTCATGAATTTCTTCAGGTTCTTTCATAAGTAAATTTGGGGGTTATGGAGATTATGATATGTGTTCTTTAAATTATGTTTCAAATTAATGTATTGTACTACTCCTATGCATGAATAGCTAATAATTTCATTAGTACCTTGTGACTCTTCCTTACTCACAAATTAGGGTTTACAAGATGGATGTTGGGTTACTTAATTTCACTTGAACTCATACTTCTGTGTTACTAGTGAATATGAAATTTTTAAGGTTTCCATAAATTCTATGTTATTTGGAGAAAGAAGAAGCATGGCATGAGATAGGCAGCAGAGAAATTTCTGATCACGAATTACTTGACTCAACCTAGCATATTGGTTTGTGCATCCTAATGATTTAAAGAGACGAGTTTGTGAATTAGCTATGGGTTATTTCAATTATGATTCCATTGTCCTCAATTTACATGGGTATGCATCTTTCATCAAAACTACATGGCTTTAAGCATGTTTACATGTATTGTCGGATTAGGCCATGAAGTGTCCTACAATATGCTCTTATGATGAAGTCTATGTCAAGAATGATTGAGATATAAGTTCTCTCACCCAGCTTTGATTATGAAATGAAGATAGGTCGTTAGTAGATGCATAGACGATCCTTAGGGGTTAACATATATGTCACGACCCAAGCCTAGGCCTTAGACCTGACACACAAATGGGAATCCAAAAGAACCCCAAACAAGCCTCTTAAGCATATGTAGCATATCCTAGGTTTCATGGTATCAATAAAAGATCAATAATCATGTAGCACATACTTTCTAAGGGGCGGGTAAGTATGACTCTCGCTATGGGGAATTTTGGTACTTGGGACTTCCATCATAGCATCACAATCATTAACATAACATGAGTCAAGCTCGATACATAAGTAATCATATCCAACAACACCTCTAGCGCGAGTGGAGTGGGGGCTAAGACATCTCCCGGCTCACCCTTAAAGGATAGAAAATCTAAGATAGACAAGTCTTAATGAAAGCAATGTGGATGTTGTCTCCGAAATAGAGGACTCATCAATAACAGTCTTCAATGAACCAAGCTAGCCACATGGAGGAAGAGGATGAATAATAGATGCGCTCCCTACATGGTTAAATCATGTAGGCAAAAGTATGCGTTAGTACATGGAATGCACTAAGTATGCGGGTTGCAATTCAATAAAGGACATAAGCCATAATTACACCATATGCCTAATCTTAGCCAATAGACATATGCTCATTATGAAGAAGATGCACAATGCATTAGTCAACACATGCATGAAGTAGGCCATCCACTCTCCTTATGATATAACCTTTTCAGAGTGTGTTACAAATATCCCTACCTTACGACATAGCCTTTTTGGTAGATCATATAAGATATTCTTACCTTACGATACAATCTTTTTGGTAGGAGTTGGGATTATCCTACCTTATGGCATGACCTTTTTGGTAGGTATTATGAGGAGTCCTTACCTTACGATACAATCTTTTCAGTAGGAGTTGTGAATTATTCTACGTTATGGCATGCCCCTTTTCGGTAGGTGTTATAAGATGTCCTTACCTTACATACAATCTTTTTTATAGGAGTTGTGAATTGTCCTACCTTATGGTATGACCTTTTTGGTAGGTTTTATAAGAGTAACCCATTAAACCATTACATCATAATATCAAGGAGGAGCCCCATACTAGTCATACACTTGTAACATTCTCATGAGCTCGTAGCATACTTAATAGCCCTTTTAACATTTATAATATTCATAATTAACATGTCTTACAATAAGATTCTCATGAACAAAGGATCTAGTCAAATACTTTAGTCAACACATGGTGGGTAATGTACCCTTAAGCTTGAACATCATGCTAGCCAAGAGTATAGAACTTGAGAAGAGTAAAATCATTTCACTTGAAAGGCATTCAAATCTATCCACCATCTTGTAGCAAAAGCCTCATTGTTTAGAAATCATATTTCAAAGCACAGTGTGAAAAATAATTAGTTTGAACCATCCTTAATCAACCTATCTTAATCATGTACATCATCTTCCCAAAACATGGACATGGGAACATAAAACTCTATTGTCAAGTAAAACCTAGTTAAGACTTTCTCAATGCTCATATGAATCCATAAAATTCCACATGATATTTTACTTCATGAAAATGGGCAAAATAAAGCATCATAGAATGCATAGTAGTTATATCATGTGCAAGAGTTCATAAAATACCCATAAAGATCCATAAATTTCATGTAGTTGGAGGAGAAGAATGATTGGACTTGTGGGAAGGAAAGTTCCCACTATCAAACCCACATACCTTAGTGATTGTGATGGAGGGAAACCTGATTTGGAGGTGGAAGATTCAAAACCCTAGCTTACACCTTTTACTTGAAAGTCTTGAAGAGCTTAAGAGAGTTTTGAGGCCTAGAATGTTTTGGAATGAGGAGAAATGAGATAAATTAGGGTTGTGCATATTGATGGGGGATATAAATGGGCTCAAAAAGTCATTGCTTAGACTTGAAAGTAAGAGGAAAGGTCAAATTTACTCCTATTAAAATCCTGGTCGCATAGTTCTACGAGACCCCGTCTATGGGCCGTAGAGCATTCTACAGGCTGTAGATGGGTTTCATCTAATGACATAATTTTAAACTCTAGAGACTCCTTTTCTCTGTTTGCCACTCTATGAGACACTCTATGACTTGTAGAGAGCTTTATGACTCATTTGATGAATCATAAACTGTACTTCAGAAAGATCCCAAATTCTATCAAATTTGCTTGGGTCTATGAAACCACTTTACGAGCCGTACTCCATCTTATGAGTCGTAGACCTTTAAAAATATCAACAATTTCAAATTTTCAAGCTTTCTTATTGCATCACTTCTACCCCTAAAAGTGGGGTCTTACAATATAATGATGAATAATGTTCTAAATGTTTATAGTATGAGTTAGTAGAATACCTCATCATATTAAATGACTCTATGATTCATACTTATGATTATTCTATGAGATTTTTACTTAGGAGTGAGTAGACCTTGGGATGAATGCCAAAGCTCCCCCTGGAAAAGGCATGATACTATTAGTATAATTCCATTGTCCCATAATTACATGCCACCATAGGAGATTGGGCTTACCCGGTAGTAGAGTTTGATTTCTAGACCACCCCTTAGTAGAGGCTCGCTGACTAATTAGCTTTAGTGGATCCACATAGGCATCTAGGAGGTCACTTGCCAAGTGAAGTCCCCCTTCTTCTGATGTAGGGGACACATCGAGACCCTATGGTTTAGCTCACATGTTTTATGTCAGTTAAAGGTTTCTCCCACAAATGTTTATGGTCCCTTGTTACTACTAATGGTATTTTTCATAAAGGTATATGATTTTTTCTACAAGTATTCAAGGTGTTCTTCATTATGATTACTAATGTCTCATTCACAGTAAGAGAGCTCTTCCCTTAAGGCAATGCATTATTTTCCTAAAGGTATTACTATTTTACTTGTGCCTATGAAGCTAGGTTTCTTACTATTCTAAGTTTAAGTGCTTTATCATGCATTCAAATAAGTGTCCATCTCTTACTTTGCACAGGCATTATCTTATATTCCATGGCTTAAGTGATGTCTTAAATGACCATATTGTTTGCTAGATCATGACATATATCCTATTGCATTGAGTACCTATATACTAGTGTATTCAAAGTACTAACACGTACTTTTCCCTACATGATTTAACCACGTAGGTACGGTGCTCTTCTTCCATGTGGATAGCTTTGGATTATTGAAGACAATAGCTGGTGAGTCCTCTAGTTCAGGTTTAATATCTTAGTTTCTTCGATGATTGATGTATTAAAACCTTTGGATTATCTAGTTGTATTTCTTTTTCTACATTATACTGGAGGGTGACCTTGAACATGTCTTAGCCCCCGCCAAATCTATGTTAGAGGTACTATCGGGCAAAGTTTAAAGATTCTATGTTTTAAGTTTTCTTTAGGAATCTTATGTTGATTCTCCTTAGCTCTGCTTTGCATTTAAATTCTGCCTTTATTTATGTTCAATTCCTATGAAATGTTTATGTATGGTAAGAGATTTGGGTGACGTTCCTCCGGGTTTCTCATTTGCCGTGTTACGACTAAGCCCTAGACTTGGGTTGCGATAAGGGCCTAGTCGTAACATTACAAATGAGGAACCCGAAGGAACCTCATCCACGCCTCTTAGAATTTTATAAGTGTACATAAGGTAATCAAACATCGACATCAACAAAATAAGCACAAAAATAAATCGTAAAGCCAAATCTAATATAAAAGTTAAGAATTTCCATATCAAAGGGATTATATTAATTTTTTCTAGAATATGCCTCTACTTGTCTTGAGCTTGGCGAGGGACCTCAAGTAAGGAAATACAAAAGTGTCTTAACATGGCCCCATAAGATCATGAATGAAAAGGGTTTGTTCCCATAGCATAGTAACTCACAAAAATGTCTTAAAATATGGTGTCTGGATCTAGCCACAATAAGGAGCAGTAGAATCGTCACCTGTCCTTGCATTGTGATATAATGTAGGCAAAAATTATGTTTTTACATTGGAATGTATTAAGTATGTAGGCATGCAAAGTGAAGTAAGTAGACATGAAATGCAATCGTGAAATATAGTTTCACCATATAAATTTTAATGACAACAAAATGATCAGGTAAATATAGTTTCACCATATAATTTTGAGGACAACAAAAATGATCACATAAATGGTCAATACATATTTAAACCATAAGTAATATCATGACATAAAGTTTTTAAGTACCATACATATGTGCAATGAGACCATAAAAAAAAGACCATGCAGACTATTACATAAAATTTTGATGTTGCCTCTACACGGGAGAAAGAGGACTACTTGCCAAGGTAGAACTCTACCCCACTAGGAGGATGTCATGAATCATAATACTATATGTGGATCCACTATCTAGGATGTATTAGATACATGAACCTATGGTGTCACATAGTTATGAGACTTGGAGACTTTA
This sequence comes from Solanum rostratum, assembly GCA_029948455.1. Lineage (NCBI taxonomy): Eukaryota > Viridiplantae > Streptophyta > Magnoliopsida > Solanales > Solanaceae > Solanum > Solanum rostratum. Next base: position 25,157,208 of record CM057055.1, read on the forward strand.
TATGATGACCCTTTGGGTCGAGCCGCCACCTCAATCCCCATTCAATGCTAAGTCAAACCCATGGAATACATAATAGCAAACATCAAAATTCCTAGATTGTACTACTTATAACCTCATAACTTATAAGGTAGGAAGAATAAATAAGAAAACCAATCAAAATAATAAGAATAGCCCATCTTCCTAACTTACATGCAATGTGGGTACAATCCTTCCACCTTTCCTATTTCTATCATATTAGGGTCTTAAGTCACCCTTCATAATCATAATCACATTCATACTATAATGCCTGTACCTTCTTCTTAAATCATGGATTGAAATAAAAATTAGGGCACTACATAGGTTCATGGTCAATTAAGTTTAATATCAGGAGAGTAGGTGAAATCCCTGCATATTCATGTAATTGAAGACAATTCAAATCATAATGAAGCGAACCCACTATAATTTCATAATTCCTAGATAGTAGGTAAGTGAAATTCAATCGAAAATTATGAAATTCATATAATTGATAGTAATACATATGTATTTGAATGCAGGAATCATGTTGGTAACATAAATCATGCAATTGAGTGTGGGTTCATAAAACTTGTAAAGATATGCTTGGAAATTTTGATAGTGTTGAGTGATTTTGGGGGCCAATGGATGAAATTGATACATGGGTGAAGACCGACATACCTAGATGAAGAGATCCAAGAAGTTTGAAAGAAATTGACCTTGAATCCCTTAAAAAATTTGGAACTCTAGCTTGCTTCAATGGAGGATCCTTGAGAGAAAAGTCTTAGGAGGATTTTGGGAGCATTTTAGGAGTGAATGAGAATAAATATGTTTTTCTCAAGGAGTTTGGGGAGGTTATGCGTAGTTATAGGACCAAAACAATAGAGTTTAGTGCTTAAATGGGTATAAAATGATTGAAAAGACCTTCATTAAAATTATTAGGCCTGATCTACGAGCCTGATCTACAGGTCATAGATCAAACTATGGCTCGTACGTTAAGGCTTCGTCCTAGTTACAATTTTGAGATCCTAAAATCGGTCTCTAAACCCCATCTATGACCTATAATTCCTTTTATGGGTCGTAGACGCCCCTCTTAGTTCCGTCCCATACTTATAAAAATTTCACCCTCTCAGGTTCCAAACCACGAGCTCTAATTACAGCACGTAGAACGAATCACAGTTCGTACAATCTTTCATCTGGTGACACCTTTCTAAACTTCAAAAATCTATTTTCGTCCCCTAGTTTATGAGCTAGTGTCTATGACTCATAGACCCTTATATGGGTAATAGAACCCTTTCGTGCTTTTAACTTGCAAATTTTAGAATTTCACCAACTCTAATCTCCATCCACAAGGTCTATCTACGACCCATAAAACTGACCACGAGCCATAGATGAGCTTGTGCTTACCTTCCCTAGAGCCCATGTCCTGCATCCTTTTACTAGTTTTTAGATTTACAACATACATAGTATTACAATATCTCCCCTTTTAGAATATTCGTCCTCAAATAAGACAACACCAGCTTGAATAGACTAGAAAGACAACCAATAACCCAACATGAATGAAATAATGCATCTTGAAACATCAATTCCATAAAATTCTTGAACTTATACATCAAATGTCATTGAAAAATAGTCTCATAAACATACATGCATGCAATATGATAATAAAAAACTGATATGCAAGAATTTGGATGAATAGTTCATATCTAGGTGCCTTAAGCCTTGATAGAGAGAAAGAGGTAGGATATCATTTCACCATATCCGCTTCTGCTTCCACGTAGAACTATCGACTTGTTGCTTTTTCCATAATACCTTTAGGGATGAAACTTCCTTGATTCTTAATCTCTTCAGTTGCTTGTCCAAAATTTCGATCGGTACCTCTTTATAAGTCAAATCAGCTTCAATAATTAATTCCTCCCATTGGGTAATATGATATGGGTCACCCACACACTTCCTGAACATTGACACATGAAACACCAGATGAACCATAGCTAATTCCAATGGAAAGTCTAGTTCATAGGCTATCTTACCAACTCACTTTAGGATCCTATAAGGTCCCACATATGTAGGGCTCAATGTACGTGTTTCGCCAAAATGCATTACACCCTTCATGGGAGAAACCTTTATATAGAACCAATCATCTACATTAAACTCGAGATTCATTCTTCTAACATTAGAATATGAGTTTTGGCGACTTTGGGCAGTGTTTAGCTTTTCCCTTATAACTCTTACTTTCTCCATAGAATCAACTACCAAGTCAGGTTCGAGCAATGACGTTTCTCCAACTTTGAACCATTCCCCTGCTGACCTATATCATTTCCCATCCAAGGCTATGAACGGTGCCATCATAATGCTTGAGTGGTATCTATTATTGTAAAAAAAATGCAATAAAAGGTAGGTGATCATCCAAGCTACCTTTGAAGTCTAACACATAAGCCCTTAGCATGTCTTCTAGTGTTTGAATGGTCCTCTCGGCTGGTTCATCCATTTGTGGGTGAAAAGCAGTGCTAAGTTTAACTTTAGTATGAAGACACCTTTGAAATACTTTATAAAAGTGAGTTGTGAATAAGTACTATGGTTCGATATCATAGAAAATCGAACACCATGAAGTATCACTATTTCTCAGATATAGACCCTAGCACAGTCCTCGACACTAATGAAGTTTTTATCGACAAGAAGTGGGCTAATTTTTTAATTCTATCTACAATCACTCAAATTGAATTATATTGTTTTTATGTCCTAGGCAAACCTGAGATGAAGTTCATGTTCACATCCTCCCATTTGATTTTAATATCTTGGGATAAACCACTTGACCTTTTATCATGACCCAAACCTACGGTCTAGGTGCGACATGGCGAACTTGAAGGTACCCTGAACAAGACTCATAGCATACATAAACACAACCTTGGTTAAAAAGGACAATTCAACCGTCATAAAATAGTACCAAGGGGATTAGGGGCTTAGGACACACTCTATGGGAAAAGGGGTAAGTAGTTACCACCATGCAATCACAACAAATAAATCTAAGGGAAAGGAGACATGTGACACACTTTATGGGAAGTGGGGACTCAAAAAAATTCACCACTTGCTAATATCATCAAGAAACAACATACATGGGATAGGGACTAAAGGAAAGTCTTCATAGATACAAAGCATTGCATAATACATACATAATATGTCATCCAACAATACCTATAGTCATAGATGGAACAGGGCCAAGACATATCCCGGACTCACCCTGAAAAGTAAATAAGTAGCAATGTCTTAACATAAGTATGGTAGATAGAAAATGGATATTCCCCTCGAATAAGAGGATTCACCACAAGCAAAGTCTTCACGAATCATACTATCCACAATGAGGTGGGCGGGGATGAGCTCTGGTTCCTACATGATTAGACCATGTAGTCAAAAGTATACGTTAGTACTTTGAATATGCTAGGTACATGGGATGCAATGCAACAAGGAAATCATAAGCCATATTAGACAAAATGCATAACAATAAACAAAGGTAATAAGCTTAATATAACATAAATGATCAAGGCCTTAATCAAAACATGTATGGATGGTAAAAGAAAAAGCTCATAATGTAGCATATACATATATGGGAGGAGACCTTAACCGACACTAAGACCATGCGAGCTAATACATGGAATCTCAATATTTCTCCACACCAAAAAAAGAGTGATCTACTTTCCAAGGTAAACCATACTCTCTTCTTACGGCCTCGCCGTTTTGGTGGGTGTTACATGACCTAGTTGGATTTACTAAACCCATTTAGGAAATAATGATAACCTATGGTGGCACATAATTATGAAAATTAAGACTTTATATAAGGACCCCTTAGGTCGAGTCCCCACCTTAATCCTCACGATGTGCTAATCCTAGTCCCTTGGAATATATAACATAATCATAATATGCAAAAGCTTTTAAATTACAATATCATAATCAGAGTAGCTCATTAAAATATGTGACCTCTTTAACTAAGTATTTCCATTCATAAGAGGGTGTATCATGACATCATAAAAGGGTTTTATAGTCTTGCATAATATTTACAGAATTCCCATGTATTCATAACATACTTGATAGCCCTTAATCATTCATAATATTAATGAGCTTGCATAACTTGTAATAAAGCCTTTCATCAACATAAGTTGCTTCATTGTATAGCCTTAGTTCACAACATGGTAGGTTTATGCATAGGGACTCAAAATTATAAAATTCAAGACTAATGCGCATGCATAAGGTAAAAAATGACCACTTTGAAATCATTCAAAACAACCAAACACTGAGAAATTCATATTAAGGGCATCATAAAAATCATCTCAAAACCCATAAAATTCATAGCATTTCATAATATCATAACATATATAGCTTAAAGGCCATAGAGTATTTCATAATATCAACTCTTGAAAGAAAGTTCATGCATTTCAAATCAAAAATTGAATATTTCTAACATAAATCGTGCATAATAACAGGAATCAAAAGTACTCATAATGACTCAAGTCTTGAAATTAAAAGATTGCGTTGAAAGGGGTTTTGGATTCCGTGGGTAGAACGACCTATAGGTGAAGAAACCCACATATTTTAAGGATCTTGAGAATGATGGAAGGGACTTGAAGAATCTTAGGAATCACCTTGAAGCTTGGCCTTAAATCGAGGAGTCAGGAAACCCTAGAAACTTAGGAGAATTTGAAAAGAAGTTTTGGAGATTTTAGAGAGGATTATAAGGAGTTGAGTGAGAGAAATAGGTCTAAGAATGGTAGAAATTTCATCAATTTCCACATATAAGGGTTTAGGGATTTGTCCCAATGGCCCTTAATTAAATTTGGAAAATTTTTGTACTATGGTGAAACACTAGCGCCACACAGTTTGTTCCAGCATAGTTCATTTTCATGCAAAGTTCAATTGCTCGTATTTTGGACCTGGGATGAGTCTTGATATTTTTTTATACTAAAATGAACCCTCTCCATGACACGAAGAGGTTGCGAATTTCTCTGGAAAGTACAAAAGGTTCCAAAAACTTATTTTTTGATACGGTTGACCTAAAAATCGAACAAGACCTTTTACCACACAATTTTGCTCCGATCAAGAATATGACCTTAGATTTGGCAAAAAATATTTGGATGATGTATTATGCAAGGAATCTATTATAAGAGTATTCTAAGGCACTTGGGAGGTGTTACAATATCTCCCCCTTGGGAATATTCATCCTCGAATATAATGGAAATACACTGGAGAGGAGTAACAAACAGCTTTCAGCCCGACATGAATTCATCAATGCAAATTAAATGCCAATTTAATGAAATTTCAAAATTTTGCATCAAATATCATTGAAACCTTTTACCATGAGTATGTATGCATGCAACATGACATAAAGGGCTGAAATACAAGATTTAATGTCTTAGACATGATTGACTTATTACCTTAGGCTTGAGTAGAGTGGAAAAGATAAGGATATCGTTTCTTCATATTTGCTTCCACTTCCCAAGTAGAACATTTCAAGTTGTTGATTCCTCCAGTGGACTTTAACGGATTCTACATATTTTTCCTTAATCTCTTCACTTGCCTATCCAATATCTCAGCTGGTACCTCTTCATACGCCAAGTTTTCCTCAGCACCCACTACCTCCAAAGGGACAATAGAGCTTGGGTCACCTACACACTTCTTCGACATGGACACATAAAAATAGGATGAACCATAATCATCCCCATAGGAAACTCTAACTCATAAACAACCTTACCAACTCATCTCAAAACTCTATAAGGCTCAACATACCTAGGGCTCAATTTTCCATTCTTGCCAAATCGAACAACACCCTTCATAGGTGAGACTTTCAAATACACCCAATCAACCATCTTGAAATCAAGATTTCTCCTTCCAATGTCAGAATAAAACTTTTGCAAACTTTGTGTTGTCTTTAATCTCTCCCTTGTCAACCTCACCTTTTCTTAGGCTTCCAAAACCAAATTCGGACTTATTAAAGTCATCTCTCCCACTTTAAACTACCCAACTGGAGATCTTTAATGTTGTAGGCAAACTCAATGAGTGGAAGATGCTTGTAACACCTCCCATAGTGATTTAGAATACCCTTAGAATTGATTCCTTGAATAACATATTTTTTTGACAAATCTGAGTTCGTATTCTTGTTAGGAGGCAAAATTGTGTGAAAAAATGATCTCCAATTTTTAAGTTAACCGTATCAAAAAATAATTTTTCGCATATTTTATTGCACTTTTAAGGAAGGTACACGACCTCTCCATGTTGCTGAGAGGGTTTATTTTAGTACAGAAGTAATCGAAACTCATTCCAACATCAAAATAGGGGAACATTGAAATTCACACAAAAATTACCTATGTGGGAGTCACTCCGTGATGAGCCACTACTCTACCATAGTACAATTTTTTCTAAAGTTCTCTTGATTTAAGTAAGGGCAATTGGGACATATCCCAAAACCCTTATAGATGGAAATTCATGAAAGATTCACCATTTTAGACCCATTACTGTATGGACCCAATTTTTTCGAGCGGCTTTATCAGATCTCTTGGTACTATCCCGAGTGAAACTGCCAGGCATCGCCCCACAGAAGGCCCACACAAGCCGTGTGAAGCCACACAGACCATGTGGCCTACCATGGAGGGACACTTGCTCCAACTCACGACAGGGGAACTTGAGATGGGGGAAATTGCAGACCAAGTGAGGCATACGACCACTCACACGGTCCGTCGGATGTGTCACGGGCTGTGTGGGCCTTCGTATGACTCACCACGTAAAACTTTTCTAAGTATGAAAGTATTGTCTTGTGACTTTATCGTGCAAAAATTATTTCAAGTACTATCACACGGCCGTGGAGTCATCCTTGTGGTACCCCTTAGCCTCGAATAAATTCCCAGCATTGGCTCTACAAAATTCTCTAAGTGATGGTTCACGATCGCTTTTCACGATCCGTGTGATGTCTCACGGACCGTGTAGGAAATCGTATAGACCTGAAGGTTCAAATTTTTGCCCGTCTCATTGAAGGCATTTATGTAATTTCAGTTTGTTTTAATTATGAACTATGACCTTTTACCTATCCTAAACCCCTAATTCAATTGATATCCCTCCCCTCTTAATTCATTCTCTTAAAACCTTCTACCCCTTATAAGATCACCTCCCAAATACTCTCTACTCTCCCCTCTTAAGATTCAAGGCTAGGTTAATTGAAGTTCAAATTCATGCTAAGTCCTTCCCCAAATTCATCTCCTTAAAGGTATGTGGGATTGATTCTTGGTACCTTTCAACCAAGAAGACCCCAAACTCCTTTCAATTGTTTTCATGAACTTTAGTTACTTTAAATGTGGGTTTTCATTATTTGATTTTATTAAATCCAATTGATGTATGGTCTGTAATTTACCTATGATTTCAATTCTGTTTGATAACTATTATGATGATTTACATTGAGTTATGAAGTTATGAATATGCATGTCCCCTTTTTAAGTTGATTTATGCATGGATGACTTATATTATGATTTAGATATTGATTTAATTATGGAATTACTCAATTTCATATTATGATGTTGATTTTAAGTTGGATCTATGTTACCCATGCCATCCTCATATCATGAATTGAATTTGAATTCATGAACATTAGTATATGGAAATTATGAAGTGGGTTAAGTCCAATTATATTTTATGAAATGATTTTGATATGATTATGATAAGGTATTGGTTATGACAAGAATGTGATCACAGACATTTCTTATGATTACGGCTCTTTGAACATCTCGGGTGCTTGCACTATTTTGTATATGTGAATGAGCTATTCCTTACATGAGTATCATGATCATGACTTATGATTTGGCATTTGAGCCTAAATGTGCATTGAATTGTTATGAAATGAATTATAGTTTGAAAAAAATATTGTATCTTTCGAAAGCACACATACATATAAGTATTCTCATGGGATGCCGACTTAGGACTGATGGATTATGGGCGTTAGGGCTATCCCCAAGGGGCCTCTCCATTTCCTCGAACTATGTGCCTATCATAAGTTATGAAAATCCTATGCAAAATAGGACGGGAGCCCGTAAGAAAGGTGGCTTCATGTGAAATGGGACGGGTTCCCGTAAGTTGAAGTGTTATGTGATATGATATGCTATACGAAAAATCCTTAACAAAATGGGATGGGTTCCCGTAAGGGGGTTGCTTGATACGAAATGGGATGGGTTCCTGTAAGTTGAAGTATGGTTTACCTTTTGCAAGTAGACAACCTCTATACCGGTGAGGGGTTTTTATTGAGATTCCAAGTAATAGGTCGCTTGGTCTTATGCATGTCAGTTGAGGTAACATCCCCAATATATATAAGCATATTTGTATTTCATGCATCATAAATTTCATGGCATCTTGTATATATTTCTGTTGGATATATGATTCTTTCTATATTATGTGCTCTTGTCATCTAACATTGAAATGCAGGTTTGGTAAGTCACTTTTTGAGAGATTTCCTCCAAATCACTAGTATGGCTATCAAAACTGTGAGCATCAGCATGTAGGTTCCAGATCTAAGTGGTAGTATCGGGCCCTTTAGCTATTGTTCTTGAGAAATGACCCGGTCTGGCCCATTCCTCGAAAGAAGTTTATTCGAGATTCCTATCTACTAAAATTTTCACTTCTGGTTCTGGCGAATGAATAATCCTTAAGTCCTCCTCTTTCCAGACAACACATACAAAGAGACTCGCTAACAGTCAAATAATTAGTGAACTTCAGAGATAGAGAGATATTTGTATAATTAGTTTGTTTCTTGACTAGTATGAGCTCGGAGCTTCCTGCGCAACTCCTGGAACGTCTTTGTAGTGGCTCCCTTACATGCCTCATTTCAATATGTACTGGTCAGTATAATCTCCTATATTTGCCTATTCTCCATGAGAATTTTAATTTATTTTCAAAAAGATGAAGAAATAAGTTCATCATTCCATTATACTCGTTCAAGAACTCAAGAATGAACTAATGCCTCGTTCAGGTATCTCGATTCTCGTAAATGGTAGTTTCTGTCAAAATAGTATTCTTTCTTATTTTGATGATCCTCAATACAGAAGAAAGAGTTCAAGCGTTATTAAATATGGGACTATAGAAACACATTCAATCATCAAAAAAGAGGATTTGATTGAGTATCGAGGAGTCAAGGAATTTAGGCCAAAATACCAAGTGAAAGTAGAACGATTTTTTTCATTCCTGAATAGTGGCAGTAAGGGTGACTTATCTGTCAACTTTCCACTATCACCCCAAAAAACCAAACTCTGCCTTATGTAAAGTTTCCAGAGCACTCGCTACTACTACGGGAATCGCTTTTGCTTAATTTTCCTCTGGCTACTAAGATGTTTCAGTTCGCCAGGTTGTCTCTTGCCTGCCCATGGATTCAAAAGCAATTCGAAAGGTTGCACTATTTGGAAATCTCTTGATCTATACTCTTTCTTATTCTTAGGGTAATTACCCCCACTCCGAAATAGCTGCAAGGTCGGCATGCTAATCCACGATTACTAGCAATTCCAACGAATTAAAGTAAAGATTAATGGTCTTAACTACTTAACCGAATCTCTCCCTCCCTTTTTGGTGCCAAAAACCTATCAGCCCAGCCAGGGCGCACAGAGGTTTGTTGTGGGACAGTAAAATCCAAAAGCCTGCTTATCCGCTTTCCTTTCCAAGTCCTTTTTTGAAAGTTCTCTTTTTTCGAAATCTAATACTTTTGATAAGCCATTTTTTAGCTTCTTTGAAAACTCTTCTAAATAATTTTATTTTGGGAAAGGCTCGCTGGCTGGGCGTAGCTAGCCTTGGGTCTCTAAAGCTAAAAATAGAATGACCGACTACATTAGAAGAGAAATCCTCAATTGAAAATAACGTGCGATCTGTGATGGGGTTGCCTTAGCGGGTACATATGATAGGAATCAAACATAGACTTCTTTTTCGGGTTCCTTTGGTTGTCTTGATGTCCATGCATAAGGAGGTCACCCTTCCGGATACCCCATTCTACAGCAGAGTATGAACACATGACAACCCACGTTTGATTCCTATCTTTAGGAGCATGAAATCAAAGACCCTTGACACATATTCTCCGCCGGAGTTCAGACCTCAACCTCTTGATCTGGAGAGTTTAAAAATTTTCCAAACTTTCTATATATTAAACATAGATTGCATGCCCGCATACTTAGTACATTCAAACGTACTAACACAAACTCTATGCTTACATGATTTTACCATGTAGGGGTTGAGCACTTCGAGTATCAACTGTTTGACGAGTAATCCGATTCAAAAGAGTATTGTGGTGAGTCCCATTCTCAAAGGACAAGCCATATTCCTTTACCATTACTATCTTCAAGTTCCTTTTTCATTTTAAGGTGCGCACGGAACATGTCCTGGCCCCTGTTCCATCTTAATTAGAGGCATCTGTTGGACAATATGTAGACTCTTTTGAAATCTGCTTGTTATGCATGGTATCTGGCTTATCTATTTGTTGGATTGATTTATGGGAAGTCTGTATTTAACTATATGCATATTTTGGTGTGGAAAGTCCCTAGCCCCGTATTGCCCTATAGTGTTACTCCTATTCTCCCGCCCCTTAGAACTATGTGTTGCTGTTTGTATGTCCTTCCCAAACCGATGATGTGGATTTAGATACTTGAGGCTTGTTTGGGGACTCTGGGGATCCCATTCATCGTGTCACATCTAGGCCCTAGTCCCGATTTGTGATAAAAGATGGTATCAGAGCCCTAGGTTTATAAATGGTCCTCAGAGTCCTACATGCCGCGTCAAGTAGAATCCTATTCATGGGTGTGAAGTGCACCATGCCTATGAGTGGGAGGCTACGAAGGCGTTCTAGGAATTTCCACGCTTCTTCATGGCTTATGTCGTGCTATGAATCGTATATTTGGTTCCCTTATCTTGATGATATTGTTGTTCTATTTCAGAAGATGCCTCGAGGAAGACCCTTTCCACCAAGGGCGGCTCCGGCTAATAAAGACCAGGCACCCCAAGTACCTATGGATGAACCCATGTCAAATGGTGAATTCTGTACAACTTTTGCCATGCTTGCCCAGGTGGTGACCTCACAAACCAAGCAGGCTAACCTTCTGCGGGATCCTACCCCAACTTCTAGGGTAAGGGATTTCACCCATATGAATCCTCCAGAGTTCTATGAGTCAAAGGCTGATAAGGATGTCCAGGAGTTCATTGATGAGCTCACCAAGGTGTTGAACATTATGGGAGTCACTTGGCTGCCTATCAATTGAAAGATGTGGCTCAGGTATGGTACACTCAATGGGCTATGGAGAGGGTCTGCGGTGGTGATGTCAATTGGGAAGAGTTCAAATTTGCTTTCCTAGATCGTTTCATTACACTTGAACTCAGGGAGGCCAAGATGACTGAATTTATCAACCTCAAGTAGGGAGGTATGAGCGTGAGGGATCATGCCCTCAAATTCACAAAGCTCTCCAAGTATACTCCATCACTTGTTCCTGACCCCGTGCAAGGATGCATAAGTTTATTTCTGATATCTCTAAATTGCTTTTAAAAGAATGTCGTAATGTCATGCTCATGCAAAATATGGATATCTCTAGACTCATGGTGTATGCTGAACAGATCGAAGGGGATAAACTCAAGGAGAGAAGGATGCACGACCCTAAGAGGGATCATTTTGATGGTCGATTTTCTGGCTCTTAGGGTGGCGTTTATGGTCATTACCAGCAGGCCCAAGGTTCTGGAACTCGGGTTGCTAATGTTCGGGTACCCCCTCCTGGGGCACCGATAGGTGGTGGGCAAGGACATACTCTCTGTTGAAAGTGTAGAAAACCCTACACAGGTACTTGTTGGAGGGATCTCAGTGCTTGCTTCTAGTATGATGACAAGAACCACAAGGTTGCTGATTGTCCTAGATATGCACATAGAGGTCAAGGTCAGGCGGCTCAAGGTGGCCATGGTCAACAAAGAGCTTCCAAAGGTGTTTCCCCAAGGAACAATCGTAACTATGCACTCCACACCCGCTAGGATGTCGAGGAAGCTCCAAATGTTGTGACTCGTATGTTAAAAGTCTTTGATTTTGATACTTATGCTTTCTTGATTCGGGTGCAAATTTTTCGTTTTTGACTCCTCTGTTGGCTGTTAAGTTTGGTTTGAGTCCAAAGATTTTGAAGGATCCCTTCTTAGTTTATACTCCCGTGGGTGAATCTGTTATTGCACATAGAGTCTATCATGGTTTCCCTGTGCCTATGTTGCAAAACATTTTTCTGTGTGATCTCGTGAAACTCGAGATGTTTGACTTTGATGTGATTCATGGGATGGATTGGTTGCATGCACATATGCCTCTATAAATTGTAGAACCCGGAAGGTTAAGTTCCAACCATCCGATGAGCCCGTCCTTGAATGGAAGGGTAGTGACTCCTCTGTCAAAGGTTGGTTTATTTCCTACCTCAAGGCATAGAAGATGATTTCCAGGAGGTGTATTTATCATATTGTAAGGGTCAAGGATATGGAGTCCGAAGTACCTACTCTTGAGTCGGTCCCTGTGGTGAATGCATTTTTGGATGTGTTCCCCGAAGACTTGCCGGGCATTCCTACTGAAAGAGAGGTAAACTTTGGCATAGATCTTCTTACGGATAATCAGCCTATCTCTATTCCTTCTTATCATATGGCACCGGCTGAGTTGAAAGAATTAAAAGAGCAGATAAAGGATTTTTTGGAGAAGGGTTTCATTTGGCCAGTATATTGTCGTGGGGTGCTCCAGTGTTGGTTGTAAGAAAGAAGGATGGGACTCTTTGGTAGTGTATTGATTATAGTCAATTGAATAAGGTGACCGTTAAAAACAAGTACTCGTTGCCCAGAATTGATGACTTATTTGACCAGCTTCAAGGGGCTACTCATTTCTCAAATATTGATCTTCGTTCGGGGCATCATTAGTTGTAGGTTAGGGAGTGTGACATTCCCAAAGTAGCCTTTCGGACAAGGTATGAGTACTTTGAGTTTGTGGTGATGTCGTTTGGCCTAACCAATGCTCCGTCCATGTTCATGGATCTAATGAATCAGGTGTTTAAGCCATTTCTTGACAGTTTTGTGGTGGTCTTCATTGACGATATTCTCATTTACTCCTGAAATGAGTAGGAGCACAGGGATCACTTGAGGATGGTCCTCCAAACTTTGAGAGAGAAGAAGTTGTATGCCAAGTTTAGCAAATGTGAATTTTGGTTGGGCGAAGTGGCTTTCCTTGGTCATGTGGTGTCTTGTGATGGTATGAAGGTAGGTCCGAAGAAGACTGAGGCTGTGAAGAATTGGTCTAGGCCATTGACTCCTTTAGATATTCGAAGTTTTCTGGCATTGGCCGGATACTATAGAAGGTTTGTTGAGGGGTTCTCATCTATTGCATCTCCATTGACTAAGATGACCCAAAAGAAGGCTAAGTTTTTGTGGTCGGACGAATGCTAGCGGAGTTTCCAAACTTTAAAGGATCGGCTTACATCGGCTCCCATCTTGACCTTACCAAAGGGCTTGGAGGGATTCATGGTGTATTGTGACGCCTTGCGGATTGGGTTGGGTTGTGTGCTTATGCAACATGGTAAAGTCATAGCATATGCATCGAGGTAGTTAAAGGTGCATGAACATAATTGCCTAATGCACAACCTTGAATTGGCGACAGTAGTTTATTCCTTGAAGATTTGGAGACATTATTTGTATGGGGTTCATGTTGATGTGTTCACCGATCACAAGAGTTTGCAATATGTGTTCACTCAAAGGGATCTCAATTTAAGACAAAGGAGGTGGTTGGAACTTCTAAAGGATTATGACATGAGTGAATAGTATCATCCTGACAAGGCCAATGTTGCGGCCAATGCTCTCAGCAGGCTATCTATGGGAAGTGTGGCGCATGTTGGGGAGGAAAGGAAGGAGTTAGCAAGGGATGCCCACCGGTTAGCTAGGTTGGGTCTTAGGTTGGCCGATTCGAGCGATGGTGTTATCCGTGTTCAAAGAGGGACAACAAAGACTTCAGTTCTCTTTTTTGCTCCACATACAAATCTGCTAGCAGCTTCTGAATCCAAAGAGCTTGATTCATAGCTGATGCAACTGCAATGTACTCTGCTTCAGCTGTAGATTGAGCCACTATATCTTGCTTCTTTGAACACTAAAGAAAACATTACAGAGCCAAAACTTTAAACAATAACCTAAGGTGTTTCTCATATCATATGAGCTACCAACCCAATCACTATTAAAAAATTTAAAAAACTGAAACTCTGATGTTTATTTGAACATTATGCTAAAATTTGCAGTACCTTTAACATATCTAATCACATGTTTAACTGATTGAAATTGAATTTCGCTAGCAAATGCATATATCTTGAAAATAAACTCACAACATAAAGAATATCTGGCCTCGTTGCATTCAAGTACATTAGGAAACCTATCAGGCTCCTATAAAGACCTTCATCAACTTTTTGGGCTCCATCTTCTTTGCAAAACTACTTCTTTTGATTCACAGGAGTTGTTGTAGACTTGCATTCTTTCATTTTGAACTTTATGATAATTTCTTTAGCATATTTCTAGTGTCATAAAAAGATCTCATGTCCTTTTTGTTGAATTTCCATTCCAAAGAAGTAGAACACTTCACCAAGGCCTGTCATCTCAAAAACTTCCACCATTTCAGTCTTGAACAATTTGATCAAGTCCAAATTGCTTTCTGTAACTTGCAAGTCATCTATATACAAAGAGACAATGGTTAAATCAAAATCTTTTTTTCTAATATTGAGTATAGACTTACTAAGACTTTTTTGAAAGCCTAAGCTTAGATGATGAGCACCAATTTTTCTATACCAAGCTTTAGGAGCTTATTTAAATCATACAATGCCTTCTTTAGAAGGTACTCTTTGCCTTCTTTTCCTTTGATAGAATAATCTTTAGGATGTTTTACAAAGATTTCTTTTCCAAGGTAGCCATGAAAAAAGCTGATTTCACATTAAGCAGGTGAATTTTCAATCCATGTTGAGCTTCTAAAGCTAACAACATTTTTATAGTATCCAAACAAGCGACAGGAGCTAAAGTTTCTAAAAAATCTACTCCAAATATTCGTAAATACTCTTTTTGCAACCAGCCTTACCTTATTTATAGAACCATGTGGACTAAGCTTGATCCTATAACCAACTTGATGCCAATAGCCATCTTGTGCAATGGTTTGTCAACCAGCTCCTATATATTGTTCTTTTTTTTTATCATTTTGAGCTCCTTGTGCATCGCATATAAAAATCCATCTCATCTCTTTTCACCTAAGGTACATAATAAAAACAAAGAAAATCAAATATTTTTAGATTAGTTAGAAAAGGCCTGTAATCAAGTCAAGCCTCAAATGGTGTCTTCTTATGCAAGGCCTTAGTTGGCGATCTATTTAGCAGAAATATTGCATTATTTGTAGCTTCAGCCCAAAATTTCTTTGGTAGTCCTTTCTGATGAAGCAAACACCATGTCATCTCCATTAGCATCCTATTATTCTTTTTTGGTACACCATTTTGTTGGGGAATATAGGGTGCTGTTAGCTGATGCTAAATTTCTGTTTCATTATTGAACTTGATGAATTTTTCAAAAGTATATTTGGTTCCCTTTTGAGTCTCATGGCATGACATTCATACATGTGCACGAAAAATGATTTTTGGGATGTTTTGAATGATTTGAATGCGATTTTAATATGAGTTTAAAGGCTTCATGGTTTTTCAAATAATGAACTATGCATTGTACCATATGTTGGGTGTTTCATGCTCTAAATCAAGCCTTTCAAGCCTTGTTCTTGCACATTCGGGGATGAATGTTCCCAAGGGGGAGATGATGTAAGGACTAGGATTTTTCGAGCCGCTTTACTAGATCTGTTGGTACTGTCCCGAGCGAAACTACCAGGCATCGCTCAACGGAACGCCACACGGACCATGTGGCCTCCCGTAGAGGGATACTTGGTCCAGCTCACGATAGGGGAACTTTAGAAGGGGGAAAAGTTCGACCAAGTGAGGGCACACATCAACTCACAAGGTTGTGTGATGTGTTACAGGTTGTGTGGTCCTCCGTATAACTCACTATGTAAAATTTCTTTAAGTATGGAAGTAAACCTCGTAACTTTATCGTGTGGAAATTATTTCAAGTACTATCACACGGTCTATGTCACGACCCGTATAGCGTCACACGGGCCGTGAAGTCGTCCATGTGGTACCCCTTAGCCTCAAATAAATTCCTAGTATTGGCTTTACAAAATTATCTAAGTGATGGTTGACAACCACTTTTCACAGTCCGTGTGACATCTCCAAGACGGTGTAGGCATCCGTAAGGACCTGACGGTTCTAATTTTTGCTCGTTTCATTAATGGCATTTATGTAATTTTGGTTTATTTTAGTTATGAAGTATGACCTTTTACCTATCCTAAATCCCTGATTCAGCTGATATCCCTCATCTCTTTATTCATTCTCCTAAAACCTTCTACCCCTCATAAGATTACCTCCCAAATAATCTCTATTCTCCCCTCTCAAGATTCAAGGCTAGGGTTAATTGAAGTTCAAATTCAAGCTAATTCCTTCCCCAAATTCAGCTCGTCAATCAAGGTGTGTGGGGCTTGATTCTTGGTCCCTCTATACCAAGAAGACCCAAAACACCTTTCAATTGTTTTCATGAATTTTAGATACTTTAAATGTGGGTTTTCATTATTTGATTTTATCAAATCCAATTGATGTATGGGCTGCAATTTACCTATGATTTCAATTCACTTTGATCACTATTATGATGATTTACATTGAGTTATGAAGTTATAGATATGTATGTCCCTTTTTTAAGTTGATTTATGCATAGGTGACTTAGATTATGATTTAGATACTGATTTACTCAACTTCATATTATGATGTCGATTTTAACTTGGATCTATCTTACCCTTTCCATCCCAATATCATGAATTGCATTTGCATTCATGAACATTGGTATATGGAAATTATGAAGTGGGTTAAGCCCAATTATGGTTTATGAAATGATGTTGATAAGGTATTAGTTATGACAAGAATGTGATCACACACATGTCTTATTATTGTGGCTCTTTCAGTATCTCGGGTGCTTGCACCATCTTGTATATGTGAATGAGCTATTCCTTGCATGCGTATCATGATCATGACTTATGATTTGGTATTTGAGCCTGAATGTGCATTGAATGGTTATGAAATGAATTACGGTTTGAAAAGCATATTGTATCTCTCAAAAGCACATATATGTATAAGTACTCTCATAGGATTCTTACTTAGCACCGAGGATTGGGGGCGTTACGGCTATCCCCAAGGGCCCTCTTCCTTTCCTCGAACTATGTACCTAGCATGGGTTATGAGAATCCTATTAGAATGGGACAGGATCCCGTACAGAAGGTGGCTTTATAATAAATGAGATGGGTTCATGTAAGTTGAAGTGTTATGTGATATGATATGCTATATGAAAAATCCTTACCAAAATAGGATGGGTTTTCGTAAGGGGGTTGCTTCATATGAAATGGGAGGGTTCCCGTTAGTTGAAATATGGTTTACCTTTGGTAAGTAGACCACCTCTGTACCGGTGAGGGGTTTTCATCAGGATTCCAAGTAATAGGTTGCTTGGTCTTAAGCATGTCGGTTGAGGTCACATTCCCAATATATGAGTATTTTTGCATTTCATGCATAATAAATTTCATGGCATCTTGTATATATTTTCATTGGATATATGATACTGTCTAAATTATGTGCCCTTGTCATCTAATGTTGAATTGCAGGTTTGGTAAGTCACATGAATTGCATGCCCGCATACTTAGTACATTCAAATGTACTAACACATACTCTATGCCTACATGATTTTACCATGTAGGGGCCGAGCACTTCGAGTATCAACCGTTTGACGAGTAGTTTGATTCAGAAGAGTATTGTGGTGAGTCCTATTCTCCAAGGACAAGCCATCTTCCTTTACCTTTACTATCTTTGAGTTCCTTTTTCATTTGAGGGTGATCCCGGAACATGTCCTAGGTCTTGTTCCATCTTGATTAGAGGCATCCGTTGGACAATATGTAGACTCTTTTGCAATCTGCTTGTTATGCATATTATCTGGCTTATTTATTTGTTAGATTGATTTATGGGAAGTTCGTATTTGACTATATGCATATTTTGGTATGGAAATGTGGAAATTCCTTAGCCCCGTATCGCCCTATAGCGTGAATCCTATTCTCCTGCCCCTTAGAACTATGTGTTGCTATTTGCATGTTCTTCCTGAACTGATGATGTGGATTTAGATACTTGAGACTTGTTTGGGGACTCTCGGGTTCCAATTCGCTCTGTCACATCAAGGCCCTAGCGTTGGGTAGTAACATTACACTCAGAAACACTCCCAAATTCCTCTTAAATCCTCCTAATATTTCTCTTCTAAGTTCATCCTAATTTCTAGGGCTTCAAGGTTCTTACTTTAAAGTTCAAGCCCAAGGTTATTCCCAAGCTTTTTCATGACTTTCTCATCTTTCTCAAGACCCTTAAGGTATGCGGGTTTCTTCATTTATGGGTCCTTCTATCCATGGAGTCCAAAACCCTTTTCAATTAAATCTTTGATTGTAAGACTTATTTCTTAATGAGTACTTCTTATTATTCTTTTTATACATGACTTGAATTGGAAATTATCAATTATTTATTTGAAATACATGAACACATTTGATACTATGAATTTCTTTGCGATATTAAAGCTTTGCACCTTATGACACTATGAAGATTTAAGGATTTTGAAATGGTTTAATGATGTCCTAACTAGGGGTTTTACTATGATATTAGTAGGTCGTTATGAATGGTTTCAACTGAACATGTTTTACCTATTATTTTAAGTACTTATGCATAAACTCACCATGTTTGACTAAGGATATGTAATGAATCATCTTATGTTGATGAAAGACTTTATTATAAGATATGCTAGTAACGAATATTATGAATGACTAAGGGTTATCATGTATGTGACGATTCCATGGGAATGTTATGAAAACTATGAAAGATTATGGAGCACCTTTATGATGCTATGATACTCCTCTTATGATATTAACATTTGCAACTTTATACATGATATGATTACGATTATGATTTAATTATTCTATGGGATTTTGATTTAGCACCAAGAGGACCTTGGTAGATTTCAATTGTTCCTTAACTACATTACCGCCATAGGTTAATGATTTGCATATTGCATGATTTCTTGAAATGGGTGGGGTTTCCAGAAGGTATATGCAAAATAATAACCTAAATGGGTGGAGTTCTCATAAGATCCTTGTCATATATGATCAAGAGTTCCTGTAGGACTCTTAAGTTAGGAGCCTAGAAAGTACAAGAAAGTTGGGCTACAAATGATCAGGAGTCATTTCATGAAGCCAAGTTTATGGCTCGTGGTTTAAACTACGAGCCGTAGACTAGGCTCCTGGACGAGAGGCTCCGAAATGTTGAAATTTTTCTAAGTATAAAGTGATTCACGAAGACTATGTATGACTCCTGGTAAGAAACATGGACTGTAGATCAAGTCATAGGCATGAGTTCCAAACATAAAGGAAATTAAAGTTTCTGGAGGGTAACCTATGACCAATAAGATGACCCATGCACGGTCCGTGGTTAGCCTTCATAAAAGGTGTCCAGAGAAGTGGAAATTTTACTAAGTGCAGAAGGATTCCACGAGGCCATCCATGACTCGTGAATTGATGTACAAACTGTGAATAAGGGTTTCGTGGTTGGAGTTTTAGTGACCATTTTCTGAAGATTGGAAAAAGAGAATAGGACGACGAGAACCATAGCTCGTGGTTTGATCCATGGTCCATAATAGGGGTCTTATGGTTTGTGTATGACAGTTTTAATGAATGACACTTTTGTCCTTTTGTATCAATACTAAATCTATACTATTTCATTTTTGTGACCCTTTAGTCCCTCAGTCAGACCTTAAAGCCCTAGATTCCCATTCGTTTTCATTCTTCTACTTTCTAAAAAAATCCTAAGGCATTTATCCTCCCAAGAGAAAGGCAAAGAGGGTTAGGGTTTCAAGGATCTCCTCCATAATAACAAGTTCCTTCTTCATAGGCTTACCTAAGGTATGTGAGTTGATTTTTGGGTCCCTTTTCATCCACAAAGTCCTATATTAAAAGTTTTTACCTTTTTTTAAGTTCCTTGAATCCTGCCATGCATGCTAATGATGATTTCATGATGTTTTATGTTATAATATGTTTTTAATGTTATCGTGTAATGTTTTACGAAGTATTTTCATGTCTTTAAGTTGATAAGTCGTAACGGCCCAACCTAGGGATCTAGTCGTCACATGACGAATGAGATACCTGAAGGCACCTCATCCAAGCCATCTCAAGTATCTTAAGCAATCATAGGTATTTAATGAAAATAATTTGCGAAATATCAAGGGGAAAAGGACTAAGGGCCAATATGGCAATGAAGAAACATTAAAAAGCAATGAAAATAATATAATTATCTTGTTTGTCCACATGCATACCAACTACATCATAAGTAGATGGGACCGGTATAGGTCGATCTCCTTCAAATAGAAAGAGATCTAAAATAGTGCTACATAGAATGCAAACACCTTAGGAGGGATACAAATATATTGTCTTAAAACAAAACAAAGATACAAGATAGAATGAAAAAGCAGAGGAGTCCCAAACTATGGGCTCACCATGAATATTAAAGCTAGTCTTGAATGCTAAGTACTAGCTACGAGCCAGTGGAGGAGTGCCTGTCCTTACATAGAGCAACCGATTCAAAGGATAATTTTTTCATCGACAACGAAAAATTAGTGTTGATATGTCACAGAGGTGCGTCGGGCCTCTATAGCAGACCCACACTTAATTTTTTTAAATATTTTTTCTACGGGATTGAAAAACTCATTCGAAAAATATTTGGAGGAAGATATACTTGTATGAGACCAATCCGCATCGTGGACTAGGTTATTCCGAAATTGAAAATTTATAAATTTTGTGAGGGACATTCCGGACACTTCTCAACCTCTCCTAAACTCAATACATAAACAAATTAGGTCGTTTGAACATAAAAAGGGTCTAAAATCCCATTCTAAGTCTTTTCTAAACAACTGGACAAGATTAGAGCTTGAGAAAAGGGGAGAAGAATGCAAGATTGAAGAATTCAAGGGAGAATTCTTGAAGGTTATTGTTGATAGCTTCATCCCAGGTATGTAAGGCTAAACTAATAGTATGAGATTGTTCTCTCATGTGCCCCATAGATGGTCATAGAAGAGTTGAAAGTCTAAAGAGTCTACATGCATAATTGTTGATGCTTTTTCTTGAAAACTATACTAATTTTATGTATTAACCTATGTTGATGATCATCATAAACGTATTTTCTTGAATTGAATCCTTTAATGAGAAATTGCATAAAACTACATGTTAACTTTTGGAAGCATGCATGAACGAACCTAGGAATTGAGTCTAGAGCCTTGATGTGAGAATGCCGATAGTGATTATGATTGTGGTGAGAGAATGATGATGAGTTGATAGAACTTGATAATCCTATGAGTCTCCATAAATGAACTCCAATGATTGTCTATTCAATTTTTCCCTAACGATTGTTCTAAGCCTTAAGCTATTGATGGAGATGTTGATTGGTGAGAGGGTTAAACCACCAATGAAATATTGATTGATTAAAGGGTTAAAGCCTCTATGAGATGTTGATTGATGAGAGGGTTAAAGTCCCTATGAGAACTAACAGATGTGAGGGTTAAAGTCTCTATGAGACTGATCGATGAGAGGGTTAAAGTCCGCATGATTTGATTGTTTGATTAGATTAATTGTCTTATGAGCATTGTATCATGGGAGAAGTATCGAGCACTGAAAGAGGAAGAGTTAGTGCTACTCGTACTCATCAAACGTAGAAGAGGATTAGAACCATCAAATTACATTGTGGGTTCCCTCTTGAGAGATTCCCCGAAACAATAGAGGACTTGTTGATTGCAGTTTCCCTAGTTGATTTGGTTCATTCCCTACCTAGAAAGTACGAAATGGATGTGGCAACAATGGTGTCTTGTTGTATAATCACTGGCTGATAAGTGATTGTTGTCGGATAAAAGAAACTCCTACAATGTTCCAACCTTGAGTACTTTGAGTCGAAATGAGATGAGATGGGTTCTTTTGAGATGAGTCTGATTTGATTGATTGGTTGATGGGTCACTTGTCTACTCTTTGTTCTTGCTTTAGGTATACATCTGACATATTGATTGTTTACTATTATGAGTTGATGTTGTTCAATATTATTCCACCTGTTTCTATTTTCATGTTTCTATTTTGTTTAGCTATTTTATATACCGTACATTCCATGTACTAACGCCATTTGGTACTGTATCATTTTATGATACAGATATAGGGACAGGGATCATCAACAGGAGCATTGTTGAGGATCCAAGACGTTCAACTGATTGGTGAGCCTCCCCTACTCTGGAGGATTCAGTACCCTAATTTCATCTTGCTTTAGAGTTAGACTAAACTAGATTTAGTTTGATTGAGGTAGCCATGGGTCTTTCATTGACACCACTTTATAGTGATAGAGGCTTCATAGATGAGAGTCCAATGTTGAATGTTTAGATTGAGAGCTAGTTCTTTCTACTAGCCTTTTATTATTACATATATTATTTTGAGGACTAGATGAGATTTGCACATTTACTTCCCTTTATCTTCCGCCGATAAGTAGAGTTATTTGATCGAATAGTTGTGATGACGCCAAGTGGTTTTCTTGGGGATTAGCAATAGTATTTGGGTGCTGGTCTAGCCTTGGGTACCCTCCGGGGGATGATAAACTTGGTATTAGAGCACAAAGTTTAAGTGTCTTAGGGAGTCTATGATGTCGTGTCTAGTAGAATCCTTATTATTGGTGTGAAGAGCTCCACATCCATAATTTGGAGGCTATAGGACATTTAGAAACTATTTCACTTCTTTCATGTTCTAAATTGTGTGATAGAGCATAACTCTTTGAAAGGTTCTCTTCCAATTCGTGCTTCACGCGTTGCAGAGTTGTGATCATGCCTCCCATAAGAGCCATTAGAGGTAGAAGACGTCTCGCCAGATAAAATGTAACCCATCTGAGCCTCAAGGACATGAGGAGCTTGTGGAGCCAACTGTCCCTTTGAGCAGCCCCCACAAGATGAGGTCTCCAAAGCTGAGCTACGCCAGGCTATTCAAACTCTAGCTAAAGCCATCACAACACCTGCCACGAGACAAGAAGCGAGTCAACAAGATGTATAAGACACATCTAGGGTCCAGGAATTCTTGAGGATGAATCCGCCTGAGTTCACAGGGTCTGCATCCACTGAGGATCCCGAGAACTATGTGGAGGAGCTTCAGTAAGTGTTATTGGTGATGCATGTGGCTGATATAGGCAGAGTTGAACTGGCTGCGTACCAGCTCAAAGGTGTGGTCAGACTATGGTTTCATCAATGGAAGAAGAGTAGAGAAACTGATTCCCCATTGCTGACTTTGGCAGTGTTTGGGGAAGCCTTTTTGGGGCATTTCTTCCCAAGAGAACGAAGAGAGGCCAAGGTAAAAGAGTTCTTGAATTTGAAACAGGGCTCTATGACCGTGAAAGAGTATGGGCTAAAGTTTACTCAATTGTCTTAATATGCTCCTGATATGGTTGCTGATATAAAGGGAAATGGGAATGTTTGTGGATGCGCTAAATAGAGGGCCAATGTGAGATAGGAGGGGAGCAATGATTGTGAGTGATATGAATATAGGGAGACTGATGACGTTTATGCAATATGCTGATGAGGAGAGGTAGCAAGATAGAGAGAAGCTCAAAGGTAAGAAAGCTAAGACGTCCAGCCATGAGGTTGGAAAGAAAGGGAATAAAAATAGATTTCAGCCAGGGCTAGCACCATCATCTGCTAGTGCACCTACACCCAGAATCTGGAATGATGAGAGGTCCCAGAATGTTGGAGCCCATGGATCTCAGTCATAAGCTAGTGTGGCTTAAGGTTCACAAGGAAATCCACCATGTGGCAAATTGTACTTGGGGAGATGTCGTGAAGGGGATAATATATGCTACAAATGTGGCCAAGCGGGTCACTACCAGAGAGAGTGTAACAAAGTGGGATGATCGGGCTTAATCTACTACACTAGCCCCGCTAGCTAGAGGAACTCAAAGAGGTATTATGTCAGGAGCAATGAGAGCTACAAACTATTTATATGTCATAGGTAATTGCCAAGATCAAGAGAACTCCCCAGATGTTGTGATGGGTATGAATAGAGTCTTTACTTTTAATTATTATGTTTTGATGGATCTTGGTGCCACATTATCATTTGTAACTCTTTATGTGGCCAGTAGATTTGGTAGAACCCCTGAGAGTCTTCTTGAACCCTTTGATGTTTCTACTCCAGTGTGTGAGTCTATTCGAGCTGAGAGAATCTATAGAGTTTGTATCGTGTCCATCGATCATAGGAATACTGTTTTTGATTTGATTGAGTTGGAGATGATTGAGTTTGATGTGATCCTTGGCATTGATTGGCTTCACACTTGTTATGCCTTTGTTGATTGTAAAGCCCCAACTGTTAAGTTCCAATTCCCAAATGAACCGATTCTAGAATGGAAGGGTGATTTTGTTGCACCTACGGGAAAATTTATCTCATATCTTAGAGCCAGAAAGCTGATTTCCAATGGTTGTGTCTATCACCTCGTGCGAGTTGAATCTGATGATGTGGAGTCTCCAACTATTGAGTCAGTCCCTTTTAGTGAATGAGTTTCCTAAAGTGTTTCCAGATGATCTGCCTGGAGTCCCTCCTGATAGGGAGATTGATTTTGGGATTGATGTTCTTCCCGATACCTATCCTATCTCGGTTCCACCTTATAGGATGTACCCTGCTGCATTGAAAGAGTTGAAAGAGAAATTGAAAGATCTGTTAGAGAAGGGCTTCATCAGGCTGTGTTTCTACTTGAGGTGCTTCTGTCCTATTTGTGCGAAAGAAAGATGGATACCTAAGAATGTGTATTGACTATAGGCAACTGAACAAGGTCAGGATAAAGAACAAATATCCTCTCCCATGGATAGATGATTTGTTTGACCAACTTCAGGGTGCCTCTTGTTTCTCCAAGATTTATCTCAGGTCTGGCTACCGCCATTTGAAAGTAAGGGAATATGATATTCTAAAGACAACCTTCAAGACCAGATATGACCATTTTGAGTTCTTGGTCATGTCTTTTAAGTTGACAAATGCACGAGAAACTTTCATGGACTTGATGAATAGAGTATTCAGACAATATCTTGATATGTTTGTGATTGTGTTCATCGATGACATTTTGGTGTATTTTAGGAATGAGGAGGAGCATTCTAATCACCTCAGAGTTGTCCTCCAAACACTTAAGGACCATGAGTTGTATGCGAAATTCTCGAAATGTGAATTCTGGCTTAAGTCAGCAGCTTTCCTAGGTCACATTATCTCTGGTGATGGTATTCAAGTAGATGCCCAAAAGATTGAAGAAGTTAAGAACTGGCCTAGATCGACCTCTCCTACTGACATAAGAAGTTTGTTTGTGTTGGTAGGCTACTTCCGCATATTTGTTGATGGATTTTCTTCCCAATTCGCACCATTGACCAAATTGACTCAGAAATGGGTCAAGTTTCAGTGGTCCGATGAATGTGAGAAGACTTTCCAAGAGCTGAAGACAAGGTTGACTACTGCACCGGTCCTAGCCTTGCCTGATGGGACAAAGGACTTTGTAATCTATTGTGATGCTTTGAGGGTTAGATTGGGATGTGTGCTAATGCGAAGGGGGAAAGTGATAGCCTATGCTTCAAGGAAACTCAAGGTTCATGATAGGAACTATCTGACCCATGATCTTGAGTTGGCAGCTGTAGTGTTTGCTCTTAAAATCTGGCGCTACTACTTTTATGGATTGCATGTGGATGTGTTCACTGACCACAAGAGCTTGCAGTATGACTTCAGCCAGAAAGAGCTCAACCCGTAATAGAGGAGATGGTTGGTGTTGCTCAAGGATTATGACATGAGCATTCTCTACCATCCAGGTAAAGCTAAGGTTGTTGCTGATGCTCTTAACAGGTTGTCAATGGGTAGCACAACCAATATGGAGGAATGAAAGAAGGAATTAGCCAAAGAAGTGCATCAATTGGCTCGATTGGGAGTCCAACTTGAGATGAATGATGAGGGAGGAGTTAGTGTCCTGAACGGGTCTTCTTCATCCTTAGTGGTTGCGGTGAACGAAAAGCAAGACCAAGATCCTGTCATACTCCAATTGATGGAGGCTGTCCACAAACAGAAAGTGATGGTTTTCTCCAAAGAGGGAGATAGAGTGTTGAGATACCAAAATAGATTGTGCGTTCCAGATGTTGATGGCACTTGAGATAGAATCATGGCTGAAGCCCATAGCGCTAGATATTCCATTCATCCTAGCTCTACCAAGATGTACCACGACTTGAGAGAAGTGTATTAGTGGAGTGGAATGAAGATGGATATTGCTGAGTTCATTTCAAAGTGCCCAAATCGCCAGCAAGTTAAAGTTGATCATCAAAGGCCATGTGGATTGGCTTAGAACTTTGAGATTCCTGAATAGAAGTGGAAGATGATCAATATGGACTTCATTACTGGTCTACTGAGGTCTCAAAAGCAACTTGATTCAATATGGGTGATTGTGGATAGGATGACCAAATCGGCTCACTTCTTAGAAGTTACGATAACCAACACCATGGAGGAGTATGCCAAGTTGTACATCCAAGAGATTGTGAGGTTGAATAGGGTAAACTTGTCCATCATCTCGGATAGAGTAGCTCAATTCACCACTCAATTTCGGAGATCGTTCTAGAAGAGATTGGGTACTAAGGTAAACCTGAGTACAACCTTTCATCCAAAGATAAATGGCCAGGCAAAGTGCACAATTCAAACATCAGAGGATATGTTGAAAGCCTATGTTCTTGATTTCAAAGGTAATTGGGATGATCACCTCCCGTTGATTGAATTTGCATATAACAATAGTTATCATGCAAGCATTCAGATGCTCCTTATGAGACCTTTTATGGGAGGAGATGTAGATCGACAATTAGATTGTTCGAAATTGGGGGAGCGGAGTTGATTGGGCCTTATCATCTCCACCAATCGATGGAGAAAGTTAAGGTCATTAGAGAGAGGTTGAAGGTTGCTCAGAGTTTCCAAAAATCTTATACCAACGTGAGGAGACGAGACTTAGAGTTTGAGGTAAATGATTGGTATACTTGAAAGTGTCACCTATGAAGGGTGTCATAAGATTCGGGAGAAGGGAAAAGTTGAGTCCACGCTATGTGGGACCCTATTAGATTGTGAAGAGGATTGGGAAGGTTGCTTATGAGCTAGAGTTTCCATCTATGTTAGACAATATTCATCCAATATTCCATGTGTCAATGTTGAAGAAGTGCTTGGGAGATCCTGCCTTGGTAATCCCTATTGAGAGCATTGAAGCGAAGGATAACTTGTCCTACGAGGAGATTCCATCCCAAATACTTGATCATCAGGTTTACAAGCTGAGAACCAAAGAGGTAGCCTCAGTCAAAGCCCAATGGAGAAATCAATTAGTTAAAGAAGCCACATGGGATGCTGAGAAAGAGATAAGAGCCATATATACGTACCTATTCGTGCCCAATAATGAGAATGTTGGAGGTATATTTCTTACCCTTAACTAAATTGATTGGTCTATTCTTGAGTTGATTGTCTAATCCTAAGTCCGAATATAGTTGATTGGGATTGATGAGGACGTCGAGATTTTAATTGGTTGAGGTGAATGCAGAGATGAGTCTTGAGTCTATTTGCTTGATATCCACCTTTACTCATCTTCGAGGATAAACGATCCCAAGGGCGAGATGATGTAATGTCTGGTAAAGTTATCAAAATATCTCTAGAGGATAGATATGCACGTAACACGTCTTCCCATGCTCAGATGGTAAATCCAAGGCTAGATTTGCGATCAACACAAAATATTAAGTGGGATAATGGTCCTAATCGATTTTTAGAGAGATCGGATCAAAGGATAATTTTTTGGTTCGAAACGAAATATAGTGTTGATTCGCGACAAAGGCGCAACACGCCAGCGGACCCATATTTAAATTTTTAAAATTGTTTTCTACGGGATTGAAAAACTCATTCAAAAAATGTTCAGAGGAAAATACACTTGTACGCAACCAGTCCGCGTCAAGGACTGGGTTATTCTGAAGCTGAAAATTTCTAATTCTTTTAGGGGCATTCCAGAAATTCCCAACTTCTCCAAAACTTAATACACGATAAAATTAGGCCGTTTGAACATAAAAAGGGTCTAAAACCCATTCTAAGTCCTTTCTAATCAATTGGACAAGACAAGGACTTGAGAGAAGAGGAGAAGAATGCAAGATTGAAGAATTCAAGCGAGAATATTTTAAGGTGATTGTTGATAGCTTCATCCCAGGTATGTAAGGATAAACTAAAAGCATGAGATTGTTCTCTCATGTGCCCCATAGATGGTCATAGAAAAGTTGAAAGTCCAAATAGTCTACATGCATAATTCTTGATGGTTTTTCTTGAAAACTACACTAATTTTATGTATTTTCCTATGTTGATGATCATCATAAACTTATTTTCTTGAATTGAATATTAATATGAGCAATTGCATAACCCTACATGTTAACTTTTGGAAGCATGAATGAACCTAGGGATTGAGTCTATAGCTTTGATGTGAGAATGTCAATTGTGATTATGATTATTGTGAGAGAATGATGATGATTTGACAGAACTTGATAATCTTATGAGTCTCCATAAATGAACTCCAATGATTGATGAGAGGGTTAAAACCCCTATGAGATGTTGATTGATGAAAGAGTTAAAGCCCCTATGAGATGTTAATTAATGAGAGAGTTAAAGTCCCTATGAGAACTGATAGATGAGAGGGTTAAAGTCCCTATGAGACTGATAGATGAGAAGGTTAAAGTCCCCATGATTTGATTGGTTTGATTGGATTGATTATCTTATGAGCATTGAGTCATGAGAGAAGTATCGAGCACCAAAAGAGTAAGAGTTGGTCTAACTCGCACTCGTCAAACTGCATAGCCAAATATAGGAGAGGAATAGAACCATCACATTATATTGTGGGTTCCCTCTTGAGAGATTCCATTAAACAATAGATGCCTTGTTAATTGTAGTTTCTCTAGTAGATTCGATTCGTTCCCTACCTGGAAAGTATGGCAATAATGGTGGCTTGTTGTACATTCTCTGGCTCATAAATGATTGTTAAAGAGTAAGTGAAACACCCAGAAAAATCATACCTTGAGTACTCTGAGTCGAGATGAGGTGAGATGAGAAGGGTTCCTTTGAGATGAGGGTGATTTGATTGATGAGGTTGATTGGTTGATGGGTCACTTGTCTACTCTTTATTCTTGCTTTGGATAGACATATGACATGTTGATTGTTTACTATTATGAGTTGACGTTGTTCCATATTATTCCACCTGTTTCAGTTTTATTTAGCTATTTTACATACCGTACATTCCATGTACTGACTCCATAAGGCACTGCATCATTTTATGATGCAGATACAGTGATTAGAGACCATCAACAGGCATAACATTGAGGACGTTCAGTTGATTGGTGAGCCTCCCCTACTCTGGAGGACTCTTTACCCTTATTTCATCTTGCTGTAAAGTTGGACTAGACTAGCTTTATTTTGATTGAGGTAGCCATGGGTTTGTCATTAGCACCACTTGATAGTGACAGAGGCTTCATAGATGGGAGTCGAATGTTGAATGTTAAGATTGTGAGCTAGTTCTTTCTACTAGCCTTTTGTTAATACATATATTATTTTGAGTACTAGATGAGATGTGCCCATTTACTTCCCTTTATCTTTCGCTGATCAGTGGAGTTATTTGATCGAATGGTTGTGATAAGGCCAAGTGGTTCGCTTGGGACTAGCAATAATCTATAGGTACTGTTCTCGCCTTTGATACCCTCCCGGGGTATGATACAATGTGTGGATGAAATTTGCATTCCACCATTATTAAACATAACATATAAGTATACATATGATAAAAGATATATAAAGTAAGATTAAGCATGCACAAGGAATATGACTCAAGATCAGTATGAGACAATGCATAAGAACGCACATAAAATGAAAACATATCATAAGATAATAAAGCTTGTCGGAGTAGACCGTTACCAACATATGAGACCTTGTGAGCTACTACAAGGAATCAAACATAACCCCCTATGTTGGCACGGGTAGACCACTTGTTCGATAGGACTTCGTCAACTTTGCATGTATCATCATAAATAAATGGCCTACGTGGATCCACTCGCCTAGCCTACATGGGCTCCTATGGTGGCACAAAGTCAATGCGTAAAAGGGTTGCTTCTAAGGTTGCCTTATCAAACCCTACCACAATGTCACATTCGGTGCTAAGTCATCCCTCGAAATCTTTAAATTACAAGTTTGAATCATAAGTAACAGTTTAGGAACCACCAAGTGAGAATTGTCCTTTCATGGTAATCTTTCTTAACATCTTTAGGGAAATTATCACCATATTCATATTTTTGATAAATCTAACTTTGAAACTCTTCATTATCACCCTAAGCGTGATCATCAATAATAGAAAACCTTTCTTGAAAACTAAGTGGGCTAGGGTTTTTCATGGAACAATCATAAGTCACATAAGTCGCAAAGAAATTTCTCTTTTAAAGGAACATAAAAAATGCCCAATCTTAATCACGTCGAAAACCATCATGAAATCTTCATCATTAGTCAAATATGCATATATACATAGCAAAATAGTAGTTGAACTTCATATGTATCAGTTAATAATATAAATATCATGAAATCATCATAAGCATACACATTAACTTGGGGAACTTAAAGAAAAGGTAAATTGCTTAATAAGGAACTTTATGAGTGGAATAATACCCATAAATCAACTCCTATACCTCGGGAAAAATAAAGAGAAATGAAATTGAAGCCTGTGAGGAAGAAACCTTGGAAACCCTAGCTTTGTTCTTGAGATCCCTTTTGGCCTTAGAGAAATTTGGAATTGATTAAAGGTTGGTATAGGTCCCCTTTCTTGTCCTCAAAATGATGTAGTTTAGGAATAGAAAGGATGGAAATGACAAAATTGACCCTCATTAAAACTTCTGGAATCAACCTACGAGACCCCATTTACAGGCCGTAAGATGATCCATGAGCCGTAAGTCCCTTCTTCTGATAACACATCTAAAATTTCCTGAAAATTGTAATGACCTGACCTAAGGGCCTAGTCGTCACAAGACGAATGAGAGACCCAGAGGCAGCTCATCCAATCAATCTTAAATAATTTAAGCATTTGTTGGCAATGACATAAAGATAAGAAAGAAAACTAAGGGGATATGGGGCTAAGGGCCACAAGATTAAACCATAATAAATTTAAAGAACTGGATACAACCATATCATATGTGTCCAACAATATCTCTAAAAAAAACTTAGCAAGGGCTAAGATATGTTCAAGCTCACACTCAAAATACAATCATAGCGAAAGGAATTATACAACTGAAAACTAAATAATCTTAATACATCAAATAAGAGATAACACTAGGATGACGTCCCCAAACTAGAGGACTCACCATAATCCATTGCGACACTCTGATGCTAACCATATGGAGGATATCTAACAGTGCCTGTCCCTATATGGTTAAATCATGTAGGTATAGAAGTATGCGTCAGTACTTTGAATGTACTAGTATATAGGTATGCAATGCATGACATGGAAATAATTATAAGATGATTCATGCTAAGTATCATGTTAAAAATCATACATTTACAATGGCATTAGTAAGTCATAATCAAGCCAATATCATTTAAACATACAAAGGAAACTTTGGAAGAACTTAGTAGGATGCATAAATGAACATAGTCATAAATAAGAAAAATCGTATAAACTAAGAACATACATGAGCCTTAGGTATTTAAATCATATACAATAGGAGAAATATCTTTGAAGTATGAGGAGAACATACATTCGGGTTATTATTTAACACATTACTTTATTCATATAACATGAGATAATGCATATGAGAAATAAAAAACTTACCCTTACTTGAATGCATGATAAGGCACATAAACTTAAATTAATGAGAAAATACATTTTGTTATGAACAATTAAAATATTAATATCCTTGGGTGAACAACTCATCACTTTACACAAAAGACTATTTTATTATGAAAGAAATATTAGTAATCATAATGGAGACCACCTTATATACTTGAAGACATAGTCATATACTTTTAGGAGAAATACCATTTAAGCTTGTAAAACAATGAGTCATTGGAACTTTAAAACACCTTTGGACATAATATGAAGGAACCATCATAAATCATCATAGAAGGACACCTTGAGAACATGAGCAGAACATGAACATATGTGAGAGCAACCTTTAACCGACATAAACCAAGTGAGGTAAACCATGGAGTCCCGATGTTTCCCCTACACCAGAAGAAAGGGGAAGATCACTTGCCAAGGTGACCTCCTAAGATGCCTAAAAGAATCCACTAAAGCTTATTATTAAGAAACCTCTACTATTAGTTGCTCTAGAAATCAACCTCTACTAGTGGGTGACTCCTGTTTCCTATGGTGGCACGTAGTTATGGGATAACAGGATTCTACTAAGGGTCTCATGTCTCTTCTAATGGGGACCTTCCACATTCATCCCAAGGTCCACTTGCTGCTAAGTTAAACTCTTAAAAATAATCATAAGCATGACTTATAGTGTCATTTAATATGGAGAGGTATTCTACTTACCCATCCCATAATCATTTAGAACATTAATCATCATCACAAGGATATCTCTTAAATCTTGTCTATGCCCTTACTACGGGCCATCATCGTCATCTCATAATCATAGTTAGGTGAGAGAACTCACACTTCTTTCATTCATTCAGTCTTGACTTCAATATGATTCTAAAAGCAAGTCTTGTCATTGGATATCTCGTGATGCAATGTATTAATACATGTAAATTAGCTTTAAGTTATAGAAATTTGAAGAAAATATGCATACTCATTTGTATCCATAACAACCAACCCATACTTGAAGTATCCCGTAAACTAATTCACAAATCCATTACTCAATAAGATACATGAGTCAATACACCAATTCATGAAATTCATGTGATTTAGTCTTTATTCGTATATAGTAATAATAAAGCAAGTATGAATTTAAGTAAAATCAAGAAAACCTCCATCAACTTCATAACCTAAAATTCCATAAAGGAGAATCATAAACAGCTATGGAATCATGTAAATAACTAGTTATCCATGTACGAAAGTAGTAGGATTCACCAATTTAAAAGATAATTTGAGAACCCATATCATCATCTTCATATCTCCAAATTATCTTGCATAGAATCCTCAAATAAATTCATGAGTTTCAAGTAAGATAACTTAGTTTATAATTTTTCATGCATATAAGAAATAAGATTCATCAATCTAAAATTAAGTTTAAAAAACCCATCAAATATCTCAAAAACCCTATCTTCCATAATATAGGAACTCAAGAAATAACATCCTTTTCATGGAGTTAAACCTTATTTCATAAAAATGTGGGCTAACAAACATCAAAAAATGCATAATATAAGCATTTCAAATTATAATATGAAAACCCATGAAGAATTGCATACTTGGAAATTGAGAAATATAGAAAAAAATAATTTGGGTCTCCATGGGTGAAAGGAACCCATGGATGAAACCTACATACCTCAGCCGAAGATCTATGGAGAAATCACGAACTTTGGTGAGGGAGTCCCAAAACCCTAGCCTTGCCTTCAATGGAGAACCTTGGGAGGTTAAGAGGATATTTGGTAATTAGGTTTTGAAGAATGGTTTAGGATGGGGGGTAATAGGAATATAAAACTGATATGCGATGTAATAGAGGCCAAAACTATGTTGCATTGGGCTAAGGGTATGAGGAAAGGACTAAAACACTCTTTTTAGAACTAGCCGAATTGATCCTACAAATGTCCATTTATGAACCGTAAGTCAATCCACGACCTGTAGGGTAGGTCATATATCCAGGCATGTAAGGACTCAGACTTTGTAAGGCCTTAATGGTGCATGTAAATTTTATTTTGGAATTGTTTGACCAAGGTGACACCACATGGGTACCTCCATAGTTTGTGTGACTCATTATTGGCTGCATGGAGGCACCGTGAGTTGGCTCTTGGCCTTGTGTATAGAGTGTTGGCCTTATATTGGAGTTCAAGACCAAGTAATTCATCACGTGAACCCGACACGGCTCATGTGACACTTCAGTAGGTGTGTGGTGGCTCGTGAGGGGGCCTCGGCCTTGAAAACCACATTTTGGCCAAGGCACTTAACATATGAACCTCACATTGTTCGTGTAACCCCTACATGAGTCGTATGGTTTCCCGTATGGGTGTTGGCCCAAAAAGTTTCCAAGTATAGAATTACCATCTCAGAACTTTGTCAGTGAGGATTTTTTCTAAGTGAAGCCACATGGATGGGCACAAGGTCCATGTGACCTCTACACGACCGTAGTGTTTCATTATGGGACCCCTGGCAACTTTTTGATACTCATTTTATGAATGACTTTCTTGTAATTTTGGATATCCCTAGGGTTGTTTATGACTTTCTAACCTATACTAAGCTTCTCAAAAGACCTATACTCTTCTATTCTCATTCAAATTCAACTCAAACACTTAGAATATTTAACTCTCATCAAAAGAACTCTCAGGTAAGCCTTGAAGGATTGGCTTAGAGCTTAAGGATTGGGTTTAGGTATGCATTGTTCCTCTAAAATTTGATTTAAGCACAAGTCATCAAAATTGTGATTTAAATGTGGATTTACTTGAATTTCATATTATAATGTTGATTTAAGTATGAATCTCTATTTCCCATGCTATTCTCATATCATTCATGGCATATGCATACATGAGTATTGGTTTTGATGAAGATTATTCAGTGGGTTAAGCCCACATATGTTTATGAATACGATTTTGATGAAAATAGGATTATGACAAGAATGTGATCACATAAATGCCTATGATATGGATCTTTGAACAACTACGTGTGTTTAAACTATCTTGATTATAAGTGAATGAGTTATTCCTATGCATAAAAGTGTGAATTGAAATTTTGAGCCCAAGTGTGCATGATTATGAAGAATGTTTGGTTTTTAAGCCTAAGTATGCATTGAAATAATTTGAAATGACTTATGCATCTTTTGAAAGCATTTATATGTATATTTATTCATGCGGGATGATGACTTAAAATCGAATGAGATTGGAGGCGTCAGGGCTATCCTTAAGGGTCCTCTTCCTTTCTCTTGAACTATGTGTTAGCATAGGTATATGGTTACCTTTACTGACATGACTGAGTCTTAAGGTATGATTACAATTATTATATGATGTGATGTGGACATCCTTCCGAAATGATTTGCTCTTAAGGAAGGTTGCCATCACACTAGAATGAACAGATCGTAAGGTGTGATATAGATTACCTTTGCCAAGTAATCTTCTCTCACCTAATGGGAGGCTTTCATAGGGAAAATTGATGTAATAGCTCGCATGGGTTGAGATGTGGGTTATGGTCACATCCCCTTTATATGGAAGCACTATGGCATATCTTATATCATGGATTTCATGGCATATTGATATATTACTCTTATTTGTCTATGCACTTCTTTATATTTATGTGACCATGTTATCTAACATTGGATGCAAGTTTAATAAGTTCATATGCATTACATGCCCACATACTTAGTATATTCAAAGGTACTAACGCATACTTTTTTTCCTACATGATCTAAACATGTAGGGGCCAGAGACTATATCCATCCACATTTTGATGGCTAATCGAATTCGTGAAAATTGTTGTGGTGAGTCCTATCGTCCAAGGACAAGCCATCATCCATCTATCTATTATGTTGCTACCAATTTTGTTATATTTACTTGGAGGGTGAGCCTGGGACATGACTTAAAGGCATTATTAGACAACATTTAGACTCTTGTATGGATGTATGTTATGTTTTGCTATATTGAGATTATGGTTTGGCTATCTATTGAATATGGATATTATGATGTTTGTTATGATATGATGTGGGAATGTGGAAAGTCCTAAGTCCCGATCTACCCCCATAGAGTGAGTCATACTTACCCGCCCGTTAGTTTTTATGTGTTATGTGCTATGTGGATCATGCTAGCCCCTATCCTTGTAACACCCCATAGCGTGAGTCCTACTTTATCATCCCTTAGAACTATGTGGTTACTACTTCATGATGCTCTTCTGAACCGGTGATGTGAATGTGGATATTTTGATGCTTGTTTGGGAACTTCCAACCCATTCGCTATGTCACTCCTAGACCCTAGGTCTGGGTAGTGACAAGCTTTGTATCAGAGCACTAGATTTATAAGTAATCTTCAGAGTCCAACATTGCCGCGTCGAGTAAAGTCCTATTGGGTGTTAAGTACACCATACCTATGATTGGGAAGCTATAATGTCGTTCTAGGAATTGTCTCACTTCTTCATGTCTTATGTTGTGCTTTGGATAGTATACTAAGGCTGCCTAACCCTGATGATGTCCTTGCTACATTGCAGAAGATGGCTCCACGAAAAGCTCCTCTACCAAGG
This sequence comes from Solanum rostratum, assembly GCA_029948455.1. Taxonomy (NCBI): domain Eukaryota; kingdom Viridiplantae; phylum Streptophyta; class Magnoliopsida; order Solanales; family Solanaceae; genus Solanum; species Solanum rostratum. The sequence continues at coordinate 25,193,816 of CM057055.1, forward strand.
TAGGCCCTGGTTAATTGGACCAAGCTCCTCAAGAGCCTATGGGAGAGCCTATCACTAATGATGAATTCCACACTGCTATTTCCATGCTTTCCCAAGTGGTGACCACCTAGAATAGATGGGCTCATCTTCCTCCTCATGCTCCCACTTCGGCTGCTAGAGTGAGAGATTTTACCCGGATGAATCCTCCGTAGTTTTATGGATCAAAGGCTGATGAGGATGCTCAAGACATCATTGATGAACTCTCTAAGGTGTTGTCTATTATGGGGGCGAATTCAGAGGAGAACGCTGAGCTATCTTCTTATCAATTGAAGGATGTGGCTCAAGTGTGGTACACTTCGTGGTTAATAGAGAGGGTCTGTGGTGATGGAGTTAATTGGGAAGAGTTCAAGTTTGCCTTGAAAACATATTTGTTAGTGTGAAAATATGTTTTAATTAATTTGAGTGCAAACCAAATCATGTTATAAGTATAACAAGTGGCGTTTTGTTAATCATTCCATCATCCCGATTCTAAATCCTCCATATTTTATAATTTTACTTATTTCACAAAAAAAAAGTTTAATAAAAAGAAAAACATATTAATGTATTATTTTATACTCTATCCATCATTCTTATTATAGTCAACTATATAAAATTTTGAAATATTATAAAAGCATTTAGTTAAAATCTTTTTAGCACAATTTCTTTTAACTTAAATATTTTCTTGATATAGTTTCTGTATATGTTTTTTTTTTGAAAGACAATATATTCATCTTTATTTGAACTTTTCAATGATGTAAAATGAAGTAGGTCGAAATAAAAAACTGTAATGATACAAAAAATTGAAAATAGAAGTAGTAATATTAAACATATAATTAGGAGCTTATGAGATTAATTTCAGGTAGAAACATTATATAAACTTGGTAGTAAGTAATTTTCTAAATAGCATAGATGTTTCTCCTCTTGAAAATCACCTCGATCATTAGACTTAATAATCAGTATTCAGTAATAACATGTTTTCTAATAAAACAATACATATCATGTCAAATTGTTTTCATTATTGGTTGTGTAACTAAGAGATATATACAAAGAAAAATCATTCGTTTGAGTTAGACAAGTATAAAGTGAAATTTTACAAATAAAAGATTTAAAAAGCTTTATGTGACATATAATCAACTACTAATTAATTAAGAAATTATTTTTTTATTATTTGAAATTTAAGATGATATAATTGATTTGTCTTTCATAATAAGTTAAATGATATTGAATTATTTATATTAGATCAATACCATTAGTATAAAAAGTGAAACTAAAAGAAGTTGGGGTTTTATCCATGAAACAATGTGCAAAAAGTCAATAACTTAAGGTGCAAAATACAAAGAAAACAACTTTATGTCTAGAACTGAAAAGCTCAACTTTCTTTTTATCTGGCTGTGAGAATAGAAATAAAATTTTATATTTTATTGTGGTTAATATTTGGTTTTGCAAAAAAGAAAAAAAGAAGTTAGTAGGAGTGTTATGAATAACCTTACATGAAATTCTTATACTTGTCTTTTGATAGATCATATAGTCTGAAGAACTTATTCTCAAAGAAAGTGTAAAGAAGTATAAGCAATGGAAAATGTTGAAACATCGGAAGAATGCATTTCATATTTAGAAATTGTTTAAAGATATTCTAGTTTTTCTTTTACAAAGGGTTTAAAAATATAATATTATATAATTTGCATATCTATATTTTTTGTAACGTTACATAATATCATTCTTTATAGTTAACTACGAAATTTTATATGAATGTAATCAATTTGTATATTTTCATATATGCACCTATTTGTATGTATGTGTGTTTATATATATATATATATATATATATGTACTTCTGTTGATTTGGTTTTTTGTTATAATTAAAGTTTTAATAACTAGAATCGCAGGGAAACCTTGGAGTAATTGGTAAAGTTGTTGTCATGTGACCAGAAGGTCACAGGTTCAAACCTTGGTAACATCCTCTGGCAAAAGTACAAGGTAAGGGTGCATACAATAGATCCTTGTGTTTGGGCCTTTCTCCGAAAGTGCATCGGGATTTCCCCTTTTTTTAATAACTAAAATATTAATCAGTGAAGGAAAAATCTGGTTGTTGAAAAGAGGTATAACAACCGAATTTTCGTCGCCATTAAAGCTTTTCTAACAATCAAATGTAATCTGGTCATTAACTTATAACGTGGAGCTTTTAATGACCGATGATGATGGGATTTTTACCAGTCGCTACTGACTAATAAGGACCGGGTTTATACTTTTTGCAACTGAATTTTCCCTCATTGAAGAACTATTTTCATGTAGTGAATATATGATATTACATATAGAAAAAAGTTGATTTTTATCTCGAAACACGCACCTAATTTGAAATCTAAGGTACCCACGACGTTCCTCGTGAAATTCCATACAATTTAGCCTTTTGAATCACCCAAATTGGCTAAAAAATGAAGAAGATATCACAAAGAGAAGTTTTGCTCTTTTTTCGAACGTTTCTTGAAAGTTATCCACATATATCCTCTTTTAGCCGCCTCTACCACATGTCACTTCCACAATGGGCCACATCGGCACCGCCTTTATACTTTCAGCAACTAATCAAACTTAATTTCGATGCTGTGGCTTCATCCAAAGTCAGAAAAATACAATCTATTTATGAAATATGATCGAAAATGGCATTCCGAACTCATTGGTGTGGTCGAAAATTCCCATTGGAGGTCATTTTATTTCAATGTGGGTCCCATTTCCTAATATCACAATCTACTGAAGGACCAAAACACACCCGAAAGCCTTCGAAATCGAACGAAAGGCCCTCCTAGATCAAACTCGACTATCTACATTCAACGGTGCAGTCATAATTTTCATCTAGGGCACGCTTTCCAAGGACATTGACTAAAGTCAACTATTGACCTATTCCATAGGCTAAATTCACAAAACTCATTATAATTGCACCAAACATGCTCCTAACCTAATTTGGTTGTTTTGGATTTGATGGAACCATTAGAATTCAGTTTTGGGGCCTTTTACTAGAACTTTACCTGAAAATTTATTTTGCAGTTATAATCCCTTGTTAAATTAGAAAACTGCATAATTGTCAAACGATTCACCCAACGACTGAAGAATCAATGTCAATAAATTGTGAATAGTTCAAGGTCACTAGGCATATTCTCAAACTGAGTAAATATTCGTGGAACGACAGGAATGACCTAGAGGGTCATTACAACATCCCCCACTAATAGGACTTTCATTTGCAAAAGTAAGCTTGAGGAAGTACCTGAAGACTCCAATTCGAACCATATAGGGATCCTAACCCTGAACTCACAATAGACAGTGAAAACATTAGTTATAATCATGATCAGCATCGAATAACATTTTTGGTAATCTAAACTAATCGAAGGTATGATAATCCATCGGTATGTAACAGAGAATCCGTGCAGCAGTCTCTATGAGACCCTCAAAAGTCAATCACTCATTCCGTCCTCTCAATAAACTAAAATGTAACACAAACGCAACAAGCTAGGTATATGTGCCCTCAACACACCCATCAATCTTCCATAACCATAGCTACATTTCTCACAATTTAACCATAGATGTCGTACAAGCCAACTAAAATAACTACATATAGTAGCTAACATACTCAAACTCACACATAGGAGCTTTATCCCCTTTCCCTTTCTATTTAGTCAATCAATCATAACAACCTTAGTAATCATATCATGGTAAATAGTAAAACAATTGTCCCAAAATAACATTTTATTAGTGTAATAACCATCAATAGCCTCAATAGGGAAACAAATGTCCAAAAACGCAATTGATGATCCACAAGTTAACTACCAGCAACCTCAGAATCTTCAGTCATTTGTGAGTACAATAAATGTTCATACACTAATCACTAGTGGACTCCCTATACACTCCTTCGCATATGGGTATATATCAAATTCTCAGTCACGGTTCTCAGAAAAAATCATCATTCAGTCACAAGAGACATACCTTGAGCAAGAAAATTAATACACTACAAACCAACACCTGATGGCCTCAACACTTAGATAACTATAACTATCGCAAATTGATAGTATATAGTTCATAACCAGTCTCCACAATCCAACCTGACACATGCCGCCTTATTTGATGAAAATCTAGCAATTTCAATAAATAACAAGTCCATCCTAGTAATATAGCCTTTAATAGATCAAACCCTGGCGAATAGGGCCCTCAACAAGTCCACCATAATGTTCCAACTAACACATATAAGTCATTAGATCTATGATACAACAGGGGCATTAATCAAACCCACCAACATAATCGGCACCCATAATGGCCACCATGGGCTTGACTGCAATCTCTGAAATATCCTCCGCCCTAACCCTTAATCGATGGCAATCTAGCCTTTCTATAGTAAAATCAGCCTCTGTTTTGAATTCAAATCCCATTGAGTCATAATGTAATACAAGCTCTGGTGATTTGTATAGATATCATAATGAACACCATATAGATAGTGCCTCTAGATCTCAATCAAAACATTACCGTCACCAACTCTAAGTCATGCCTAGGGTAGTTATGCTCATGGTCCCGTAATTAACAAGATGTATAATCAATAACCCGACCTCTCTACATCAACACATAACCTAAATCAATACGAGAGGCATCACAGTACATAATAAAGCTCTCTCCCGCGATATGAAGGGTCAAAACAGGATCAGTAGTCAATAACTCTTTCAACTACAGAAAGTTAGTCTCACAATTCCATAACAAGTCAACCGAATCAATAGAGAAACAATAGTGGATAAATCCTCAACAAAATAATATGTAATACCCTACTAACCCAAAAACTCTAAACCTCTACCGCTGAAAGTAGGTTTAGGCCAGACATGAATCATCTCTATCTTAGCTGGATCTACCATCATACCCTTTTTAGATACCACATTCCCCAGGAAAGTCACAGACTCAAGATGAAACTCACATTTAGAAAATTTAAAATCTAATATGTGATCTTTGAGTGTCTATAACACAATTTGAAGATGCTAGGGATGTTGCTCTCGGCTCTGTTAACATACAAGAATATTATCAATAGAACCCATAACATCATGTCCAAAGAATAACTAATAGGGTTCCAGGCCTAAAGTATAATGGATAGGTGCTCAGATCTCAAAATTGACACCCATAACTTGGCATCCCGGTCGTGTCCACTAGAGACTCAAGACCATGAGGCGTACCACCCAGGTCTTAGATACTCGGATGTGGCCGCTGGAGCTCGTAGCACGGGCAGCAGTATCCAAGACTCGAAGCATAGGAATAGTTATCCACTAATTAGTCTATCTGGAGATCCAGCAACATCGTACCTCAAGGCTAGAGTCACAAAGCCTAACCAAGCATATCTATCACCTCTCTCCGACTATAGCAGGTAATCCCTATGTAAGGAAAGGACAATAAGTGCACAATGACTAACAAGTGTATACAAAAGTATATATATCATAGGCTAATGTAGAGGCATGCCCAACCAAAGCTAAGTATACCTCCATTCAATCAGCCATACCTAATCCCCCACTAATACAAAGGAATCCCCTTACTACACCAGTGCGTACAAATGGATCAAACGGCTTGAAACCTATACTTAAGGAAGCGATAAGATAAGAAATATATAGCAGTGTAGAATCATAACCCAAATACCAAGTAATAACCTAGCACAATGACCAACATTCCCCCAGTAAGTATAGCCAGGAATCCAGACAAAAATATCCAAGCTAGCTAAAAATTATAACAAGTCCCCAGGACAACACAGCAGACAACTCAGCTGATAACCTCAACAAATATCCCAACCAACAATAGACGATTCCACTAAGACCCCAGGTAAAACATTCAGCTCACAATCAAAATCATAATCTAATCACTAGAGAATTAGGGGGATAGCATCTCAATAGAGTCATAACGACAGGATCATCACTATAGAGTCACAAGGTGTTGCCAGAAGTATAATTGATAGCCAACCCTTAAGATACTATATGTTACCAGTTGCCGACTACCCATTTAAGTAATCTAGTATCGAAGTGAACATATGCATAAATCATAGGGTATAGGCTTACATTTAGCCTTTATCAGGTTTAATTAGAGTCATACCAGGTATCGCATACTAAATAGTATCAGGAAGGCTCACTGAAAGGCCTCGGATCTTTGACGTCACTTTGAGGTCCACAACTTGCCCAAAATTCTACTAGGCATTACCTTACGGAAGGGCCTACACGGCCCGTGTAGAGTCACACGGTCGATATGGCCTTCCCATGGAGTGACGCCTGGAAAATTGAGGGCAAACAGGCCTTCACACGGTCCATGTAAGGACACACGGTTCGTGTGGCCTTTCATATGGTACCCTGCGTAGAACCACCTTCACACGGACCAAGTCACGACCTGTGTGACTTTAGACGATCCGTGTGGTCCTCCGTCTAGTCTCGGTGTGGAGAGTCACCTGTATACGGATGGGGTCACGATCTGTGTGACCCCAGGTGGTCCATTTACTGGTCCGTATAGTGACACTTAGTCCAGAAAATCTTGACTCTGAGAATTTTAAGTCCAGGATCACAGCACCGTAAATGATTCGTATGACACTACACAGACCGTGTGCGGTACCGTATGCCCCAGAAGGACCAATTCATTAATGGCATTTTTGAAATATTGGTTATTCCTAATGAAAATTTGGTCATTTCCCAGCCCTCCTAAACTCCCTAGATAAGCTTAACTTCACCAAATTTCAACACTTCTCTCATTTCCACTTCTCTCTCAAAAAATTTACTCCTCCAAGCTCTCCAACCTCTCACTAGGATTTGTCAAGCTTAGATTCTCAAGTTGAAGTCCATTTCTCTTCACGTTGTCTCCTAATCAGGTATGTAGGTTTTGATTCTTGGTCTCTTTCAACCAAGGAGACCCAAAGTTTTTTAAACTATTTTATGAAATTGTCTACTTAAAATGTGAATTTTGACTACTTGATCTTGGTTACTTGAACAATGCATGTGCTATATAATACTCCAAATTTTGAGTTATGTCAAGTTTTATCATGAGGAACTACTTGGATTTTGAAACTATGAACATGCATATCCCTTTAAAGAAGTTATTATGCATGGTTGATATTTCACTACCATTTTATATTGATTTTATTATAGATTTCCTAGTCCTTACATTGTATTGCTATGTTAGCTATTCTATAAATTACCTATGCCATCCCTACATCATACATTGCATCATATTCATGCATTGCTACATGGAAATCTTGGAAATGTGGGATTAAGTCCAATTTCATTTTTGAAAAGAATTATGATATGATTTTCAGTAAGACATGGGATAGGACAAAAAGGCGATCACCGGTATGTCTATGAATGCGGCTCTTTGAGCATCTTGGGTGTTTACACCATCTTGTATCTTGGCTCTTTGAGCATCTTGGGTGCTTGCACCACCTTGTACATGTAGATGAGCTATTCCTTGCATGAATTATGTGATCTTGACCTTGTTATTTGGCATTTGAGCCTACTTGTGCAATTAACGTTTTGAAATGGACATTTGACTCTCTTGAAAGCATATGTATATATATATGTATACACACACACACATACATATACATATATAAGTATTCTTGTGGGATGTGTAAGACTTAGCACCAATGGATAGGGGGCGTTAGCGATATCCCCAAGGTCCCTCTCCCTTTCCTTGAACTATGTGCCAACACAGGGACGGATATTATTCATCTACTTGTTTATGATATGACATGTCTTGATATGATTCTTGTAAATCATTCCGAAATGGGGGTCCCGTAAAGAAGGTGACCATCCACCGAAATGGGGTTGCCCGTAAGGTGTGACGTAGATTACCTTTGGTAAGTAATCTTCTCCCTACCGGTGGGAGGTCCCAATCGGTCCAATTCATGTAATAGCTCACATGGATTTTGTTTGTCGGTTATAGTACATCCCTGCTATATGTATATAGGAGCATTATCGCATTTGCATGCATCGCGCATTCCATAACATCTTGTATATTAAATTCCTTGGCTTATATGATCCTTGTATATTATGTGCCCTTATCATCTAACATCGATATGCAGGTCCGGTAAGTCATATGCATTGCATACCCGCATACTTAGTATATTCCAACGTACTAACGTATACTCTATGCCTACATGATTTTACCATGTAGGGATCGAGTAGTTTGAGTACCAGCCATCGGACGAATAGTCCTTCTTGCAGATATTTTGCGGTGAGCCCCATCTTCCGAGGGTATGCTTTTGTTCTTGTATTCCCTATGTATATATACTATTTTGTTGAGGGTGAGCCCGGAACTTATCCTGGCCCCCGTTCCTTAACTAGAGGCACTTGTTGGGTGTTTTATAAAGACCTCGTTATTTGGATTCATTTATAAGAAATGCTCTCTCTCCTTTTTAGATTTATATTTCCGATATTAAATTACTTGTCTTTAAAAGCTCTTGAACCAAGCTTCGTAGATTCTGAAATTTTGAGGCTTGTTTGGAGACTCTTGGTTCCCCATTCGCCGTGTCACATCAAGGCCCCGACCTCGAGTCGTGACACTCGTAGGTCAAACTAGCAGTTAAATAGTCAAATACATGTATACAGATAGTATCAATAATTAGCTTACCTCAATCATAACCTATCTCGCCTTTATAATCACTATCAAAAGTATTTACAACCCACATAACATTTAAGCATCACCTAATGTACAAATATAGATATTATAGAGTCCTAACCTCAACAATATATTCCATAGTATGGTACACAGTCACAACCAAACAAGTAACTGATCACAAAGCCTGTCTCTGAGGCTCCCACAATCTCATTACCAGTAGTCTTTCTATTCAATAGCAAAAATATGAGGGGATTTAGTCTCTGATCAATGCCCTCTAGGGGCGTGCTTCCTAACTGGGACAGGTGATGCAGCACTACCCCTGCCCAGAGTTTGCCCTCTACACTGCGCACACATAAAAGGGAGAATCAGATCATATTTTAGGAAGTCGATGAACTATTGGAAATATCACTTGACAAGAATCAATAGCACAAGAAGCTTCCTAAGCGTCCCATAACCTCCTGAAGATAAGTCATAGTCGTCTCTACATCCATTTGCAAGACTCTACTAGACGATAACTCTGTATCGATGAGACCAACGAACCTAAGGCTCTGATACCACTTTATCATAACCCAACTTTTTAGGTTATGATGGCTCTTGTTAGATCCCTCCTACAGACAATCCAACCTAAAGCCTACGACACCTATCCTAAACCAGTAATATTAAGGATACTAGCAGCATATAAGTACAACAAACATAATCTACCTACGGTCTGGAAGTCACCTGCACAGAGCTACTAATGACTCCAAATAAAATATACATATCTACATACATAATAAGAATAACAATCTATACCTATATATCCAAACTAGGAATTGGGACCAAGACGAAGATGCAGATTGGGGTCGTAGAGATGGCTACAAAATGATTCTTATGTGCCATCACAAAATCGCGACACCGATGCTAGTAGTTCTAGAGTTGAGGAGATGTTTGACTGTCTATTGAAGCTAAGACACTGGATGAGATTCTAAGTGGGATAAAATCTTACATCTCCAGCATAAATCAGAAAATTGAGTCTTATTGTGTTGCTATCAAACAACTTGAGCAACAGTTTGGTCAAGTGTTGACTCAACTCAATCAGCTTAGAGAGGTACACTACCTAGCAACATAAATCAAAATCTAAATAACGAAGGGCAGTGCATGGCAGTTACTACTCATAGTGGCAAGAGTACGATTGATCCTCCCCTGCTAGTAGATGAGGAAGATGTTTGAGAGGAGATAGTTGAGGTTAAGGATGCAGATACCAGAGATGATCGAGGCAAGAATCGGGTGAATGATTCTACAGAGGCAGCATAGAGGCTGAAGCTCATTCCTAGGCCTCCTCTTGCATTCCCTTAGAGAATAAAAAAAGGGAGGAGGATGGCAAGTTCAAATACTTTCTCTTGATGCTGAAAACACTCTCCATCAACTTCCATCTCATTGAGGCGTTGTAGAAGATGCCAGGGTATGAAAAGTTCATGAATGACCTGGTTATGAAGAAGTACACTGTGAGTCAGGAGCATTCCGAGATCTTCAATGTACGACCGATACACCGTCTTGTAGATACTTCCAGTGAGCAAAAGGTTATACACTCTAGTCCATAAGCCAACTTTACAACCCATAAATAAAACTACGGGTTGTGAATGGGGCTCATGGATCCCACGTAAGTTTTTTGAGTTTTTGACTAAATGTTGGGGTTTCTTCGACCAACTCTACGAGTCATATCTTAATACATGAATCGTAGACTAGTCTGTGAAGCCCAGTCCTCAAGACTAGGGTTTAGACCTTCTACAAAACTATGATTTACGAGCCGTAAAATACTCTAGGGCCCACAATCGGGTTTCATATAGTTTGGGCCCATTAATTTTGACCGATCTGGTTAACATATAAATAATAGGGTCAAAATATTTTGACCCCCTTTCCCCCCTAAATTATGAGTCAAACCCGGCCAAAATCCCTACCTCACTTTTTCGATCATCGACATCATCACCCCCACCATTTTTCAGCAAGTTTTTCCAGCGACCTTACGGTGCACAGTCCAATCCCTCTTTCAATTCCTATGATTTAATCACTCAAATTAGGTAAGTTTTAAGTCTTTAAACTATCCTTTATTTAACAATTATTGTGTGATTAGGTTGAACCTAATTTGTTAGGTATGGTTAATTGAGAGATAAACCCATGTGTGCTATTGATATATTTATAAGGTTGCCAATTTATAAACAAGTGTTTAGGCCAAAAATTGGTGTATTTGCCTCGTCTTTGTATTTTGAATGATGTGTTTGACAACTATATGATTGCACACCATTTGAATTAAATTAATTATATGCATTGAAAAATTTGGTGTGTGATGGCATGCGTTGTGAATTTGATGTTAATTCATTCAAACGGGGTCGGTAGGGTTGGGAAAACATGTTAAAAGATTTTCAATGGGGTATATGTGTGAATTTTAAGTTTGAGGGTGTTGGGCATTTTGGTATGAATCATGTGGGGTGTGTACGTATTGCTTCAATTTTGATAAAGGATGTCGAAAAAGTCGTATGAGGTCCATATTGTTGTGCTTAGAAAATCAAGTGACTAAGTTTTCTAGTCTACGAGGGTCTTTTACGGTTCGTAGAACTTGCCACGAGCCATAATTGCCCCTCGCATGAAATTCAAGAAACTTGAAGTTTTTGAGAACCCATCAGATGAGACCTTCTACGAGTTGTAAAGTATTTTACGGCTCGTAGACCGGTCTCATGGATCCATGCTTGCCAAAGTTCAGACATTGGAATCATCTATGACTCAGTCTATGATTCATAGATCCTTCTACGAGTCATACCTAGTCTTGTAGATGCTATTCCAGTAAACAAATATTATGAACACTGTTCCTATGAGATCCCTCTATGGCTCGTAGTTTTCTCTACAACCTCTAAAGGTGCTTTCATAGACACTTTTGTAATCAAAGTTTGATATACTTTTGCATTTCCTTTCTTGACCTGTGGCGCTTACCATGTTATGTAAATGTGCATGTTTTAGGTACTACGGCCCCAGAACCAAGATGCGAGGACATTAAAACAATGTAGATGAGGCTTAAAGATGAGACCATAGGGGAGGAGGAGACCCATGTGGGTAGTAGATCACTCAAGGATCTCAGCATCTGACCTGACTCGGATGCTGATATACCACAAACACAGGTAGCCATAAGACTTGGCAGACCTAGACCTAGACAATTGTTATTAACAATAGCAGCTCCATCTAGAGAGGAGTCAGACTCAGAGTTCGGATCCGGCGACGAGTCGGAGACAGAGTCCTCTATTGCACCACCACAGACATCATCATCACCTCTATATGCTCTCACCAGTCAGTGGTGTGTTACAGGCATGTGCGACAATGACGCTGGTCTCCAGGGCACCATCAGCAGATACGAGCTTTAGTGGTTGACCAAACCACTAGGGAGGTACTCCCCGACCATAGTACGAGAGTTTTACACTTCTTATGTAGCCACAACTATCAACACTCTTCTCAAGGGGATGAAGCCCCTACCTTAGCCTAGACTGATACGGACCATAGTGAAGGGCTGACGGGTGGACATCTTGGAGACTACCATCTGCTACATATTATTCGGGCCCGAGTTCCCAGCCCCCAGATCTATAACTGAGTATGACTTAAGAGTGGGGCAGACTAGAGAATTGGTCTAATGAGCGATTAGAGCCACAGAGCCGACTTGATGAGATAGATAGCTAGTTTGATTGCTGAGCAAGGCCCAGAGCTTGCATGCGTAGCCACTTATACAGAGCCAATTGTGAAGGCTTCTCTCAGTTTTCTTGTAAAGTTTTGGTGGGCTATTATGAGGTCACAGGATCCGACCGACACTTGCAGATAACACATTGACCCTGGAATGTGCAGTTCTAGTTGCAACATCTTTGCTAGCTATGAGATAGATTGGGCTAGCCTCATCACAAAGAAGATCCACGAGGCGGCCATGAAGTGGTCTACCCCAATCCTCTTCCCAGGCTTGATCTATAGAGACTGTCTAGAATCAGGGCTGGAGAGTCTACATCGGTTGGACTCACTGATTGATGTCTAGCTTACTTTGGATGCCAGCCTGATTAAGGCTGAGAAGAACCCGTTGGAACTTCGGTGAGAACCACACCAGCTAGCTCCTATGAGAGAGATGTTCACCCTAGAGCCACCCCTTGAGGTTACACCCACCACCACCACTGCTGCCACTATAGAGGATAGACCCCCATAGATAGAGACAAATGTTGAAAGGCGGCCCACTCCTACTACTCCTGCACCACAGGTCGCTCCGATACATATAACACCCGCAGGCATGGTTTATCTATTTGCGGTATCCATTCAAGCCATGGCGTAGCGACTTACCCACACTAAGTCTCAGTTGACTCAGTTAGTTCAACAGATCAGGCCCTTGGTTCATCAAGCGATTGCAGATCCCGAGGGATGCATGCATACATACACAGGCGTTACTATTAAGGACCAACTTTCAGCCTCGGAGCCCGCATTGATACCTTTGAGTTAAAGGTCTAGCAGATTCTGAGCACAAATCAACCAACAGATATAACGACCCTACAGATAGAGATCTAGTAGCTCTGGGCCAACGTGGCAGCAGCTTTGGCCATACTGGTGGGAGCATAGTCGGTCTTGCTATTGCTACTCTTATCCAAGACCGAAGTTATTGAATCTCTGCCCGAATGGATGTTGAATTCGCATGCTATGCTGAGCTAAGGCTATGCTCTACTCACCTCTCAAACGCATCAATACGGTTGTCCACTGGTGTGAGTCTCTCCCGAATAACAACCATAGTGTATATTTGCATATGCGCCTCAGCCTCTGAGATGGCCTAATAGGCCCAAGGCATAATCTGTTGTACTAACTGAGTCAACTGGGACTTAGTGCGAGCCTGGCTTTATGCCATGAACTAAGCTAACACATATGCCATGCCAACAGGTGCTGAGTTAGTGGGCATGCCCTTTGGTGCAGTAGAGGTAGTAGTGGGCCCCCTATCTGTATCTGTCTCTGCCGGGTGGGGACTCTTAGAAGTGGAAGTAGCAGTGGTGGATGAAGAAGGAGGCTCACATAGTGTCACTGTGGCGAACATCTCTGGCATTTGGGCTAGAAGGTGTGGTGTTTGCTAGAGGGCCACTGGACTATATTAGCCTTTATCTGGCTAGTATTCAGTGTCCTCTGAACCTCGTTTAGTGAGTCCAAATTATGAAGGATCTCCACTCCCACCTCTATACAGAGTTGATATATCAAGCACGGGTAAGGGATGGAGGTGGACCTCTTCTAGGCTGCCTCATGAATCTGCTCTGTGATCAGGCGAGCCCAGTCTATGTCATATGCAACCAAGATGCTGGCAACCAATACCGCACATTTCGGCGTCATAGTATTATCTGTAAATATGGGCCAAATTTGTGACCTCACCATAGCTCACCAAAATTTACCGATGAAGCAGAGAGATGCCTTCACTAAGAGCATCGACGATGTAGATACCCACTTAGGGTCCTAGCTCTACTCAGCGATTTGGTCGGCAACGTATCTCATCAAAGAGGCCTTGCGAGCTGGATCTCTGACTAGGACCTTGTCTCGAGTATACCCTAATCTGTAGTCAAACTCAGATGTGGTCCTGGTATTCAGGACCAAGTATCTTGCAGCAGATGGTAGACTCTATGATGTCAACCTGTACACCCCTCACCCTCGTGTGTGTCAACTAGGGTTAAGTGAGGGGCCTTTTACGCTTATGGAGAGACTCTAGAATAGTGGCAGTGTAGGATGCAAAGAACTCATGAAACATAGGAGGGGAGTACTTCCCCAAACGGTGCTGCAGCCACTAGAGCATGTATCGGGCAATGTTGTCCTTGAGGCCAGGGACACTATCTAGCCCTGAATTAATGATCTATGTCTCCTCAAATATGGAGCGGGCTGGTCAACCATTCTCATCCTTCTGCATATCATTTGTGTAGATCCGCCGCATTGCCCCATACAGGCCACTGGTTGGATAAGGGATCTGGAGGTGAGGGTGGTGCTCAAGGTGCTGAAGAAGATGACTTAGAACCTTACTCTCCATATCCAGACTCAGACCCCCCTTCAGAGGGTGTCATCTGTATTGAGCTACTCTCCCTATCCAGACTCAGACCTCCCTTCAGAGGGTGTCATCTGTATTGAGCTACTCTCCCTATTTCCTCCCTAATAAGACTAGGTAAAGAGGACCATGATGGCTTCAGTTTGGGGCTTCCCTGACTGTCTAGAAGCAACCCGTGTCTACGATCGATCGGTGCTTGCATCCCATTGAACACAAACCTCCTCTAAATATCCATTGGCCTTGGAACTGCCCTAGGCCTCCGAGGCTCATCTTGTAACCTCCACTGCAATTCCTATATCTCATTCTTCCTTGCTTTTGGGACCATAGTTTTCGAAATACACACATTCAACAATATGATTAGCATAGAAGTATGTGAACAAAAACCAAGAAAACATCAAAATTGGTGATAGATGAGTATACAAATGCTCATATACGGGTCGTAGTGAAAACTATGATCGTAAAAGGCCCTCATAGATGGGAAGGTGCTGGCAACTTAGTTACTGGAACTGCATCAAGGTGACCAGGTACGACTCGTAAAATATTATATGAGTCATAGACTATGTCATAGAAGTGGTTCCAGACTTAAATTTCTGCAGGCACGGCCCTACGAGATCTATCTACCAGCCGTAGAATAAAATACGGCTCATAGAAGGTCTCATCTGATAGGGTCTAAGAAACTCCAGGCTATTGAATCTTCACATGAGGGGCAACTACGGCTTGTGGAATATTCCACAGGCCGCAGAAGACCCTCATAGTGTGAAATTTCCAGTAACTAGGTTTTCTAAGCCTATCAAACATGTCCAAAAATGACATCATCATACCACACTTATTTAAATCAACACTGAAGCAAGAATCGTATGCACCCATATGATCCCAACAAATTTTCCAATACCCCACATGCAACAATAATACACTATCCCATCAATTTCCATTTTACATGTTCACACCCCAAATGGACACCTGTTTGAAAGTTAGAAATTATATACACATGCAATCACATGTCATTTTTCGGGTGATAATTCCTGTGTAACTACAACCACATGTGATTATATGATTTTCAACATTCAATCATGACACGGCTACTTACACATTTCGATATTTATATTACTCAAAATAATGACAACAACTCAATCAAGGTTAAACACATATCACATACAAAGGCAACAACTAATTTGAACACATCAAGTTTGGAATACCATACCCATCAATAATTCTATCCTAATGATATTAATTTCAGTAATACAGGGGATTAGAGCCAAAAACTTATCAAAACTAGATCACAAAGATGAAAAATTGAAAGAGGAATCTTAGAGGGAGAAACCTTAGGCTACCGTAAAACTAGCCAGAAAAGTTTGGCAGTGGTCGGACGGTGATCAAAGTGGTAGGATAGGATAAGGGGTTGGGTGTTTTTGGGAAATCCTTTTAGAATAAAAGTCATAAATTATTTTACCCCTCTTTAATACGTTTAGTGGGTCGGGTGAAAATTGTGCCCAGGCTTTATAAAACCCAAATTACAGGCCATAGAGTTTCCTACGGTCCGTAGAACTTGGTCTCATAGAGTACCAAAGTCCTAATCTAGGATATTGGCTTCACGGACCCATCTAGGGCCGTACATAGACATAGGACTCATAGAGTGGGTAATGGAAGCCCCCAATACTTGGACAAGTTTAGAGAACTTACCTAGGGTCCACGAGCCCCATTCATGACCTGTATTTTACTTATAGGCCGTAAAGTTTTCTCGTGGACTAGAGTGCACATTATTTTTGCTCACTAGAAGTGTTTTATGAGTCAGCGTTTGAGTCATGGTGTGAACCATGACCTGTAGAACTAGTTATCAAAACACTTCTTGTAGCTTATTCAGCCCAAGAGGTCTAACTTGGTCTTGTACCTGCATACAAAACACACTGTTATCCTATATTCCATAAGTCCAGAGTCAAAAAATTACTATCAAAATACTAAAATTAAACTACCTACAAGTCCAGAAAGCTAAAAATAAAACAACACTATTACTATTATATCAAATATCTTGAGCTCCCTCCCAAGTAACACTTGATTCATTATCGCAGCACAACTTGGACAACTTGGTTACTTAGACTTCACCAAATGCCCAAACTTCCATCTTCAAGTCATTAGGCCTCTTCATCAATTGACAAATATTGAAAAAACTTCTTCATCATTCGACTGAAACTTGAGTTGGTCGGATTCTATATCCATTCGTGCTCATGCAGTAGCTAGGAAAGTTCTTTAAAAAATGATTGAGATTTTGAAGTAGACTTTGCAATCAAGGATCACAAAGTCTGCGGGGAATATGAACTTCTCTACTTTCACAAGGACGTCATATAGTATCCCTACAGGCTTCTTCACTATTCGGTCAACTATCAACAATTGCATGCTTATAGGAGTAGGGGCTCCCAATCCTAACTCTTGAAGATCTCAAGGAGCATTAGATTTATGCTGGAACCTAGATCTCATAATGCCCTTGCGAACTCAATATCTCCGATGGTGCAGGGTATGGCGAATGCTCTGGGATCTTCTCATTTCTGCCCCAAGGACCTTGTAGCTATCACACTACAATGTTATAACTCCTGGGGGAGCTCCTGTCTTATAGTCCACTTCTTTGAGACCAAGTCCTTCATGAACTTTTCATACCTAGGCAGTTTCTCTAATGCTTGAATGAGAGTGATGTTGATGGAAAGTTGTTTCAGTTCGGAGAGGAAGTGCTGGAATTTACATTTCCCTTCTTTCTTTTTGTTTCTCTAAGGGAAATGAGGGGGCTATCTAGGAATGGGTTTCAATTTTTGTGGTGTTTCCGCTGCATCACTCACCCCATCCTTGGCATGAACATCTCCAAGCTCTACATCTTCGCTCACAACTATCTCTTCATGAACATCATCATCATGAATCGACATTAGAGGATCAATGGTTTGTTTGCCACCAAGAGTAGTGACCACCACACACTACCCCTCATTCTGAGGATTTTGAACTATATTTCTGACATGTACCTTTTGGCGTTGGTTCAATTGAATCAACATCTAACCAAACTGTTTATCCAGCTACTTGATAACAACATACTGAGACTCAATTTATTGATTAATACTGGAGATGTCAGATTTCATCTTTTTCAGGGTCTCAACGTGAGCGTCAACCTTCTTCAACTATCGATCAAATATCTTCTCAACTCTAGAGCTACTGCACCTGAATCTTGATTATGTGGTGGCATATACAAAATATTCTTGTAATCATCTTTGTGTCCCCAATCAACATCTCTGTCATAGACCCTATTCCTATCATGGTAGCCTCCTAGACCCTGAAAATGCCATCCCTATTATAGTTCCAACCTTAGTTTCCCTGACCTTAGCACTAGTAGTCCTGATTGGACCCTTAGACGTTGATCTGGAAACCTGTCATCTGATTAGTGATGAAGCAAGCTTCCTCCTCACAGTAAGGCTCCTTATACATGGGTGCTCGTGAGGGCTTATGAGCTACTACATTCACACATTTGTGGTCCTGTTCATCAACAACACCATATTGGTACTAATTTGAGCAAGCATTTGCACCATGTCTTTATTTATCTTTTCTTGCACTGAATTAGTACTAATCGTGAATGAGCTCTTTGTTGTCAACTTTTCTCTCATCCCCTATGCACGATTTTTCTTGACCACTTTCTCTAACCTTTTAGAAATTATTGGAAATGGATGACATAGAAATGAGCATCACATGATAGTGTCAACAACAACTTGTCTATTCTCTCCTTGGGCTCGAAAAAGATCTCCACTAAGGTGTCATTCATGATCTTGTGGTCAGGGACACTCCTCAGACACTTTGTAAACCTCTCCTTTGTAGTGCTGAGTGAATTACTAGGAAGTTGGTCAAAGTTGTTGATCTGGTCCTTTAACTTCAATTTCTTCGACCTTGAAACGATCCTCTCAAAAAAGGACTTCTGTAGTTTAGCCCAGCTGGTGATCAAACTCTACGGGAGCTTGAATAATTGTAGCATTGTATCACCTGTTAGAGACAATGGGAAGACATGGAGCTCAGCGACATCCATAGAAAAATTCTGGCTTCTATCATACTATTACAAATGAAAATAATATTGTGTTGATCGTTATGACCATCCTCTAATAGTAGGCCCACGAACAACCCACAATTCTTTCAATATTTGGAGTACCCACTCAAAACAACAAACTTTGTGTCATCCGGTAGTAAAGGTAACACAATAGCTTCTCAGTGACATCCATTGCCATAGGGTCAAGCTGTATTGATTCCATGTGTAAGCTACGGCTTGAAGATCCTGTGATTGTGGGTCAACATCCTCAAGTGAAGGTGGGTTATTATCGTTCTCATTGTTCTAGTTCAATGACGCATTTACTGCATCAGTTGCAGCACTGTTCGTGTTGTTTTAGACATTAGTGTCAAAGAATTCAAGGGTATTCCTCGACATTGAGTGTTGTGCATACACTACATCTGCATGCTGAAACATAACAAAAATAAGAAAAATGTAAAATGAGGGAAATAAGGATCAATTCCTAAATAACTCAAATTAAACCACTCTAGCAATATTCCTCAAGAACGGCGCCAAAATCATGATGTCGCCTAAGCTACACCTCCATTTTGAAAGTTTAAGAGATCATTGTCAAGATATATAACCTAAACAAGGTTAAGGTTGAACCCACAAGAAATATGGTAGACTTAGAGTAATTTCAAGCAATTCGGGATAGTTAACCTACTTCTCTCCCGAAATGGGGAGTTTATAATTTGCACAAAGTAAATCTAAACTAGAACAAGTGTTATGAAATCAATAAGAAGAGTAACTGGGGTATTGTGTTCCCATGATTCCCTAACTTAGCATTACCAGATAATCATAACGTTTTATAGTGTGTTGCATGGAGAATGGTAAGTTAAGTTTACCAAATCCTTTGATCCGTGAGGAGAGGTAAATTTTACTATGTGATTTGATCCATCCCCACAATGTGACATTATTAATCTTTACCTATTATCCCAGTATAACCTCCCTTTGATCTAGTTTGGTTGATTAGATAAGAAACAATCAATCGAATCTTGTTAATTAAACTCTTTCCCCATTCATTACTTCCTTGATCTAGTCAGTGACAACTAGGCAAGTTCTAACATTTGCCACCATTAAAAAGCAATCAAAACAAAGAGAGTTAATTAATACATGCATGAATACTTTCCAAGAATTACAAATTATTTGATTTTACCTTGTTAGTTCTTCATGATTCCTACAACCTAAGTTTTGGATTTAGCTATGCATAATCATTGTAGATGTAAGAACCATGATATAAAATAACATAATTGAGAACTTACAAAGATGAATTTAAGAACAAGAAATTCCAAACTCTTCACAAGAAATCACAAAGTAATAATTAAAATCACAAAATTATGCTCCAAGTGTTTCTAAGCACTTCTCTCAAGGTTTATGGTCGTTCTCCTTTGTTCTATACAGAAAATAACCTAAGAAATCTATTTATAGTACTTAAAATACAAGTCCAAAATAAAATAAAAACTGGATTCAACAGGTAATATGAGTAGGGTTATGGGTCGTACTAGGTTTTGCAGCCCGTAGCTGGGCTTCGTGAACTTCATTCTACAAATCTTGGTACAACTTCTATCGGACCTTTCTATGGGTCGTATTCAGACTTACGCCTCGTATAGGGTTTTATTTGGTGACTTTTTAGAAACTTCGAACTTCTAATCCTTAGGGTATGGAACCTCATCTACAACTCATACATCATTCTATGGCTCATTTGACACTTTGTAGATTCAACTTCAAAAAATTATCAATTCATTGGATCTCAATTAAACGAACCCACTCTACTGCTTGTGGAAATATCCACAACCCATAATGTGTGTTCTAGATGAGCAAAAACTGCAACAATTGCATATTTAGCCTAAAATCTTGCCAAATTCTATAATCCTAAAAAAACAAACATAAAAACACATCAAACCCACTAACACCACTTTGAGAACACATAAAAGCGTCAAAAATGTTGTATTATGACTACACATCATATAAATTACTGGCAACTTTACAAAGTCACTATCAAGAACAAGTATCCACTCCCAAGGATAGATGAATTGTTTGATCAACTGTAAGGGGATACACACTTCTCCAAGTTGACTTGAGATCAGGGTATCACCAAGTGAGGGTGAGGGAGAATGACATTCCTAACACGATATCTCAGACTAGGTACAGTAACTTTGAGTTTGTAGTAATATCATTTGGCTTCACTTGCACCCCGACTATATTTATGGACCTCATGAATAGGGCGTTCAAGCACTATATTAACATGTTTGTAGTGTTGTTCATTGATGACATTTTAACCTATTCCCATAGAGAGGAAGAACATATAGGGCATTCGAGGGGGGTATTGCAAACCCTAAGGGTGCAAAAGCTGTATGCAAAGTTGACAAGTGTGATATTTGGCTCGATGATGTTGCTTCCTTGGGCATGTGGCATCACATAGTGGTACCAAAGTTGACCCTCAGAAGACTGAAACAGTGAAAAACCGGCCAAGGACATTGGATCCTACTGAGATAAGGAGTTTCTTGGGACTAGCTGGGTATTATAACAGGTTTGTGCAAGATTTTCTCTTCAATTTTGTTCCCGCTCACCGAGTTGACTCAAAAGAATGCCAAGTTTGTATGGATGGATGAGTTTGAGAAAATTTTCCAAACGTTGAAGGATTGACTAACTTCAGCCCCAATATTGTCCTTCCTAAAAGGACATGGTAGGTTTATCGTCTGTTGTGATGCATCAAGGATTGATTGGGGTGTGTGTTAATTAAAAATGGTTAGGTGATTGCTTTATGCCTCTAGACAATTGAAAGTGCATGAGAAGATTTGGTGATATTACTTTTATGGGGTTCATGTGGATGTCTTCAATGACCACAAGAGCCTCCAACATGTATTCAATCAAAAGGATCTCAAATTAAGGCAACGAAGGTTGTTTGAGCTACTCAAAGACTATGACATGAGTGTGAAGTATCACCCAAGAAAGGCCAATGTGGTAACCAACACCCTTAGTACAGTTTCCATGGGTAGTATGTCTCACATTGAAGATGATAGGAAAAGGGAGCTGGCCAATGAAGTGCATAGGTTGGCTAGATTGGGGGTAAGGTTAAATGAAACCAGAAATGGTGGGGCAATGGTGATTCATGGCTCCAAATCTTTTTTCATTGAGGAGGTTAAGTCTAAGCAAGACATTGACCCTGCCTTAGTTAATTTGAAACTTTTAGTAAAAGAAGGAAATTTAGAAGTTTTATCACAAGGGGGAGATAGGGTACTTCAATATCAAGGAAGGTTGTGTGTACCAAATGATAATGAGTTGAGAAAGTAGATAATGCAAGAAGCTCAAAACTCTTCATATTCCATTCATCCTGATACTACAAAGATGTATGGAGACTTGATGGGGATCTATTTGTAGAATGGGATAAGGAAGGACATTTCCCAATTTGTGTCCAAGTGTGCTAATTGCCATCAAGTTAAGGTTTAGCCCCAATGGCCGAGTGGCCTATCCCAAGACATCGACATTCCTACTTGGAAGTGGGAAAAATCAATGTGGACTTCGAAGTGGGGTTGCCAAAGACTAAAAAACATTTTGACTCCATATGGGTGATAGAGGATCGCATCATGAAGTAGGCTCACTTCTCACTGGTCAAGGAGTACATTTAGTGCCGAAGATTATGCTCATTTGTATATCTGAGAATCGGTGAAGTTGCATGGGATTCCATTGTCTATCATAGTGGATCGTGGTGTCCAATTCACCTGTTATTTTTGGAGATCTTTCCAAAAGGGGCTTGATACTACAGTGAAGTTGAGTACCAATTTTCATTCCCGAACTGATGGACTTTGGAAGATTTATTTAGAGCTTGTGTATTGGAGTTTAAGGGAAGTTAAAATGAGCACTTACCACTTATCGAGTTTGCCTACAATAATAGTTATTATGTGAGCATTGACATGGCACCATTTGAGGCGTTGTACGGTAGATAGTATAGATTGCCCATCGGGTGGTTGGAAGTCGATGAGGTGCTATTTTTAGGACCGAACACAATCATGAATGCTATGGAGAAAACTATAAGCCTAAGGGAAAAGTTGCAAAAACTCTAACACGACAAAAGTCCTACTCCAATATGAGAAGAAGGGATCTTGAGTTTCAAGTTGGTGGTTGGTTCTACTTGAAGGTGTCTCCTATGAAAGATGTAATCCATTTTGGTAAAATGAGGAAATCGAGCCCTAGGTATGTAGGGCCTTACAAGGTGGTGCAAAGAGTGGGACAGGTGGCGTATGAGGTTAATCTACCTGGTGAGATACATTTTATCCATCTAGTTTTTCATATGTCAACATTGAGGAAGTTCTTAGGTGATCCAAACTCCATAATTCCTCTCCATGATGTGAACATTGAAGAGAATTTGAGTTATGAAGAGGTACCAGTTGAGATTCTATACTGGCAAGTGAAGGGGCTAAGGAACAAGGAAGTTGAATCCGTCAAAGTGCTTTGGAGAAATCAATAAGTTGAGGGTGTTCTCAAAGCGATGTTAGTAGGTTTGATGTGTTTTTGTGTTGGTTTTTCAAGATTTTAGGAATCTGGGTGATTTTGGGAAAAGTTCTATAGATTTTAAGTTTTATAGTATGTACAGAGCTTTCTACGGCCCATGGTTTATTCCACGAGCCGTAGGATGAGCTCGTGGGTTAGATCTAGTGAAAGGCCAATTTTTAGATGTTAAAGGTACGAGTTGTTAGACGAGCTAGAATCATTTACGACTCGTATGTTTGTTTGTATGCTGAAGATTAGAAAATATGCGATGTGTTGAACTGTTATCAGACGAGGGATCCTATGAGTCATAAGTCAGATGAAGGGTCGCGGTTAAGATCATTCCTGGAGGATCAAAATTTTGAAGATTTGCTAAAAAGTCAGTAGATGAAACCCCTTACGGGCCTTATGTCAGAAGACGGCCTATAGGAGGAGTTCGTAGGTTGAAGAAAGGTTTTGCTCAGTGCAGGCTATGGAGCTCAAGTATAGGTAATAATTCCATATACGACCTGTAACTCTGTCCATTAGAGTTGTTGATTCTAGTTTTTATATTTCATTTTGGATTTGGTTTTTACTTATTATAAGTTGGTTCTTTTAGGTTTTTTTAGAAGAGGGCGAACCAGAGAGCAGTGAGAACATTAAGACTTTTTTACTTGTGATTATTTTTTACATTACATTGGGTTTATTACATTGTGATTTCTTGTGGAGATGTCTGATTTATTGTTCTTCAATTCATCAATGTAAGTCTTTAATTATGCTATTCAATACCATGATTCATTCATCTACAATGATCATGCATAGCTAAATGTAAAACTAGGGTTGTGGGAACCATGAAGAATTAACAAAGTAAAAATTGAATAATCCGTAATCCTAGAAAAGTGTGTATGCATGCATTAATTATCTCTTCATTTAGAATGCTTTTTAATGGTGGCCAACGTTAGAACTCACCTAATTCTTACTTTCTGCATCAAGAGGGTAATTAATGTGATAAAGGATAATTAAAAAGATTCGATGTGATCCCTCTGGTCTAATGAACCTAACCGGATCAAGGGATGGTTGTATTGGAATAAAAGGTAAGGGCTGGTACTGTAAAATTGTGGGGATAGATCGAATCATATAATTAAATTTTCTCTCTCCTGGATCAAAGGTTTAGGTAAACACTTACCAGTTCTGCATTCTACACACTAGAAAAGGTTACGATTATCTGGCTTGACACGACCTAGGGTTTTACTCGTTGTTGTTTTCTATTCTAGACATTGTAGTAGATATAATCAAACAGTGTTATATCTTTCATTTGAGATAGTTGTATCTACTTGTTCGCACTACTTTAGATGTTCTTGTACTAATGACTCCAGCTTTAGGATTTCTTGTTACATTTGTGGATTCTTTTGCTTTACATTATCTTCATTTGTTGTGATCCGAGTTTGGTTCGTGACAAGTTCGGCATTAGAGCTCTAGGTTCATTGGGCTCATGAGTCAAGAGCAGGGTGTCTAGTAGAGTCTCGAAAATTGTTATGTTGATGTCTATACCTATCTTTGGGAGGCTACGGGGCACTAGATACGAAGAATCTCAGTTTTGATTCTCTTCATGTGTTTCTTCATATTAATCGATTTGAAAGTGTCTAATCTACCCCTTCTGTGCATATGTCGCTTACCAAATCCTGATAGTCTATGAGAGAGCCTAAGTCAGTTGAAGTGGATCCGTCTCGTGGTCAAGGCAGGGCTTGTGATTGGGGTGGAGGACATGCTAGAGGGGCAGTTCTACCCAGAGGACAGAGTACATCAGATTCTTGAGAGCCTGAATTTGAGACAGAGAAGCCTGCGGACTATGTCTCTCCATCTCCGGTCCCTGAAGTTATGCCCTTAGTTTAGGATTTACTATTGTGGGTATTGGCTAGATAGGTAGGAGCTCCTCCGGCTCAAATTACTAATGATGCTTTTGCTCCAACAGCATTGGTCGGCTCTTCTATAGCCCCAACCGATCCAGTTATGATTTGTGTTGGTCCTTCCCCTGTCCCAATGAATTCTCCTATGACTTCTATAATTCCGCCACAGACATCTCTATTGAGTGCTGGTTCATGGCTTTAGGGATTATCTATTGCTCTATCTATTGCACTGCCCAGATTTTTGATGCCCAATCCTTTACTAGTCCTGTTATTTCCACCACTAAGCAGAACAGTTTTGAACGGTTTGTGCAATTGGCTCCCCCGAGATTTGATGGCACCCCTGGTAGTAGAGCTTATAATTTCTTATCAGAATGTTAGAATTGATTATGTAATTTGGCCATCCTCGAGTCACACGGAGATCTTATACCTCTTACCAATTCACTAGCCTAGCTAAGGGGTAGTGGAGATCAATATTGGCTCGTAGACCAATGAGAACTCTAGTTATGACCTAGAAGCAATTCACAGAGGTATTCCTAAAGAGGTTCATGCCATACAGCCTTTGAAACACCCAGCGAGATATGTTTTATAGACTTCAGTGGGGTTCCAAGTCAGTATTAGACTACAAGGACCAGTTTCATGCATTTTCAAGATACGCCTTGTCCAGTATCCCTACAGAGTTTGAGAGGATTCGATGCCTCGCCAACGTATTGGCAGGGTATCTTTAGGAGGCCACGGTTTTCCTCGATTTTATCCGGGGGCATATTTCAGAGTGTGGTGGATCAGGGTTGCACGATAGAGCACATCAGATATGATAGATAGGGTGGCGGGAAGAGATTCTATCAGCAAGGCTAGTTTAGTAGACCTCACCACGAGATGGAGAGTTGTAGAGGCAGGGCTATCAGGATCAGGCAGTCCATGCAACCATCCCCATATCTGATAGTGGTGACAGGTCTAGGCCTACTCAGACAAGTCGTGATAGCTCTTCTAGTGTAGCCAGGCATGGTGGCTTTTCAAGACAACCATCTCAGTGGCAAGAGCGCAAAGCTTGTTATGTTTGTGATGAGGTTGGGCATGTGGCCAAACGTTGTCCTTATCATGCATCTCTCGCCTAGGCTTCAGGATCTTAGGTAGTTTGTCTAACCTCGGGATCTGTGGCTACACACAACACTCAGGGTGTCAGGGATGGTACTAGAAGAGGTCAAGATATTATGGGAGATGGAGCCCATGGAGGCCCACATGCAGATATTATAGGTATGGTTCCAGTGTGCCACCATTCTACAACAGTTTTATTTGATCTAGACTTTATTTATTCTTATGTGTTAGCATATTTTTCTTCAGAGTCTTTCTATTATGTGTGACCCTCTTGGCGAGCCTATTTGTGCTTCCACCCTGATAGGTGAATTATTAGTGGTGAATCAGGGGTATTGGGGCTATGTTATGACTTTTATGAGGGGAGATACTATTGTTGACTTGTTATTACTTGATGATTTGACATCGATCTGATATTGGGCATGGATTGGTTAATCATTCTATTCCTATTTTTCCCGAGGAGACAGTGCAATTTAAGGTATATTGCGGTGCTTCTAGAATGAGTTTGGGTGGTGTACTGATGCAGTGGGGGAAAGTGATAGCTTATGCTTCTAAACAACTGAAGGAGCATGAGAGAAACAACCCTACCCATGATTTGATGTTGGCTGTGGAAGTGTTTGTGTTGGAAGTTGTGGCAACATTATCACTATAGGGTTCATAGTAAGATCTTCACCGATCACCGGAGTCTCAAATACATCTTTTCTCAACCTGATTTGAACATAAGATAGTGTGGGCCATTGGAGCTGCTAAAGGACTATGATATCTCTATTCTTTATCACCCGGTGCAAAGTGTATCAATCATCTGTGACAAGGGAAATTAAGTGAAATTTCACTCAGAAAATTGTATTGTTACCAACTTGGTTTCACAAGAAGTAACTCTTTGGCAGAAAAGGTAAAGAACATGTATGTGGCTGATCTAGATTCTATAGAGGATGATGACCTTACATGTATTAGTACTCAAAGTGAGAATGAAAAACTTTGGCACAAAAGACTTGGTCATATAAGATCCTCATTGCTTAACAAATTTGTTGCAAGGGACCTGGTTTGTGGGCTACCAAAAGTGAATTTTGCAGAAGATAAAGTTTGTGAAGCATGTGTCAAAGAAAAACATACTAGATCCTCATTCAAGTAGAAGAAGAAGGTCAGTACTACCAAACCACTGGAATTGATTCATATGGATCCATGTGGGACAATAAAGATTCAAAGCATAGGAGGAAAGAAGTATATTTTGATGGTCATAGATGATTATTTAATGTTTACTTGGACCATATTCTTGAGGTTTAAAGATGAAGCCGATGATGTATTTGTGATCTTTTCTGAGATGATACAAAAGAAGTTGAACTATAAAATAGAAGGGATCGGGTCTAACAATGGAACTCAGTTTGAAAATGCAAAGATGGACATCTTCTATGCAGGAAATGGAATCTATCACAATTTCTCAACTCCTTCGCAAAATGGTGTGGTAGAAAAGAAGAACAGAACCTTGGTTTATATTGCCTAAACAATGTTGATAGATTTTTTACTTTCCAAGAAATTTCATTCTAAAGTATGAATATTGCATGTTATGTGACAAATAGATGCTTGATCAGATCTAGATTCAATGAATCAGCTAATGAGATGTTGAACAACAGGAAGCTTAAAGGGAGTTACTTGAGAGCTTTTGGTTGCAAATGTTTTGTTCTTAACAGCGACAAGAAAGACTTGGGAAAGTTTGATACAAGAAGTGATGAAGGTGCATTTGGTGGTTACTAAATTCCGGTAAGACTTATAGAGTCTTCAACAAAAGGACACAGTGCATTGAAGAAAGTGTGCATGTAATCTTTGATAAGTTCGATGAACTTGGAAAATTGAAAGATCAATATGAAGCTCAATTTGAAGAACTGCTGCAGTTCCATGGGGATGATATCAATGCTGATCAAAACTGTGGAGGCAACTTAAAGCAGACTAATTTTGATTTTGATGTTTTAGGTAATGTAGGTGTTCTAGATGGGGGGGACTTGGTCATAAACAAATTATTGATGATAAACAAGGCACTGCTGAATAGCCTGATAATGCAGATGATGGAGAAGTGAGTAATGAAAACGAGGAAGAAAGTCAGGCTCCTAAAATGTCCTCATAGAGACTTAGATATGCTCATTCCTTTGGAATTGTCATCTCGCCTTTGGATTCTTAAACTTAAGCCAGATCTAAGATGAGGAACATGGCCACAATCTCAGCCTTTGTCTCTTCTATTGAGCCTAAAAGTATGAAGGATGCCCTAAAAGATATTGAGCAAGAAGAGTTGCATCAATGTGAAAGAAGTAAGGTGTTGCACCTGCTCCCTAAGCCACCTGATAGAATAATATTTAGAACTAGGTGGGTCTTCAAGAACAAGTTGGATTAACATGAAGCTATTGTTCGAAACAAATGGAGGTAGGCGGTTAAAGGCTACAATTAGGAATAAGGCATTGATTATGAGAAGACATTTCTCCTATTGTAGGAATGGAAACCATCAGAATTCTTAGCTGCCCTCGATAGTGGAGGACACTATCTCCCCTTTGAGAAAATACTTTTATTTTCTTATCTACTACAATATTTCTTCAACTCCACTAATATCGAGTCTAATTCTTTCTTGGCCTTAAAATCTGCTATCAAAGATGACTCAGAACCATTTTTCACAAAAATTCCACCTTTATTGAAACAACTCAACATTACCCCCAAAGGGACAAAGTGGAATACATCATTCACTAACTCTTTCTTCCCATCTTCAAGATGAACTACATTACAAATAGTTACCCGACTAAGTGCATCGACTAGTACATTAGCCTTACCCGAATGATACATCATGATCATGTTGTAATATTTTAGAATCTCTCGCCATCTTCTTTTCCTGAGGTTAAGGTCCTTTTGACTAACCACGTATTGTAGGCTCTTGTGGTTGATAGACACATCCGCATGCACCCCATGGAGACATTGGCACTAAATTTTCAATGCAAAGATAATTGTTGCAAGTTCAAGATATGGGTTAGGTAGTTCCATTCATGCACCTTTAATTGCCTTGAGACATAGTCTATGTCTTTTTCCATATTACATCAGCACATATTCCAATTCAACCCATGATGCATCACATCAGACAACAAACCTTTCAGTACTTTTAGGCAAGGTCAAAATTGAAGCTGAAGTTGGTCAATCTTTCGAGGTTTGAAAAATCTTCTCACACTCATCCGTCCAAATGAATTTTGACTTCTTTTGAGACAACTTTTTCAATGAAGGCGAAATAGAGGATAACCCTTCAACAAACCTTCAATGATACCTAGCTAGACCAAAAAAGCTCTTAATGTTCGAAGGAAACAGTGGTCTAGATCAATTCTTCACCACCCCCATCGTCTTAGAATCAACCCTAATTCACTCACCAGACACTACATGCCCGAGAAATGCCAGCTCGTCTAACCAGTTATCACTTTCTAAACTTCGCAGACAATTACTTTTCCCTCAAGGTTTGAAGCATTAGCCTTAAATGGTTTATGTGTTCTTATTACTCCGAGAATACACCAATACACCATCTATGAAGACCACTATAAAAGTATCAAGGTAGGACTATAATACCCTATTAATTAGGTCCATAAATATCATCGACACATTAGTTAAACCAAAGGATACTTTGTCCAAAATGTTGTCTTGGGAATATCATACTCCCTCACCCTTAGTTGATGGTAACTGAATCGAAGATCAATCTTGGAGAAGTCTTTAGCCCCTTGCACTTTGTCCAAAAAGTCATCTATCCTCGAAAGTGGATACTTGTTCTTTATGGTCACCTTATTCCATTATCGATAATCTATGCATATCCAAAGCAATTGATCCTTCTTCCCCATGAATAATACGGGAGCACCACATGAAGACCTACTTGGCCTAATGAATTCATTCTCCAGCATATCCTTCAATTGCTCCTTTAACTTTATCGAGGCCATGTGATATAGATGAATGGAGATTAGATAGGTATTGAGGAGGAGATATATGCCAAAATCTATTTCCTTTCTAGGAGGAACACAAGGCAAATCATCAGCAAAGACATTAGGGAACTCATTGATGATAGGAAGTGACTCAAGAGAGAACCTCAAAAGTAACATCCTTAAATCTCACTAAGTGATAGTCATACCCTTTGGAGATTATCTTATGGGCTTTAAGTTAGGAAATAATCGGACCTTTACATATTGAGTTGCTTCCTACTCAAGAATGGGCTCATTAGGAAATTGGAATTTGATCCTACGAGTCCTACGATATATCGAGGCATAGGAGGAACGTAACCAATCCATCCCAAGAATGACATCGAAATAGACCATGGGAAGTTCAATAAGATCAAAAAAAATAACTTTATGCAACATAGACGTAGGATAATTTCTATAGACCCTTCTAGCAACAATCGACTCACCCATGGGGTAACGACCCACAAAGGGTTCAAGTAAAACTTTAGGATATACAATAAACCTATTCGCAAGCAAGAGATTAACAAAAGAAAAATTAGCACCTAGATCTAATAATGCACACATATCAAAATTGAAAAACTTTCAACATACGGGTGATGAGATCCAGAATCCCTTCCACCTCTTACCATGCATGTTAGGCATAGAACTGATTGGTGCATTAAGAACACCCTTGAACTTGCCCACCTTTCCCTCCTTTTCCTTAGGTCATAGAACCACCACCGCTCCTACAATCCTTAGCTTGGTAACTAGGCTTACCACACTTGAAGCTTGTATTGGACCTGGCTAAGAATTCCTATTTATGGAGCCTTCCACACTTCTTGCAACTTGGAAAAGCTTGGGCACCGAACTTCCTTGTGCCTTGGGGTTAGGCCCCTTATTCTTGTTGCACCCTAGAGAAGGAAAACTGATTGGACTTTGACTCACTTGATTTTAACTCCCATAGAACTTTCCATGTCCACCGCTTTTGTCCCTCTGGTGGAGAATCCACCGCCCTCAATCCAATCCCTCTAGGATTCCCTAGCATGCTCCCTCAACTTCTCATCTTCGATTTGTTCCGCACGGGTCATGCGTCAAGAGATGTCCATTTGCTTCACTAGCATGACGGTCTTACACTCCGTAGA
This sequence comes from Solanum rostratum, assembly GCA_029948455.1. Lineage (NCBI taxonomy): Eukaryota > Viridiplantae > Streptophyta > Magnoliopsida > Solanales > Solanaceae > Solanum > Solanum rostratum. Next base: position 25,225,102 of record CM057055.1, read on the forward strand.
ACCCAAGTTTGACACACCAAAGATGAACTTGCTCATCCTTGCCCTTGGGTTGACAACCATGAAAGGTGAATACTTTGACAATCTAGTGAACTTGAGAGAATACTCCCTCATACTCATGTTGCCTTGGCAGAGGTTAATGAACTCTTGAACCTTGGCCTCCCTCAACTCCAATGGAAAGAATCAATCTAGGTTGGCCCCCTTAAGCACTTCCCAAGTAATTGGTCCTGCTTCGTCACCTCTTTCTCCAGCCTATTGGTCATATCATACTTTGGTGGTGCTCTTAAGTTGGTAGACCACAAGTTTGGCCTTTTCATATAGAGATATACCCATGATTGCTACAATTCTATAAGCCTCATCAATAAACTCCACCGGGTCTTCATCCACTTTGTTTCCATGGAACTTAGGTGGATTCATCATCATAATGTCTAGAATTCTAGTAGCAAGAGTAGAAGCTTGAGAAGGAAGAACAATGTCTCGATTGACTTGGTTTCCATAGCTTGACCCACCAAGGTGAAAGCAGCGTGAAATTCTACATGCAAAACCCCATCTTCTTGTGAGACTTGAGGCAAGTGGTCCTCATTCAAGTTTCTTGCTGAAGGTACTCTTCATGGTGGCATCATCTAGAAAATCACAAAGAACAATTCATTAGATAAGGAAAATCATAGGGTAACTGTAATGACCCAACCTAGGGCCTAGTCTTCACACGGAGAATGAGACACCCATAGGCACCTCACTCGAGCCATCTTAACATATCAAGCATTCATAGGCAATAAACTCATACATCATAAGGAATAAAATGGGATAGGTTCTATGGGACATCAATGAAAATAAATGCAATATCTTAAAACACACATAACGTCCATAAACATACTAACTCGACCACGGATACACGAAAACTGATAAATGGTTGGTTTCAAACAAATAGAAAAAATTTAAAACATTAACAACATTGATAGTAATAGACTCCGAAAACCAACATTTATACGAAGTACAAACTACATATCAAGAAAGGAAATTGGTGGAGCCCCTAACTAAGGGCTCACCACAATAAAACTAGTCTTGAATGTTGAAAGAATTAGTCACGAGCTGGGGGAGGAGCACTTGTCCCTACATGGTCAAATCATGTAGAAAACATATGTGTTAGTACTTTTAGAATGTACTAAATATGTGTAATGCAATGGGAATATGAGATTGCACTGCCCTCATTCATCAGCAAAGACTTACGTGCATGGAACGCTAAAAGTAACATTAACATGAGCTTAAGAATGCACAAGGAATATCGATCAATATGAGCAAGAATAATGCATGAACGAAACATGTGTGATGGAACCAAAACATGGATCATAGACATTTATGAGAATTGACCATAACCGACATATAAGACCATGTGAGCTACTATATGGAATCTATCATAACCCCCTACATTGGCACGAGGAGACCACTTGCCGAGTGGAACTCCATCACTTAGCATGCATCTTCATATATCATAAATGGCCTATGTGGATCCACTAGCATAACCTACAAGGGCTCATATGGTGGCACATAGTTAATGGGGCAAAGGGTTGCTTCTAGAGTTCTATTATCCAACCCCACTTTGATGCCTCATTCGTTGCCAAGTCATCCCACGGAATCTTTAAAACACTTACTTAGTCAAATCATGAAACTTAGAATTATAAGTAAGAATCTCAAGAGTAGCTCGAAACTTAAGAATCCACCATGTGAGAATTTGTCCTTTCATCTTGGGGACCAAGATAAACATCACTTAGGGCATTGTCAACATACTTATATTTTAGACAATATAACTTTGAAACATTTGTTTTGTGCCCTACTTTTCATCATATAACATGTATGGATTAACTTTAAACCTTGTAGGCTTAATCATAAGTTGAAACACTCATAAATCATGTGAAAATATGCTTATTCAAAACATGTAAAATAGCCCGCACATCAACGTTCAAAGCATAAATTATTGGGGTCAACACCCTTAAAATTCATGAAAATACTTAGTAAATGATCACGTGATAACATTGAGGACATTTTGTAACATAAAACATCATGAAATCATCATTAGCATGCATGGTAGTATTTAAGGAACTTAAAAAAAAGGTAAAATCTTTAAGATACGATATTGTGGGTGAACAGAGACCCACAAATCAACTCATATACCTTGGGTAAGCCTATGATGAAGGAACTTGTTGTTACGGAAAGACCCCTTGAAAACCCTAGCCTCCTTAGCTTGTTCATGAAGTGGAAGAATAGCTTAGTAATATTGAAAGTGGAAGAATGAAGAAAAAGAATGGGAATCTAGGGCTTTAAAGTCTGAGTAGGGGCCCAAAGAGTTACAAAAATGACATAGTTTAAATTTAGGAATAGCAAATAGAACGAAATTGCCCTTCCACAAGACCTCAATTATGAGCCATGGATGGAACCACGAGCCTTGGTTCTCATCGTCCTATTCTTCTTTTCCAAACTTTAGAAACTAGTTACCAACCACGAAACCCCTATCCATGGGCTCTGCATCAATCCATGAGTCATGGATGGACTCGTGGATTCCTTCGTCACTTAAAAAAATCTTCATTTTTTTGGACGTCTATCTATGAAGGCTAGTTACGGGTTATGCATGGAGATATGAACCATACTATTAATCATGAATCACCTTCCAAAAATTTCAAATTTCTTTCATGTATGGAACTCACACCTACAACCCTTTCCATGAACCATAATCACTACTACGAGTCGTATGTGCCCTTCATAGACCATTTTACTCTTAAGAAAATTTTAACTTCCTGAGGGTCCCATCCACGAGCCTAGCCTACGGCTTGTTCTTGGAACCATGGACTGTGGACTTGGCTTTGTGGACTGACCCATTTGAATAGCTTTTCATAAAATGTTCAAAATGCATATTCAATATATGTCTTAGAATAGTACATAAACATAAAGGAGTGTATGCATCATGCAAAGACTAAAATGCAAGGAATTGGAGGTTTTAGGCAAGAATAAGTTAATAGCTTAGGCTTGAGTAGAGTGAAATAGCTATAAGTAACGCTTCATCATGTCCACTTCCACTTCTCATGTGGCACCTCAACTTGATGATTTCTCCAAAGCACTTTAACGGATGCAACTTCCTTGTTCCTTAGCTTTTTCACTTTCCGGTCTAAGATTTCAACTAATACTTCTTCACAACTCAAGTTCTATTCAATGTTCATATCTTCCAAAGGAACTAAGGAGTTTGTATCACCTATGAACTTCCTCAACATCAACACATGAAGACCGGATGAATCAAATTCATTTCCATAGGTAACTCCAACTCGTATTCCACTTTGACAACTCTCTTAACCACCTTATAAGGTCCTACATACCCAGGGCATAACTTTCTCTTGTTTCCAAACTGCATCACACCTTTCATGGGAGATACCTTCAAATAGACCCGATCACCAATTTGAAACTCAAGATCCCTCCTCTTTACGTCAGAGTAGGGCTTTTGCAACTTTGAGTCACTTGCAGCTTTTCCCTTAAAAGCCTCACCTTCTCCATCGCATACATGACTAAGTTCGGTCCCAGCAATGCAATCTCACAAACTTCAAACCACCCAATAGGAGATCTACACCATCTACCATACAACGCATCAAATGGTGCCATCTCGATGCTTGCACGGAAACTATTATTATAGGAAAATTAGATAATAGGAAAATACTTATCCCAACTCCACTTGAACTCCATCATATAAGCTCTTAGCATGTTTTCCAATGTTTGAATGGTTCTCTTGATTTGCCTATCGGTTTAGGGATGGAAGGTGGTACTAGATTTTACCTTAGTACCAAGACCCATTTTGGAATGATTTCCAAAAATGAGAGGTGAATTGAACACCATAATCTGATATAATGGATAATGGAAAACTATGCAACCTCACCAATTCCCAGATATACAAGTGAGCATAGTCTTCTTCACTAAATGTTGATTTGACTGGTAGGAAGTGAGCCGACTTTGTCATCCGATCCACTATAAATCATATGGAATCAAAGTACTTCTTGGTTTTAAGCGACCTCACTACAAATTCCATCCCACTTCCAAATAATAACGTCAATATCTTGGGCTAGGCCACTTGGTCTTTAATGTTTAACTTTGAACGTTGGCACACTCGAGCACAAATTTGACAATGTCTCTCTTCATTCCATTCCACAAATAGATCTCCCTCAAATTTCTATACATTTTTTAGAACCAAGATAAATAGAATAAGTAGAGGTTTGAGCTTCTTGTAATATCAACTTCTTCAACTCACTATTTTTTGTCACACACAATCTCCCTTTGTATCGGAGTACACCATCTCCCCTTTGGGAGAAAACTTCTATCTTTCCTTCTTTCACTAAGGCTTTTAATTCAACTAAGGCGGGATGAAGGTCTTGCTTGGACTTAACATCCTCAATCAACGAAGATTCTGACCCATGTAGCACAATCACCACCACTTTCGGATTCATTCAACTTTGCTCCCAACTTAGCCAACCTATGGACTTTCTTGGCCAACTCCCTTTTTCCATCATCTTCTATGTGTGACACACTACCCAGAGAGACTCTACTAAGGGCACCGACTACCACATTGGCTTTGCCCAGGTGGTACTTCACAACTCATGTCATAGCCTTTGAGGAGCTCTAATTACCTTTGTTGCCTTAAGTTGAGATCCTTTTGGGTGAAAACATGTTGAAGGCTCTTGTGATCGGTGAAGACATCTACATGAACCTCATACAAGTTGTAATGCCAAATTTTCAAAGCAAAAACCATGTCTATAGGCTCAAGATCATGAATGGGTTGGTTTTCTCATGCACCTTTAATTTCCTTGAAGCATATGCAATCACCTTACCATGTTGCATCAACCCACAACCCAGCCCAATCCTTGAAGCATCAAAATAGACAACCAATCCATCATTTCCCTCCCACAAGGTCAAGCTTGGAGCCGAAGTTAGTTGATCCTTCAGGGCTTAGAAACTTTTTACACACTTATCCTTCCACACAAATTTTGCTTTCTTTTAAGTCAGCTTGGTCAATGGGGATGAATCGGACGAGAAACCTTCCATAAAACTTCTGTAGTACCCGACTTGGCCTAAAAAACTCCTAATGTCTGTGGGATATGGCCTTGGACAATTTCTTACCACTTCAATCTTCTTAGGATCAACCTTGATACCATCACTTCGTACCATATGTCCAAGGAAGGAAACATCACTAATCCAAAACTCACACTTGTCAAATTTTGGAAAAAGTCTTTACTCTCTCAAAGTTTGTAACACCACCCTCAAGTGTTCCATATATTCTTCCTCACTCTGAGAGTAGATTAGGATATCATCAATGAACACCACTATGAACATGCCAATGTAGGGCTTGAACACCATATTCATAAGGTCCAAGAATATAGTCGATGCATTAGTGAGACCAAAAAACATCACTACAAATTCAAAGTGAGGATAACTAGTCTGGAAAGCCGTCCTAAAGAATCACTATCTCTCGCCCTTGGTTGATGGTACCCGGACCTCAAGTCAATCTTGGAGAAATGTGTCGCCCCTTGAAATTGGTCAAACTAGTAATCTATTCTTGGGAGTGGATATTTATTCTTAATAGTAACATTGTTGGGCTGCGGATAGTCTATGTGCATACAGAGTGGCCCGTCTTTTTTCCTCATAAACAAGAATGGAGCACTTCCATGAGGACTTACTAGGCCAAATGAAACCATTTTCCAACAAATTTTTCAATTTTTCTTTCAATTCTTTCATATCTATGGGACCCATTCTATATGGAGAAATTGAGATGGGTTGAGTGTTGTAGGAGAACTATATTGAAATCTATTTCCCTTTTGGCAGGAACATCTGATCACTCACCCGAAAAGACATGAGAAAACTCATTGACAATGGGAATCGACTTGAGAGAAGGAACCTTGGAAGTGACATCTTTGACCCTTACTAGATAATATATACATCCCTTTGAGATAATTTTCTGGGATTTTTGAAAGGAAACAAACCGACCTCTGCATGAAAAGTTTCTACTCCCCCCCCCCACTAAAGAATAGCCTCATTTGGGAATCGAAACTTGACTCTATGAGTCTTACAATCAATAAAGGCATAGGAAGCATGCAACCAATCCATCCCAAGTACAACATAAAAATCAGTCATGGAGAATTCTACTAAGTCACAAGGGATAATTTTATGCAAGATGGAAATGGGGAAATTTTATAAACTCCTTGTGCAACAATGGACTCTCCCACGGGGGTACATACTTCATAAGGCTCATGAAGAACTTTGGGCCATGCATGGAATCTATTTGCAAGAAAAAGGAGTTACAAATGACAAGTTTGCTCTAGGATCTAACAATTCATACGCATCAAAATTTTAAACTTTCAACATACTGGTAACAACGTCCAGAGCCTCTTCACTTCTTGTCGGCCATGATGAGCATAGAAATGGTCGGTCATTGGGGCACCTAGAACTTTCCCACCTTGGCCTTAGGGCCTTGCACCTCCACTGCTACAACCCTTTCCATGGTGTCTAGGCCTCCCACACTTGAAGTGTGCATTTGGACCAGTTGTGGATCCTTCCACACTTAGGGAAATTTGGGGTTTGAGATCCACACTTGGGGAAATTTGGGGTTTAAGGCTTTAGAGCTACCCCGTTGTCTTTAGTGGATCAAGGTGAAGGAGTGTTGGTATACCCTTCTCCACCTTGCTTTTGGCCATTCTGGAACTTGTTATCTCCACTCCTTTAGTGAGAATGTCCCCCACTATCAACTTGAATCCTCTTAGACTCCCTAGCTCTTTCTCTTAATTTCTCAACCTTAATTTGCTTAATGTATGTCATCAATCGGGAGATGTCCATCTCCTTCACTGGATAGGTGACTTGCACTCCTTTGACACCAAGTTTGATACACAGGAGGTAAATTTGCTCATACAAGCTCTCGAATGCGCTACCATGAACGATGCATATTTGGAGAGTTTGGTGAACTTGAGAGCATATTCCCTCATGCTCATGTGCCCTTGTTTGAAGTTGATGAATTTTTGTATATTCGCCTCCCTCAATTCTATGGGAAAGAATTGGTCCAAGAAAACATCCTTGAACTCTTCCCATTCTATTGGACCCGCTCATTGGCCCCCTCTACTCCACCCATTTTCATACTATATCTGCTACTACCTTTAGTGTGTAGGCCACCAACTCGTCCTTCTCCTCTGAAGGAACTCCCATTACTGCAACAATCCGGTAAGACTCATTAATGAAGTTGACATCCTCCTCCATCTTACAACCGAGGAACTCTGGAGGAAACATTCTAATTGAATCTCTAACCAGTGTGGCTAGAGTAGGCACTTAGGGAGGCATTGAAATCTCCTTATTGGCCTGCTTAGCCAAAGCTTGGGCTATCGTAGTGAACAAGACTCTAAACTCTGTGAGATAATACATTGTCTTGTTATATTAGAGAGGCTTGTTGCTCGAGTGTGTTCCTTCGTTGTGGAGCTCTTCGTGGCACCATGATCTAGTAATATTAGAGAGATCATTGTTAATTATAGGAGAACCTTAGACAACTCTAAAGGAACGACATGAATAAGAAAGAAGAGAAGACTATAATAAACGTCTCATAGTCTCTCATCCACAACTGCAGCGCACCTTATAACCATGAATAAGACTCTACTTGATGTGGTATGTTTGGATATCCAAGGGACATTTTAAAACCTCATGCTCAAATGCCAAGTTTGTAATGACCCAACCTAGGGCCTAATCATCACACGGTGAATGAGACACCTATAGGCACCTCACCCAATCCATCCTAATATGAAGCATTCATATGCATTAAACTCGTACATCATGCAGAAGTCATCAATTAAAATAAAGGCACTATCTTAAAACATACATAACGTCCATAAACATTTTAACTAGACAACGAATACATGGGAACCGCTAAACAGTCTATTTCATCATATAAAAAATATTCCAAACTTTAAAAACATAGAAAGTAAAAGCCTCCAAGAACTAACATATAAGCCAAGTCCAAATTACATAGCAAGAAAGGAAATTGGTAGAGTCCCAAACTAAGGGCTCACCACAATAAAACTAGTCTTGAACGTCAGAAGAACAAGCCATGAGCCGGTGGAGGAGCACCCATCCCTACATGGTTAAATCAGGTAGGCAAAAAATGTGTTAGTACTTTTGGAATGTACTAAGTATGTGAGATGCAATGCGAACATGAAATTGTAATGCCCTCATTCATCTGCAAAGACTTACGTGCATTGAACGGTAAAAGTAACAATAACATGAGCTTCAGAATGCACAAGGAATATCGATCAGTGTGAGCAAGAATAATGCATGAATGGAACACGTCTGATGGAACCAAAACATGGATCATAGACATTCGCAAGAATAGACCATAACCGACATATAAGACTATGTGAGCTACTATATGGAATCTATTATAATCCCCTACATTGGCACGGGGAGACCACTTGCTGAGTGGAACTCCATCACTTACGCATCATTACATATCATAAATTGCCTATGTGGATCCACTAGCATAACCTACAAGGGCTCATATGGTGGCACATAGTTAATGGGGCAAAGGGTTACTTCTAGGGTTCCCTTATCGAACCCCATTTTAATGCCTCAATCGGTGCCAAGTCATCCCATGGAATCTTTAAAACATATACTTAGTCAAATCATGACACTTAGAATCATAAGTAGCAATCTTAAGAGTAGCTCAAAACTTAAGGAACCACCAAGTTAGAATTTGTCCTTTCATCTTGGGGACCAGCATAAACATCACTTAATGCATTGTCAACATGCTTATATCTTAGACAAATGATAACTTTGAAACCTTTCTTTTGTGCCCTACTTTCCATCATATAACATACATGGATTGACTTCAAACCTTGCGGGCTTAATCAGAAGTTGAAACATTCATAAATCATGCGAAAATATGCTTATTCAAAAGATATAAATAGCCCACACATCAACATTCAAAGCATAAATTACTGGCGTCATCACCCTTAACTCAAAACGTACTTATGAAAATACTTAGCAAATCATCATATGAAAACATTGAGTACATTTTATAACATAAAACATCTTGAAATCATCATTAGCATGCATGGTTGTATTTAAGTAACTTAAAGAAAAGGTAAAATCTTTAAGATAGGACATTTTAGGTGTACAGAGACCCACAAATCAACTCACATACCTTGGGTAAGCCTATGAAGAAGAAACTTGTTGTTATGGAAAGACCCCTTGAAAACCCTAGCCTCCTTAGCTTGTCTATGAAGTTGAAGAATGCTTTAGGAATTCCAAAAATGGAAGAATGAAGAAAAGGAATGGGAATCTAGGGCTTTAAGGTCTGAATAGGGGACTAAGGAGTTACTGAAATGATGTAGTTTAAATTTAGGACTGGCAAAGAGAATGAAATTTCCCTTCATTAAAACTTTCGGACTCAATCCAAGAGACCTCCATTACGAGCATGGATGGAACCACGAGTTGTGGTTCTTGTCATCCTATTCTCCTTTGCCAATCATCAGAATTATGTTACTAACCACCAATCACAAAATCCTTATCCATTGGTCATGCATCAATCCATGAGTCATGGATGGCCTCGTGGAGTCCTTCCTCACTTGGCAAAATCTTTACTTACGAACGCCTGGTTATGGGTTATGCATGGAGATAAATACCATCTTATTAATCGTGGGTCACCTTCTAGAAACTCCAAGTTTCCTTCATATCTGGAACTCACAGCTACGAGCCTTTGCATAAACCATAATCACTTCTATGGATCGTATGTGCCCTTCGTGGACGATTTTACACTTAGGAAAATTTCAACTTCATGAGGCTCCCATCCACGAGCCTGGTCCACGACTCATGTTCATAACTATGTGCCATGGACTTGGCTTCATGGACTGGCCTTGGGCATTTTCAGTCCAACTTTCCTGCACTTTCTAGGCTCCTAACTTGAGGGTCATTACAATATCTCCCACTTAGGAACAAGCATCCCCGAATGTACTTAAATATGGGCTCTAAGGAGCTAAGCACAACTAACAACCTTGCATGCATGCAAAAATGCAATTTAAACAGCTTTTCATGAAATTTTCAAAATCCATATTCAATCTACGTCTCAAAAAAGTCCAAAAACATAGAAAAGAGTGTATGTGTCATGCGAAAACTAAAATGCAAGGAATTGGAAATTTTAGGCAAGAATAACTTAATATCTTAGGCTTGAGTTGAATGGAACAGATATAAGTATCGCTTCATCATGTCCCCTTCTACTTCCCATGTAGCCTCTCAACTTGATGATTTCTCCAAATCACTTTAATAGATGCAACTTCCTTATTCCTTAGCTTTTTCACTTGACAGTCAAAGAAATCAACCGGTACTTCTTCATAACTCAAGTTCTCATCAATGTTCAAATCTTCCAAAGGAACAATGACTTTGTATCACCTATGAACTTCCTCAACATCGACACATGAAAGACCAGACAAATCAAATTCATCTCCATGGGTAACTCCAACTCATATGCCACTTTGCCAACTTTCCTCACCACCTTATAAGGTCCTGATTCATTATGTCCTAAAAGATATGCACATTTGAAGTTAACCCTTATACGAACTCATACCGAACTTAGCCGATTCGAATCCTTTGGCCTTAGCTCGATGTAAGAGTTTCCCTATGATCCTAAATTACATGAATCCACTTTGAACACCGAAACATTTGTACCACCATATTAGATTTCATTAAGTTGAGCCTATACGCGTATGATAAATGACTCGGGTCTTAGCTTAAGATCTAGGGCGTTATAATATCTCCCCCCAGGGGATATTCATCCTCGATATGAATATAGCTAGAAAGAATAGAGTGGAACAACATTATCAACCCATTACGAATACAATAATGCAAGTCAAACATTGTTTTCTTGCAAATTTCAAATTCTCTGGCAATGAACATCATTTTAAAAGAACAAGTAACATATTCACAAAATTGCACATGAAACTTCAATCAAACTTACTCCATGAGCATGCATGCATAATAAATAACATGTCAAGAATAAAGTAAATGATGCATAAGGATGAATCTGAACAACCGCTTTTACCAATGTGCCAAAACAACCACTTACACATGAACATCAACCATAGCACCACAACTATGAAACCATCTAGAACCAACCATTACAATATTTAAAGAAATTTATACATACCGAGCAAAACATTACGAGCTCTCTCCCTTCCTTTCCTAGTGGCCACCGGGCAATCCCTTCTCTTGTGGCCTAACTTACCTCACTCAAAACAACCTTCTTGTCCCACCAAGTGCTCTCCTAAATACATCTTACCACACTTTTAACAAGTAGGATAGGGTTTCCTTTCCTTCTTATTCCTAGCCTCCAGAACCTTAGTAAATGACAATTTATCCTCATCAGAATTGGCCCTCTTGGACTCTCTTGCTTTCTTTCTCACCTTCTCATCTTAAATTTTCTCTATATAAGTCATGATCCTTGAAATATCAAATTCCTTTACAAGCATGGCAGTCTGGCATTCTTAAACAGGCAATCGGATAACCCCGACATAAAATTGCTCATTCTAGCTTGAGGGTTGGCAGCCAGTGATGGAGTATATTTGGAAACCTAGGTGAACTTGAAGGAATACTCCCTCACACTCATATTCCCTTGCTTAAGGTTGATACATTCTTGCATCATGTCCTCTCTCAACTCCAAAGGGAAGAAGCGATCTAGAAATGCATCTTTGAACTCCTCCCATGGGATAGGTACCCAATCCTTACTCCTCACTCTTCCATTGAGTGTGCCATATTTGAGCAACCCTTTTTAGTTGGAAGGCCACTAACTCTGTGTTTTCCTCTGATGTTACACCTATAACGACCAATACCTTGTGTACTTCCTCCACAAACTCTTGAGCATCTTCCTCCATGTTTGAACCGTGGAACTCGGGAGGGTTCATCCTAGCAAAGTCTCTTACTCTAGAAGCAAGGGTGGGAGAATTCGAACATTAGTACCTTGATCGGCTAAAACATGGGCCATCATAGTGAAAGTTGCTTTAAACTCTACATGAGTTACTTCCTCATCTTGAAGATCTTGAGGCATTGTCTAGAAAAAGCTTAAAGAATGATCCATTAGATAAAGAAAGTCTGACAACAACTTTAAGGCACAATATAGATCATGAAAGAAGTGAGACAATTCCTAAACACCTCATAGCCTCGTATCCATAGATGTGGTGTGCTTCACACCTATGAATAAGACTTTATTCGACATGGTATGTTGGATTTCCAAGGAACATTTATAAACCTAGCGCTTTGATACCAAGCTTGTCATGAGCCAAGCCTAGGGCCAAGGTGCGACATGGCAAATGGGAACCAAAGAGTCCCCAAACAAGCCTCATAAATGGGAACCAAAGAGTCCCCAAACAAGCCTCATATAATACATAAGCATATCTTTGGTCATGGAAACATAGTACAAGCACCAAATAATTAAAAACTAAGGGGATTTGGAGCTTTGGACTCAACCTATAGGCATAGAAAGGGAAAAGAAATTTCCATAATGTAATCACAACAAAGTCTAAAGGGAGGGTTAATTAGACTCAAGCTATGGTAAAGCAAGGGCTTAGGAGGATCATCACTTTCCATCAACATCAATAAACTTCATATAAGGGATAAGGACACATAAATATCACAAGACACATATAAGGGAAATCTCCACAGACACATAAACATCACAAGAGTAAAGCTTATCACATTATCTAATAATACCTTTAAGTCATAGATGGGACAGGGGCTAAGACATATCCCAAGCTCACCCTCAAAAGTGAAGTAATAGGAATATCAATATCATAATATAAACAAGCTAGATAGAAGTGGGATATTGCTCTCGGACTAGAGAACTCACCACAAGTAAAATCTTCTAGGACCAAAATGCTAGCCACGTGGAGGATATCGAGGAGCTCTGGTCCTTACATGGTGTAATCATGTAAGCATAGAGTATCCATTAGTACTTCGAATGTACTAGTATGTGGGCATCCAATGCACAAAACATAAGTCATAAACTAGTGAACAACATGATCATTTAAAACATTTCTCAATCCATGCAATATAAGGTAATATATGTAGAAAGTAAGGAATGTACAAGTAATTGATCTCATGAGAAACCACTTGAGCTTAATATAATGAGGGACATAGGTTATCATCCATAAGTAAAATAGTCATACCTTCTCGGAAAACTGGCTTTTATATCAAAGAAAGAACCATCTTCCTATAAATTAAACATTAGTAATCATAATGAAGGACCTCATACATACTTGGAAAGAAAGTCATATGTCTTTATGAAAAATACCACTACCAATAACAAGGGACCATTAGATATGTGAAGAAACCCATTTGAACTTTAGAGACAATGAGTTATACAAACTCTAAGACACACTTGGACGTAACATGAAGGAACCAACATAATCGTCGTAAAATGACACCTTGGGACAATAAGGGGAACATGAACATGTGTGAGAGCAACCTTTAACCGACATAAACCACATGAGCAAAATCATGGAGTCCCGATGTTTTCCCTACACTGAAAGAAAGGGGAAGTCACTTACCAAGGTGACCTCCTAAGTTGCCTAAGTGGATCCACTAAAGCTAGATATTAAGCAAATCTCTACTATCGAATGGTCTAGAAGTCAACCTCTACTAGCAATAACCCCTATTTCCTACAAATGGCATGTAGTTATGGGATGATGGGATTCTACTAACGATTTCTCGCCCTACTATGGGGAATATCTGCATTCATCCCAAGGTTCACTCAGTGCTAAGTATGAGTCTAAATGAGCATAGAAATAAACCATAGCATCATCTAGTATGGAGAGGTATTCCAGTAACCTATCCTAAAAGACTTTTGAACATAGATCATCATCATAAGGATAACTCTTAAATCTTGTCTATGCCTCTACTATCAGTCTGCGATCATCTCATAAGCTTTACTAGGTGGAGGACTAATACCTCAATCATTCATTTATTCTTGACTTCAAATAGACTAGTCTCATTGGACATCAAACATGGGTATAATCATGACATGTATAATCTTATATACCATAGAAGTATGGAGGGGGCTTTACAATAAAGCATAGCCTTCATAGGAATTCAATGCATTTCAAAGCATACTTGATTGATCTCATCATTCATCATATTCAACTTTTATACATATAGTAAAAACCTTTTCATTATTCATGAGATATTTCATTATAAGGGCTTAGTTTCAAAACTGGTGGGTTCATACATAGACACTCAAATTCATGAAATTCAAGAGTAACATGCATGATTGGGGTAAAATATCATCACTTGAAACCATTTTAAAACAATCAAAATAATCAATGTGAAACCCTAGGTAGGGCATTATGAAAATCATCTCATATTCCATAATTTTAGCAACCTACATTGAGATTCCAAAACCCATAATAGATTAAGATAGAAAATATTCTAAAATTCATTAACTTAAATCATCCCAAACTTTTTATCACAAACATTCATATCATCCTTTCAAGCATAGAACGTGGGAACATGAAATTAGTATTGTAGAATCATCAACTCCTTGACACTTCACGCCATCATAACATTCATGACTTTGAAAATTAAAAATTAGCTTCATAATAGAAAACCCATGAAATATAATCATACAATTCAACTCAATACATAATATTTTCCCAACATATATCATGCTAAATAGGAGTAATAGGAAATATCCATAAGAAATCAACATCGAAACTTGAAGTATTTAATAAAATAGGTTATGGGACTCCATGGGTGGGAGAACCCGTGGATGGAAGACTCACATACCTTAAGGTCTTGAAACTTGATGAAAGAGACATGATGAAACTTAAGGAACAATTTTGGAAGCTTGGTCTTCAATGGAGGGGTCTTAGAAACCCTAGAAATTTGGATGAATGTTAGGAGAGTAAACTTGGGAGATTTGAGAGAAATTTGTGGGTGTTTAAGAGAAGAATGGAGCTAAAAGTATGAGAAATGGATTTAAAAAGGTGTAGTTGGGATAAATAGGTCGAAACCCCTTCTTGGGACAGTAAAAATATCATCAAAAGGTCAAAATGACATTTAATGTGTCCAGATAATGAAATCAACGGTCAAGGGGTCCAATCGTTGAACCATTTGGTGGTACACTGAATAGGACCTGTAGAACGCCCTTTTTGAAAGTTTTTGAACTTGTCAGAGCGATTCATAGACAATTTCGGTGGATCACCGAATGCATCTGGTAGTCAAATTGACTATCGCCCGTTTTGACAGCCGTGATAGGATTCGGTAAAATGGCTATAACTTTTTACTATACACTCAGAATAAAGAGAAATTGGATGTGTTGGAAAGCTAACTCAAAGCATTCAATTCAGTAGGTAGCTGGTCACCTTATTTATGTGCTAAGAGATATGCCTATTTGAAGTTAACCCTTATATGAACTCATACTGAAACTTAGCTGATTGGAATCCTTTGGTCTTGGCTCGATGTAAAAAATGCCCTATGACCCCAAACAACATGTAATCCACTTTAAACATCTGTTAATTGACACCACCACATAGAATCATCAAGTTGAGCTTATACATGTATGAGAGATTACTCGGGTCTTAGCTTAAGATTGAGTGGGTTATAATTTTAAAACTTCGTGTTGTGATATCAAGCTTGTCATGCCCCAAGCCTCGGGCCTAGTTGTAACACGATGAATGAGGAACCCAAAGGTACCTCATCCAATCCTCTTATAATTTATCAGCATTTCATATGTGATGAACATAATATAAAAGCGTAATAATAAGGGGAAATGGGAATAAGGGAGTATCAAACATAAAACAAGGACTACATCATCACTTTTCATACATGTCCAAAAGTACCTTTAACTTTAGACTTGGTGCGGGCTAAGACATGTCCCTAGATCACCCTCAAATAGAAGTAATCAAAGTGAATACAATAAGATAGTATAAAAGTCTCAATGCATCAAGCTTGAAAGAAAATAGGCTAATGTCCAACTAGAGGACTCACCACAAGTAGTCTTCAAACGATCCAAAGTTAGCCACGTGGAAGAGGAGGAGCACCATTTCCTACATGGTGAAATCATGTAGGCAAAAGTATGTATTAGTACTTTGAATCTATTAAGTGTGTGGGTATGCAATGGAACAAGGAATCCATAATATCATAATAAGAAATATGCATAATCATAATAATGGATTAAATCTCAAAAGATGATGAATGAACAATGCATCTTTAAAATATAATTTGGAGCAATATAAACACCTCAAGTCATCATTTTACGTACTTATGTGGGAGGGAGACCATAACTGATATATAAGACCATGTGAGCTACTACATAGAATCCAACATAACCCCCTACAATGGCCGAGCAAAGTATTCACCAGGTAGAACTCTGTCAACCTATTCATCCACATCTTTTAACTTTATGCTTTTGTGGATTCACTAGACCTAGCCTACAAGGGCTCCTGTGGTGACACATAGTTAATTGAGACAAGAGGTTGTTACTAGGGTTCCTTTGTTGTACCCTACCTCAAGCCCCATTTGGTGCTAAATCAAGTCCCATGACATATTTTAAAATATTATCATATCCATATACATTCATAAGCTTGGTAACATAACATCATCATATTAGGAGTAGCTCATTAAAAACATATGATCCATTCAAGTGACAATTGTCTTATCACAAGAGGATCTATGTTTGATGAAAATTGTTCTTTCGCCATCTTTCTTAAAATCATAATAAGGGCTTCCTTAAATACTTCATAACTTTTATAAACATGTAGCTGAAGCACTTCATCATTAATAATCATACTTCATTGAAAACATAGTATAAATCTTAGTGGGTTTAATGCATGTGGCCTTCAAATCATGTAATGTAAGAGGAAAAATCATAAATATAGTAAAAAAACATATATTAAAATCACTCTTAAAATGACCCACCATAAGCATTTAAAACCCTATGTAGTAAATCATAAGAACATCTTGTACAACATCAAACTTTCATAATATAATGAATTCATAGCATAATACATAATTAGGTAGTAAATACATCATGCATTAATATTTGATAAGATATCATAAAAACTCATAAAGGTTTCATAGCTTGAAACTAAGTAGGAAAAATTACTTGGGTTTAAGGGTGAAAAGAATCAACAAATAAGACCCACATACCTTGTTTAGAAACCTAACAGAAGAACTTGAGATTGGGGAAGAGGACTTGAAACCCTAGCTTCTTGCCTTCTTTGAGCCTTGAGAGTTGTGAACCTTAGGAGAATTTTATAGGAATGTGTGTTTGGATAAGCATGAGAGTGTAATGAGAGGGCATGGGGTTGATATGGGTATCTTAATTCCTTAAACGATGTAATATTGGACTTAGGGTGCGGAAAAATGTGAAAATTGCGCCTTGTTAAAACTGTCAAAGCCTATCTACAAGCCTAGTCTATAGGTTGTAGATCAGTCTATGGCTTATAGGTCAGGGGTTCCGTATGGTTACACCCCTAAGCTCCTGAAACAAGTCTCTGAACCTCAATCCACGAACACCATTCTACAACCCATAGTTCAATCTACAAGGCATATACACCCCTAGTAAAACCACCCCCCCCCCCCCCCCGTAGAAAATTTCATCCTTTTAGGACCCAAACTACAAAGCCAATTTTCAGCTCGTAGAAATGAACAACGGCTCATATAATGCTTTTGTCAAGTGACACTTCCTCAACTTTAAAACTTAATTTTTGACCCTCTATTCCATGATCACTATCTATGACTCGTAATTCCTTAAACAAGTCATAGAACCTCCTTCATACCTTGACTCCCAACTTCAAAATTTTACTAAGTCCAATCCCCAAACATGAGACCTACTACGATCCATAAAACCAACCATGAGTTGTAGATGGGCTCATACATCCTTGCACCAGAACTCAACTTTGCACCTTTTTTTGAATTCCAACCTTTTAGCATGCGGGGTCTTACAATAAGACAATATCAAGAGTAGTATATAAATATATATCCATACATGTGTCTAACAATACGTCTAATCATAGACTAGGGGAGGACTAAGACATGTTCCAAGCTCACCCTCAAATGAAAACACAAGATAAAGATCTTTAAATCTAGAACATGAACAAACCTTGATAAAGATAGGTTTGTCCCTGAAGCATGAGGACTAACCACTAGAACTTCAATAACAAGCCAACTCTACCATGAGTATGGGGAGGAGGATAGTCATTGGTCCCGGCATTCTAAGATAATGTAAGCATAAAGTATGTGTTAGAACTTGGAATGTACTAAATATGTTGGCATGCAATACAATAAATTGATAAAGTCATAGGTACAAATAGTTAAATAAATACATATCACAATGGAGAGTAAGATCGTGAGTCAAAATGGATGATGAATGCCTCAAAACCATGAGTAAAACAATGTAAAGCATCTTAGAAAATCATACATATGTGGGAGGATACCCATAACCAACAATAAGACCATGTGAGCTACAACAAGGAATACAATGTGAACCCCTACATTGGAATAGGAGGCTACTTGCCAAGTAGACTTTATCAACATTAATTCATTCATTAACGTTAGGGCTACATGTGGATCCACCAGCCTAGCGTATAAGGCAACCTGTGGTTGCACATTGGTATGAGACTAAGAGCTTCTACTAGAGATCCCTTAGGTCGAGTCCCTACCCCAAACTTTATTTAGTGCTCAGTCAAGTTTCATAGTGTAGTGATAATACAATAAAGTAATCATTCATGAACTTTAAGTTCAATAACATAAATAAAATCAATATAGTAGCTCATGAACCTTATGGATTCAAATTGTGAGAATTGGCCTAATCATATGAGGAATCCATCATTTAGGTGACAAAACCTTTCACCAATCATTCACTGAGTAATAAAAGGGATTCCATGATCAAAGTCATATCTATCATAAACCTTAGTTGAAAAAAAAACCTTTATCATTCAAGTCATTTTTCATTGGAATATAAGATAAATTTGGTAGGTTTGGTGCCAATTTGTCTTGAAATCATCCAATGTGAGAAAATTATGCTTAATCACATAGAAATTCATCAATTTACATAGTAAGCAAATCAATCCACCATAGAATTTCAAAACCTTAGATAGCTTTCTATAGAAATACCATGTAAACCATCAAGTTATTTCAATTGGATATCAACTTGTAACTATATAATTTTTATATTAGTGAATAGATCATCATACATACATTTGAATCAAAACCATAAACATTCATGAAATTACATAAATGAAATTAGGAGATTTATTTGGAAAAATACTTGGGCTCCATGTGTGGAAGATACCCATGGTTGGAAAAATACTTGTGCATGGGTGTACCTTCTAGGCGTATGGGGGCCCAGTTGGCGTACAAGCATAGATACGAGGGCCTTGCACCCGCGTACAGCACTATGCCTCAGTTGGGGATAGTTGTGGTATGAGCCTACATAGTTTTCGTCAGTGGTATCAATGTTCATCACTTGGATTGGCTCAGGGTATTGTGGTCACCATTTGGGTTTGTTTAGTTATCATTGTTCATCTTGTTGGTTGGCTCAGTGGTGGTTTGAGGGTTCCATACATGCCTATGCCTTGATTTGAGTTTGTTTTGCTACACTGGTATAATTCTCTTTATATTTGGGCTTTATATATGTTTACTATTTCACTCGGTCGACCGATGATGCCTACTGTGAGCCTTTTCTGGTACTCACCCCTACTTCTGTATCTTCCCATGATGCAGGTTCAGGTACATAGCTGAGTTGAGGAACTTGAGGAGCACCCAAGAGACTTTTGGTGAGCACCGGCAAATCTGGGTTCCTCATAGTCTCCTTCATGTTAATGGCCATCTTTTATATCCAAACATTAGCCTTGTAAAGTAGTGTTATGTATTTGTAAAGGCTCTCTGATTTTGTATATTATTATGATTATTGATATATGCATTTGATATATCCTTGTGTATATTGTAGCTCTGTACAGTTAAATTCCAAGTACTAGGTAGGTTTCGATTATGTATATTGTCATATTGGTTATGGTCTATTCTAGAAATCTAGGACACATACCTTGGGGTTGGGTAATTGGCTTGCCTTAAGGTGGTATCTAGCAGGTGCCATCATGACCGAGATCGGGTTGTGACAGGGTGGTATTAGAGCTTAAGTTTCATTGGTCTCAATTATATAAAGTGGGGCCCGTACGATAGAAACATGTTATAGGGTGCCTTAGTAGGGGTCCGGGGTGTTCAAGATAGACTGCAGACAACTCTGAGTCAGCACCTAGGGTTATATTGACCATAAACACTGATTTGTACAGTTTGAGATTTGGGATAGAGTGGTTCTGGGGGTGTCACCCAAGAGAGAAGTCATGTGGGTCGGAAGGTGAGGTGAGCTTGGGCCTGATATGTCAGCCCTATTAAGGTTCCAGAACGGGTTGAACCGATTGTATCTTAGTTAGCCCTACCTCTAGCTTGTTCTATTTTATATTTTGCTTTCCACATATTGATGTTACACCAATGTATTCTGGATAAGTTACATTTACCCGAGTATGATTTCATTAAGTTAAATGATTGTCTGATATTGCTAAGGGAGGTTATTGTGGAGAACGTTTATAGAGGTTGTACCCAGATCTTTTGTGGCTGTTGTGAGTGGATGATTGTGGTTGTTGGGCTGACTACTGTGTTATGTAGCATGAATTTGGTGACCTATAAGCACCGGTAGCTATTGTTATGGTTTCTGCCCAAAATTAATTGCTAAATGCTACAGAATGAGGGGATAAGTAGTAATAACTATTGAGGACCATGTTTGAGAAGTAAGATACAAATGCTTTCGTACGAAGGGAAGTCCAGAGAGTCTTTTGAGTGGGTAGCTTATTGGGTATTTACTACCATGATAAGTGGTTGGTGGTGATGCCGGGTAGATTAGAAAGCAAGAGAAGGGGGTTTTGGCCCTGCGTGTGAATAAGAGCATATTAGCTATTATCCATAGTTATTTGGTTAGCCTATGGACCATTTGTAGTTGATTATAGGAATCACTTGTATAAAGAAACATGAATGGAGTAAAAGTCGTATATGTAAACCATGAGTACAATTATGAACAACCATGATTATCCTAACACCCAGTGATGTAGCAAGTACAAGTATACTTGTGTTCCTACTTTCACGGACGAAAGTCATATTAGTAGGGGATTTGTAATGACCCTTCGGTCTATGGTTTTATTGTTATCGTGTTGATTTGAGCATGTGTATAGTGACCTCGGGACTATTGGGATGATTATTGGTCAGGTTATTCAAGAGTTATGTGGATTTTTGAGTTAATCAAGAAGTTATACCCGTAAAATGAGTTTTTAGGTAAAGTCCTAGTAAACGACCATAGAATGGAATTCTGACAACTTCACTTCCTTTGGAACGATCTTCTAGGGTCATTTTGGGATGATTTCCTAGCCCTGTAATCTGGGTGATATGGGGATCATTTTTTGGGGATTGGTTCAGAATTTCGGGCATGGACCTCGATATTTCCCATTTTAGTCATAATTGATGTAATTTCACCTGTTTCCTAAGATTTTACAACTAAATCACCCATAATAATCCTGTGACTTATGTCTTGATAGCTGAGCAGCATCGACAAGTAATTTGGAAAGGAAAATCTTGGTTGCATTAGCTTAGAGGCAGAGACGTCTGATGCCCGGTAGGCTAGGCTTTCTCTACACCTTAGACTAAGCTGAAATGGTTGCATATTTGAGTTGAAATGTGTGGAAGTATAATGTGAATGGGTCGAGCTGTGGACTTTGTATTGCATATAGCTGGTTGTGGATCTACATGTGTTATAGATGATGATATGGGACTTCAGTATTTGTATTGGGGGTTGTGTTAACTGTAACTGTCATACTATCTAATTTTTACACTATTTGGCTATAAGAGGGCCAAAAAAGGGGTTGGTTGGGCTGTGAACCTATGATAAGTATGTACTCTGAGCTTGACTCTTGCTTGTATGTGTGTGGTCTGAGGCTACAAAAATATACTTGCTATTGAGGCTGACTTGTGATTACATGCTACACTGTGAACTGACTCTAGTATCTATATCTAGTTGGTATATGTTTACTCTGGGTACTTATGATTGATGAGGTTATGGTATAACTGGCCTTGGTGAGGCATGATTCTGCAGTGATCTGTGACATATATACTTTGGTGTATTGTTGACAGCAGTAGTGCATTGGTTTGTTTCATCTGATACAAGGGTATCAGTTGTATCCGAGAGAGGTTGTGATTGTGATTATGTGGGTTTGATTGAGACTATGGGATACCAAGGTTGAGAGTGTCATCACCTACATTCACTTTAGGCACGATGCAATTATCATCACCTATGTTCACTCTTGGCATGATATGACTTTGGAGTTCCAGATCCGGATAGATTAGTTGAGTGAGTGATTGATTGATACCTCGAGTCCTAGATGACGTTCCCCATTACTATTCTAGCACTGGCATACACACCCGAGTATGTGAGTTCATGGGTTACGCGCCTCATGTTTTGAGTTTTGGTGATTGAGCCTAAGCATTAGGCGATGGATACCAATTTTGTGGATCGAGCACCGAGATTTGGGTCGAGGACCCCAATTGATATTCTGTGGGTTGGGCCCCATGGTTGATATTTTGAGGGGTTGGGCCCCATGATTGACATCTTGAGATGAGATACTATTGTTTATATTAGGGGGATTCTTTCTCCCGCAGGGGATACTGATGTGCTATCAAAATACAACACTTTTGATGCTTAAAACTTGGAATTTTGTGTATTCTCAATGCGATGTTAGTAGTTTTCATGTGTTTTTATGTTTGTTTTGCAGGAATTCTGGGTTGGCACAATATTCGGGCAAAGTGTGCAGAAGTTGCTTAAAGTGATGTTCCACGAGACCCTTTACAGGCTGTAGAGTATTCTATGAGACGTAAAGAGGATTTCATGTGCAATTCCAGTGAAGGGTGGATTTCTGAAGTTGATTTTACAAACATGCAGATGAGCCGTAGAAGACTTTACGAGTCGTGGACTTGGTCTCGTACCCTGAGGATCAAAACATGGGGACTTACTAAAATTCCATTAGACGAAACCCCCACAGGCCATAGAATGCTATACGGGCTGTAGAGGGGTTTCGTAGAAGATAGTTCCAGAATTGAAGCAACAGTTCACAAAAGCCTGATCACAAGCCGTAAACTATAATACGGCCCGTAGAGTACCTCGTAAAACATGCGAACCCAGGTATCCTATTTCGCTTTGGTTTGTATTTTAAACACTATGAATAGGTTTTTTAGGTTATTTTTCATAGAGAACAAAGAGGGAACAGTAGAGGAGCATTAGGGAGTTTGAGAAACACTTGTAAAACTTTATTTCATCTTTCAATTTCAATCTTGTGATTCTTATTGAAGAGTTTGGATTTTTTGTGCTTAATTCTCTTGTGTAAGTGCTCAATCATGTTATTTAAATTCATAAGTCTTGTATTTACACTGATCATGAGTAGCTAAATCCACAACTAGGGTTGTGGGAACCATAAAGAACTAATAAGGTAAAATCGGATAATTCGTAATTATTGTAAAGTGTGCATGCATATATTAGTTAATTCTCTTTGTCTTGAATGCTTTCTAATGGTGGCCAACATTAGAACCCACCTAGTTTTACTGACTGGATCAAGGTAGTAATGAATAGGAAAAGAGATTAATTAACATGATTCGATTGATGTTTCTCGTCTAATCAAATGAACTGGGCCAAGGGGAGGTTGTACTAGAACAATAGGTAAGGGTTAGTAATGTCACAGTGCGGGGATGGACCAAATCATATAGTGAAATTCGCCTCTCGCCTAGGCCAAAGGGTTTGGTGAACTTAACTTACCATTTTGCATGCTACACACTGGAAAAGAATTCGATTATCTGGTAATACTGAGTTAGGGAATCATGGGGAACACAATACCCTAGTTCCGCTTCATACTGGTTTAACACTTGTATTAGCTTAGAATTACTTTGAATAGTTATTATAACCTCCACCCCCTTGGGGAGATAAGTTGGTTAATTAACCTAAAAAGCAACTGAAGTCTTCTAAGTCTACCATATTCCCTATGGATTCGACCCTAACCTTAGTTAGGTTATATATCTTAACAACAACCACTTTAGCCTTAAAAAGGAGGTGTCGCTTGGGCGACATCATGATTTTGGCGCCGTTGCCGGGGAATAAGGCTAAACTTATATAATTCAAGTAATTTGAGAACCAATCCTTATTTCCCTCATTTTACATTTTTATGTTGTTTTTGTTTTCTTTCAGGGTACAAGTGTAGTTGATGCCTAACACCGAATTCATCACATACTCTTGACTCTGTTTGACCTAGAGATCCAGAGAAAACTTAAAAGAATGGCCCCAGATATTGCAAATAACGCGACAAATACAAATCTGAACCAAAATGAGAATGAGAATGCAAATAATGACAGCCCACCTCCTCTTGAGGACAATGCTCCACATCCACAGGACTTCAATGTCGAAGCTTATCCATGGAACCAATATCGGTTGAACCCTATGGCTATGGAGGTTACTTGAGCTATTTTATTACCACTACTATAGGCTGACACAAATTTCGTGGTCTCGAGTGGGTTGCTTCAGATGCTGCAGAACTTTTGTTGATTTCTAACCTTTCGAATCAATTTGGTTGGTATAATGGAAAATAGGAATATTCGATATCGTCAGAGGATCCGCATAGTCATATACATAACATTGTGTTTGTCTGCAAGAGTGTGATGGGAACAAAGAATATGTCTATGTATGTTACGGGACTTCACGTTTTCCCACTATCTTTGACAGGCAATGTAGTGCTATGGCTATCCGAGCTCTCGCAGAGTTCGATCACCAGTTGGGCTGAGTTGCAGAAGGCCTTTTTGAGAGGGATTTCCCGAACATAAAATTCTTAATTATTCCCTAGTGGAGATCTTCTACCGTGCCCTGGACAACAATAGTCAAGCCTGCGCTGATACCATTATTGGGTGAATGTTCTTAGATCAACCATTTGCAAGGATCGTTAAAAGGATGGAAAGGGTGGTCAAGACAAATCATGCACGGGGGCAAAGAGATAGATCATCTACCAAAATTTCGTGTATTTTTAGTATCGATTCGTATCAAGCTAAATTAAATAAGGAGATAATGCAAGAGCTTGCCCGAATCCATACAGGTATTGTCACGACCCGAGGGTAGGGCATAGATGTGACACGGCGAATGGGAACCCGAGAGTCCCAAACAAGCCTCAAGTATCTAATCCACATCATCGGTTCAAGAAAATATTCAAATAGTTACATGTAGTTCAAAGGGACGGGGGAAATAGGACTCACGCTATGGGGGCAAAATGGGGAATCAGGACTTTCCACACTAATACCCATAAACATATAATCAAAGTATGGGATTTCCATAAATCCGTTCATAGGGATGTGTAAACCAAATATTCACATAGAATAAAGGCTTTAAGGATTCTACATGATGTCCAACAAATGTCTCTAATCAAACGGAACGGGGGCCGAGACAAGTTCCGAGCTTACCCTCAAATAAGAAGAACATTCTGAAATATCATAAAGGAAAGGTAGTTGCTCGTCCTTAGAAGATGAGACTCACCACAGTATACTTCTGGATCGGGCTATTCATCAAACAGTTAGTAATCAAAGTGCTCAGCCCCTACATGGTAAAATCATATAGGAATAGAGTATGTGTTAGTACATTTAAATGTACTAAGTATGCAGGCATGCAATGCATATGACTTACCAAACCTGCATTTCAATGTTAGATGACAAAGGCACATAATATAGAAAGAATCATATAACCAATAGAAGTGTATACAAGATGCTTTGAAATTTATGATGCATGAAATGCAACAATGCTCATATATAGTGGGGATGGACTATAACCGACAAATCAAATCCATGCGAGCTATTACATGAATTAGTCCGGTAAAGACCTCATTTCGGTAGGAGAAGACTACTTGCCAAAGGTAATCTACATCATATCTTATGGTACTCACCATTTTGGTGGATGGTCACCTTCCTTATGGAACTCACCATTTCGGAAGGGTTTGCCAGAATCATACATAACATGTCATAATCATAAACGAATAACCATTTCTTACGACCCTTTTATTTTGGTAATGGTTAACGTTCTTATGTTGGCACATAGTTCAAGGAAAGGGGGAGGGCCCTTGGGGATACACCCTTAATCCATCAGTGCTAAGTCAATAACATCCCACATGAATACTTATACATATACGTGCTTTCAAGAGATACAATATTCATTTCAACTGTTCAATGCACATTTAGGCTCAAGTGCCAAATCATAAATCATAGTTATGATGCTCATGCAAGGAATAGCTCATCTACATATGCAGAATGGTGCAAGCACCCAGAATGCTCAAAGAGCCATAATATAGACATGTATGTGATCACATCCTTGTCATAACCAATGCCTTACAAAAATCATATGATAATCATTTCATAAAACATAATTGGGCTTAACCAACTTCATAATTTTCATATACAAATGCTCATGCATGCAAGGCAATACATGGGTAATATAGATTCAAGTTAAAATCAATATCATAATCTTAAATTAAGTAAATCCATAACTAAATCAACATCTAAAACATAGTATAAGTCACTCATGCATAAATCAAATTTAAAATGGGACATGCATGTTCATAACTTCATAACTCAATGTAAATCATCATAATAGTGATCAAAGTGAATTGAAATCATAGGTAGAATACAGCTCATACATCAATTGGATTTAAATAAATCAAGTAATGGCATTTCATATTTAAAGTAAACTAAATCCATGAAATAGATCGGAAGATCTTTGGGTCTTCTTGGTTGAAAGGGACCAAGAATCAATCTCACATACCTTGATCGATGAGTTGAATTTGAGGAAGGACTTAGCTTGATTTGGACTTCAATTGAACCCTAACCTTGAACCTTGAGAGGAGAGAGTAGAGAGGAATTGGGAGGTGATCTTATGAGGGGTAAGATATTTTAGGAGAATGAATTAAGAAGGGAGGGGTATCAGCTGAATTAGGGGTTTAGGATAGGTAAAAGGTCATAATTTATAATTGAAATAAACCAAAATTACATAAAAACCATTAAGGAAATAGGAAATATTTGGAACTGTTAGGTGCACACGGTCCATGAGATGTCACAAAGACCGTGAACAGTGGCCGTGAACCATGACTTAGAAATTTCACAGAGGGAATTTATTCAAAAATAAGGTACCACACAAACGGCTATTTGGGCTATTGTTGATCGGATGACCAAATTGGCACATATCCTTCTAGTTAAGGCTACTTTCAATATTAAAGATTACGAAAAGTTTTATATCTAAGAGTTTGTTAGATTGCTTGGTGTGCCTATGTCTATTATATCAAATCATGGTACCCAATTTAATTCCCACTTTTAGAGATCATTTCAAAAAGGGCTTGGCACAAAGGTGAAGTTGAGTACTGTTTTTCATCCTCAAACTAAAGAACAAGCCGAGAGGACAATTTAAACTTTAGAGGACATGTTGAGGGCATGAGTGTTGGAATTCAAAGGAAATTGGGATGATCATCTACCACTCATTGAGTTTACCTACAACAATAGTTTTCATGCTAGCATTGGTACAGCACTATTTGAGGCTTTGTATAGGCAATGGTGTAGATTTTCGGTGGGATGGTTCGCGTTAGGAGAGATGATATTTATAGGCCTGAATTTGGTGTGAGAGACCATGGAAAAGGTAAAGTTGATTAGGAAAAGGTTGAAGACGGCCTAAAATCACTAAAAGTCATATTCGGATGTGAGGAAGAGAGATATTGAGTTCCATGTCGGTGATTGGGTGTATGTAAAAGTTTCACCTATGAAGGGTATAATGTGTTCGATAAAAAGGTCAAGTTAAGTCTTCGGTATATAGGTCCTTATGAGATAGTTGAGCGGATTGGCAAAATAGACTATAGGTTGGATTTGCCTTTGGATATGAATTCTATCCACCTGGTTTTCTATGTGCTAACATTGAGAAAGTTTGTTGGTGATCCTAATTCGATTGTGCCTTTGGAAGGTGTTGAGGTTGAAGAGAACTTGACTTACGAAGAGGTTCCGATTGAAATTTTGGATAGACAAGTGAAATGGCTCACAACCACGATGTGGCTTCGGTTAAAGTGTTTTGGAGGAATCAACATATGGAGAGTGTTCTACTTGTTTCACTCTTAAGCTTTCATGACATGACATGCATATATGTGTACAAAAATGATTTAAAGTATGTTTTGACATGAGTTTTAATGATTTTGCGATTTGCAAGTGATGAGTTATGTATTGTGTCTTCATGTTAAAATGTTTCATGTTCAAGTCAACCCTCTCAAGCCATGTTTTATCTCATTCGAGGACAAATGTTCCCAAGGGGGAGATGAACCTGAACCTCGGGAGGCCTTAAAGATGCTTAAAAAATTGTGTTTCCAATACTTTTGACCAAGGTCACCTACATGAGCCGTGGAGGCAGCCTTTGGTGACTATTGGCCATTTTCATGGCTTCTTGAAGCTCCAGGAAAAGTTTGAGGCCAAGTGGCCCTCCACTAAGCCTTTCACGACTCATGGTCCTCACCTCTGGCCGTGAAAGAGCTTGTGGAAGGTGCCCTTGGCTTGAGAGCCAGTGTTTGGCTAAGGGTGCCACCATGGGCACCCTATATAGCCTGTACAACCCACCACAGCTTGTGGTGGGGCCTCATGAAGGCCTTGTCCAAGAACTTTCTAAGTATGAACATACCATCTTTACAATAAGTCTCCCTCCATGGACACTTGTACGGTTTGTGGAGCTTTGTGCTGCTCCTGAAGCTCTTGTACGAATGCACTGGACAAAGTTTAAGTCTGCTTCACTAATGGTCTTTTCATAATTTTGGTCTATTTTGAGTGTCTTTTATGACCTTTTCAGATATCCTAAACCCTTAACTCAACTTATACTCCTTCACTATTATTCTTTCTCATTCAAACACTTAGACTCTAAGAAATTCTATCTCCTAAGACTCCATTCAAGCAAGGCTTTTAAGATCCAAGCTAGGATTTCAAGAGAGCTTTCAATTCAACTCTATTTTATTCTAATTCTTCTAGTTCTTCAAGGTATGTGGGATTCATTTATGATTCCCTTTCAATCATGAAGACCAAAAAGAGACATGCTCTCTTCATGGATTTCTTCATGGTATGTGGGATTCATTCATGATTCATTTAAATTTACCCATGCATAGATTCATAATTAAAGGGACATGCATTTTAAAATTCTCATAAAATTCATGGAAATCATCATAAGAAGACTAAATTCATCATAAAATCAATAATTAAGTTCACCCCATAACTCAATTTAAACAAATTAAAACTAATTTAAAGGGTCCATTTGCAAACCATACTTTAATTATTAATTTCTTCATGGATTTCATATGATTTCTTCCTACTATAATGTTTTAATTATAAATTCTAATTGTCCATGCTATTCCTTCATTCCTCATGACATATGCATGCATGTACAAGTATTTTCATGAGATTTATGATGTGGGTTATGACCCAATTGTGATTATGACTATGATTCAAATAAGTATGGTTATGACATGACATGTGATCACATAATGTCTATGATATGGCTCTTAAGAAATTATGGGTGTTTACACCACTATGTACAAGTATGAATGAGCTATTTTAATGCGTTAAAGTATGAAATGAAGTATGTTTTGACTTTTAAGCTTAAGTATACATGATTATGATTTGAAAAGACTTATGCTCCTATTCCAAGCACGTATATGTATATGTATTCTCGTGGGATGATGACTTAACACTGAACAAGATTGGAGGTGGGGGCTATCCCCAAGGTTCCTTATATAAAGTCTCTTTTTCTCATAACTATGTGCCAAATATAGGTTCATGTGTTATGCCCTTTTGTGGAGTATTATGTTTATGAAAAATCCTTTTCGAAATGGGCCAAGCCCGTAAGGGAAGGTTACTTCTCCGAAATGGGCCAGACCCGTAAGGTGGAGTATGGTTAACCTTTGGTAAGTAGGTGATCCTTTCCTCCAATGTAAGGAAGACATCAGAATTCCATGTAATAGCTCGTATAGTCTTGATGTTGTTGAGGTCACATCCCCATATGTTCAAGTATTATAACATTCATGTATCATGCATTTAAGGCATATTGTTGTGATATTCTTTCTTATATACTTCATCCTATGTATATGTGTCATTGTCATCTAACATTAAAATGCATGTTAACATGTCCATATGCATTTGCATGCCCGTATACTTAGTACATTCAAATGTACTAACACATACGTTTTGCCTACATGATCTAACCATGTAGAGACCAGAGACTATCTTCATCTACCTCTTGACGGTTAGATTGGATTATGACACTTGATAGTGGTGAGTTCTTTACTCTGAGGA
This sequence comes from Solanum rostratum, assembly GCA_029948455.1. Lineage (NCBI taxonomy): Eukaryota > Viridiplantae > Streptophyta > Magnoliopsida > Solanales > Solanaceae > Solanum > Solanum rostratum. The sequence continues at coordinate 25,255,564 of CM057055.1, forward strand.
CAAGACCCACCTTCTATCTACCTATTATGTTTACTTATGTCTTTACTTTGAGGGTGAGCCGGGGACATGTCTTGGCCCCCGTCCTATTCTATGTACTAGAGGCAGTGTTGGACATCATGAAATCTTACGTACGTGTATGTTATGCTAATGATTGGGATACCATGAACATGTATTATGCTATGATGTTGTGATTATGATGAGAGGTGGAAATGCTGAAAGTCCTACATCCCTTCTATCTCCATAGCGTGAGTTATACTTAACCAGCCTTTAGCCCTTATTTGTTATATGTTGTATAATAATGTAACTTCCTTTCCCTATGACATCCCAATAGCTTGAGTCCCGGATTCTTGCCCCTTAGACTTATGTGTTGAATTGCATGCCAATGAGTCCCATACCTCCTATTCCATAGCCTGAGTCATCTATCCATATCCCTTAGTATCATTTAATGAATATGGTTAATATAGTTATCCTCTTCTAGACCGATGATATGTATATGGATGCTATGTGGCTTGTTTGAGGACTTTCGGGCTCCCATTCACCATGTCACTCCTACACCATAGGCCCCGGTCATGACACAGTGTCCATTGTCCGACGAACAGATCGATAATAGGTCGTATATTTATTGCCTGAACGAAAGGAGTAAAATTGGAATTAGTTTAACCATTAATAATAAGATGCAAAACTTACAACTTGCAAATAGGTCGAGTAATTTCTTCATAGTGTAAAGCAAACTGTAAATATAATTCGTGGGTTAATGGAAGTTGATTTTTTGAATGATTAGTTTGTACAAGGGAGAAGATTAAAATGGCGAAGAAGAAGATTAGGTTTGCTAAGGAACTGTGTTTGAATAATAAGGTATAGCGGTGGATAGTTGTTGGGTGTGTGAAGGGAAAGAAAATTTGTGTTTGCTTGTATAAACTTTGAAAAGCAGGGGGTGCATCCATTTGTAAATAATTGGGCGTTGGTGTCTATTCAAAGGCATAGGAAGTGGATGGAGCGATGCTTTCGAAGGAGGAAAAGGCGTTTTGTTTAGGAGTGCGATGGGATGCTATGTTGTAGGGTTTGATAAATGCAAGAACATTAAAATTTAATAAAATGATAGAATAGTAATTTAACATTCACAATTTAGAGTTCATACTTGTAAAGTTATATATATATATATATATATATATATATATATATATATATATATATATATATATATATATATATATATATATATATATATATAATAGAATATAGATACAAATATATATAGGTATAGAACATCTAATATAAAATAAGAGGTGGTTCTCTTTACCGCCAAACCAATAAAAGCTCGACATGTGGACCTTCTTTGTTACCCTATTGGACCTTCTTTGTTCCCCTATTTTAACACTGCTATCATTTTATGCTACTAACACTTCTTTAATACAATAAACTTTTATCATGTAGTCATTTTATACTTAAAAAATAATTCATTACAATTAAATATATAATATGTGGAAACAAACAGCTTTTCATTGATGTGTTTGCTTCGAAGTGCTTGATTATATTTCTTTAGCTGATTCAACTATGATTTTACAATATTGCCTCTAATAAGACATTTTTCAACTGTTTCAACTATAATTTTACTATATCGCCTCGATCAATTATTTTAACTCATGTAAATAGTGAAATTAGGATAAAATAAACTTTTTCTATAATGGACAAATAAAATTAAATAAGTATTTTAAGATCTTTCAATGATCATATTTGTGTCCAAAAGAATATATATATATATATATGTATGTTAACTTAAAATGATGTAAAAAGTACTATAGGTCATAATAATTGTCAATTTTAAAGTTTGGTTCTTGAATTTTATCAGTAGAAATGTGAAAGCAAGTAGCTCTCTGTCAACATGCTCTACTTGAGATACCTGTTTCTGCTCCTTATCATATAGAGCCCATAAAAAAATTTCGTGAACTTTTTAATTAAATCTTTTAACGACACCTGTTTATTGACGCGTCTACTTCAGTTGTTTGATTATATTTCTTTAGCTGCTTCAACTATAATTTTACAATATTATCCCTAATAAGATATTTTTTTCAAAAGTTTCAACTACGATTTTACTATATCGACCCGATCAATTATTTCAAGTCATGTAAATAGTAAAATTAGGATAAAACAAAACTCTTTCTAAACTGGACAAATAAAATTAAATAAGTATTTTAATATCTTTCAATGATTAGATTTGAGTCGAAAAGGAACAAGTACTTAAAATATATGTGTGTATATATATATATATATATATAAATCAATCAAGATGTTTATGTATGTTACTTAAAATGATGTAAAAGTACAAAAAGGCACAATAATTGTCAATTCAAAAGTTTGATTTTTGAATTTTATCACAGAAATGTAAAAGCGGATAGCTCTCCGCCAACATGCTTGCTTGAGCTGTCTACTTCTGCTCCATTATCATATAGAGCCCATAAAAGTATTTCATGGACTTTTTAATTAAATCTTTTAATGACAGCTGCATATTGACACGTCTGCTTCAGTTGTTTGATTATATTTCTTTAGCTGCTTCAATTGTGATTTTACAATATTACCCCTAATAAGACATTTTTCAATAGTTGCAATTATGATTTTACCATATCACCCGGATCAATTATTTAAGTCATGCAAATAGTGAAATTAGGATAAAATAAATTTCTTTCTAAACTGGACAAATAAAATTAAAACTATTTTTTAATATCTTTCAATGATTATATTTGTATATAAGAAAAAGCACTTACAAATAAATGTAATATAAATAAATCAAGATGTTTATGTATATTACTTAAAATGATGTAAAAAGTACTATAAATGTAATAACCCATCTTGAGATGAGATATCCCGCACTGGCAAAACACAAGAGAAATGCTAGGTATATAAGTAAAGAACTGGTCTACATACTGTGAGGCGCCTTTTAGGGTGAGCCAAAAGGGACAAATCCATGATGGGCTAGGCCCAAGAACAGACAATACTTCACAGTGTTGGGCCAGGTTGTTACAGGTGGTATCAGAGCCACTCTTGTGTCAGCCTTGTCGATTTGGGGCTAGAGTTCCACTGAGTTTAGGCGAATCCCGATGAGGCGCGACAAACCTCTATGCTGAGTCTAGGCGAATCCCATGCGGTGGGGCAAACCTCAATGAGGATGCTGAGTCCATAGAGGGGGTGTATGTAACAACCCATCTTGAGATGAAATGTCCACATCGGCAAAACACAAGAGAGATGCTGGGTATATAAGTAAAGGATTGGTCTACATACTGTGAGTCGCCTTTTGGGGTGAGCCCAAAGGGGCATATCTGTGATGGGCTAGGCCTAAGAGCGAACAATACTTCACAGTGTTGGGTCAGGTCGTTACAATAAGTCACAATAATTGTCAATAATGTTTGGTTCTTGAATTTTATCAGTGCCATATCAAACGAGAGTGACATACATTATGTAAAATTTATGTAAAACATACTATAAATTACAACAACTAATAATTTTATAAAAAAAATTAATTGTCTCTCAAAATTTTGTATGTGCACCATAAATTGAAACAAAATAAGTAACATATATTATTTAGAATTAATATAAAATATTACTATAATAAGCCACAATAATTAATAACTTAATTTTTTTTAAATATATAAAAAAAAAATCTATCCGTGTCACATAAATAGAGACAAAAAAAGATCTGTGGGCCTGTTGCCCGGTTAATTTTTTAAATCAAACTAAAGATTGTCTCCATGTTAATTAATTACTCCTATTTAATTGGGTAAAAAATTAAGACAATTTATAAATATTGTGATCTTAAATTAAAAATATGTCAAATTATTTAATTCAAATATATCTAAAATATTTTTTGATCTTGTGGTAACATATCACGAAAATATTTAAAAGTTACCAAAAAAGAGTGAAAGGGATGTTCTTTTTAAGATAAACTAAAAAAAGAACAAATAAATTAAAATAAATAAAATATCATATTTCAATTTAATTATACTAATTAAAGTATAAAAATAATTAAAAATATTTATTGGGCTTGGCGTACAATATAGATGTGTCGTATTTTTCTTTTTTGGGAATAAATTCGACTTAATCCTTGAGCCTACCAGAACTAGGATAACTGAATCGAATTGTAGCAGTAAGAATGCCGTTGAAGGTGTTGGACGCAACCGTAGAAACTTTTGATGGAGTTCTTGAAAAGTTTAGAGCAGAGTCTCCCAAAAACAAAGCCAATTTCATCCTATTCCTGGCTGATACAGATCCTTCTACCAATCTTAGTTGGTGCCCTGGTAACTTTTTAAACCACCGGGACAGATAATTCTATGTATAATGCTAATTACTTATGCTTCAATTTTGCTCCTTGCGGTCGACTTTTTGCTGCTGCTCTTGATACTTCGATTTTAATATACGAGGAACTGAAATTGGTTTCAAGAAAAGATTAGCTTTCAATCCCAGGACCATAAATTTGATTATGCTTAGGAATGTCTTCTGCCAAGTAAAGCATTTCTTGAGGTGTTATTACTATTTAACTCTTTTTGTTCGTTACTACTTTATTTGCGATATACACATATGGGCTAAACCGTTAGTGTATTTTGGGGTATGTTTATTTCAAAACCGGTTACTTGTTCACTTATTGAAGTTCAACTAGAATAGTCATATGAGCTAGGGAATGCTAATCTTGATGATATTATTTTCGGGATATCAATTTTATGGTAGAAATTTCTCCCTGTTTTTCAAATATGTTGTACTGTCTAATGATAATCATAGCTACCATGACCTCTACTGTCTTTCTCAGCTTGTGGTATTGTATGCTCTAATCATGATGGGTGGACCTACTGTAGAATTAGTTTGAGTTTGTCTCTCCTGTTTGATTTGGTAGCTTTTAACAAGGAACAATGTAAAAGCAACCAAATCCCCAATTTGTATTGATAGGAACTGACTCAGTTACAATAGCTAGGTATCAAACTGATGCTTGAATGACAGAATTATAATTAAAATAGTGAAAATAACATGGCTATGGATACTATAGAAGGAGATGAGATAACTTAAAAGGGGACGGGGGAATAACAGGCTTTGCAAAATTGCTTCATAATTCACTCAAAAATATTTTTTTTCTCACAGTTTGCTGTTTATCAACTTCGATTCCAGACAGAGCCACTTAATCTGGTATTGGGATGCTTTGCCAATACTGGTCCAGGCCTATTCATAACAATACCTCCATCCCAAATTTGAACCTTGTCCTGAAGGTTTGAGAATGGTGAAGCTCAGGGACTCCCTACTCCCCTATTGATTATCTCACTACCAAGACATGCTTTATGAGTTGAAAACAATGTGTGCACTAGTGCAGTAATGAACCCGTTATGGACCAATGGACAACTCGGTCATTATGACCCATAGTGGATGGTAACAGATTTATTAACTTGAGTGTCATCGTAACCTCCCTGCATATTGACATGACCTTGATTGCCATCTTTTCGGAGCAGTTAGAAGTAAGCTAAATGAGAGAGCCAAGGAAATCATTCCTGCAGCGAGCCTCCACAAAAGCGCGAACACGGTTAACTGGAAACTGTATTTTTGTGGCACGTGAAACTCATCCAAGCATGAACCATGTCTCCGATGCACCAGTGCATGTCGCGGTCCTTGCTGGATAAGAAACATTTTCAAAAATTTATTTTGCAAAATACGTGTCCTATAAATTCAACTAGACTATTTTTCCAACATTTACCTTATTATATCATACTCCAGCCTTCAAAATGCTTGGGATATTACAATATCTCCTTCTTGGGAACATTCGTCCTCCAATGGGATAGGACTAGATTGAGTAGAGTGTATAGCTAATAACTTAACGTGAATGCAATACTGCAATTTAAGCATCACTTAAAATTAATTTCATGAGAATGCATGTATGCAATATGACGTAGAGAGTTGACACTTAGAAGTTTGGAGGAATCGAGCATGAGTAGCTGAGTACCTTAGGCTAGAATGGAAGGAAAGAGCTAAGAATATCATTTCATCATGTCCGGATTCGCTTTCCGTGTGACACTCTTGAGTTATTGATTCCTCTACAAGACTGATTGATGCAATTCCCTTGTTCCTCAATCTTTTAATTTGCTAGTCTAAAATCTCAATCGAAACCTCCTCATAAGTCAAATTTTCTTCAATACTTGCATTACCCAAGGGTATAATGGCATTTGGATACCAACACGCTTTCTTAACATTGATACATGGAATATTGGATGAATTGAGGCTAACTCAAGTGGCAAATTCAGCTCATAGGCCACCTTACCAATCTTTCTTAGGGTCTTATATGGGCCCACATATTGGGGACTAAGTTTTTCCTTCTTGCCAAAGCGCATAACATCCTTCACGGGTAAAATCTTTAAGTAGACTCAATCGTCAACATTGAGTTCGAGTCCCCTTTTCTTACTCCCGAATAAGACTTTTAACGATTTTGGGCTGCCTTTAACCTCTCCTATATTAATCTTACCTTCTCTAGAGCATCCAATACTAATTCGTGTCCTATTAAGGCTATTTCGCCTACTTCAAGCCATCCTACTGGAGACCTACTACACTTTCTCACATACAAAGCCTCAAAAGGTGCTATCTCAATTCTTGAGTAATAACTATTGTTGTATACAAATTCAATCAATGGCAGGTGATCATCCCAATCACCTTTGAAATCGATTACACATGCCCTCAACATATCTTCCAAAGTTTGAATTGTTTTCTCAACCTGCCCATCAGTTTGAGGATGGAAATCGGTGTTTAAATTTACCTTGATACCAAAATCTGTGAAAAGACTTCCAAAAGTGTGAAATAAATTGAGCACCACGATCCAAAATGATTGACAAGGGCACACCATAAAGTCTCACCAAGTCTCGAATATATATCTTTGCATAATCTTCGGCATTATAAGAAGTTTCAACTTGTAAAAAAT